>CM055061.1:50331794-50475682 GCA_029204045.2 Tillandsia leiboldiana
AAAAAAAAGAAAAGATTTTACCATCACTAAAATTGAGCTACATTCAGATGCCGTCAGCTTTGAAGCAGTGCTTTGCTTACTGCTCCATATTCCCCAAGGACTATGAGATTTACAAGGATGACTTGATCCAGCAATGGATTGCTTTAGGCTTCATTTCATCACATGAAACAAGCTCTTTGATGGAAGATATTGGGAATGAGTACTTTAACGATCTATTGTGGATATCTTTCCTTCAAAATGTGGAGGTCAACAGGAAATATCCTGGAAGCGTTACCTGCCGGATGCATGATTTAGTGCACGACCTCGCACAATCCGTAGCAAGTAAAGAAGTTGCTGTTATAGTTGGAGAAGAGTCAACAAGGATCCTAGAAGAAGGTTGCCGCTATGCATCAATATGCGATCGTTCCATGCCACAGGTTCCAACCGCAGTAGTGCAGAGGTTGCGAGCTCTCCGATTTAGGGAATCTGCTTCACTTACGACTTTTTATAGTGAGGCAAAATGCTTACGCTTGTTGGATTTGCGGTATTCCAAAATTTCTATGCTGCCAAGCTCAATCCGTAAGTTGAAGCTCTTAAGATACCTCAACCTTTCGGAAACCAATATAAACGAATTGCCTGAATCAATTAGCGGCCTCTGTAACTTGCAAACCTTGAATCTTTCAGACTGCGATAGGATCAGTACATTACCCAAATCTCTAGGAAATCTTGCAAATTTGCGTATTCTGAATCTTTCTATGTGCTATCGTCTACAATCATTACCTTCATCGTTATGTCAGCTCAAAAACCTACATAGCTTAAACCTATCAAATTTAAATAATTTGCAGTCATTACCTGAATCCATTGAGAACCTTAAGAACTTGCGTATTCTAAATCTTTATTTGTGCCAATGTCTACAATCATTACCTTCATCATTATGTCGGCTCAAAAATCTACATGATTTAAACCTATCATATTTAGATAAATTGCAGTCATTACCTGAATCCATTGGAAACCTTGAGAACTTGCAATATTTGAATCTTTTTCGGTGCTCTGGTCTACAATCATTACCTTCATCATTATGTCGGCTCAAAAATCTACATGATTTAGACCTATCATATTTAGATAAATTGCAGTCATTACCTGAATCCATTGGAAACCTTGAGAACTTGCGATATTTGAATCTTTTTCAGTGCTTTGGTCTACAATCATTACCTTCATCATTATGTCGGCTCAAAAATCTACATGATTTAAACCTATCATATTTAGATAAATTGCAGTCATTACCTGAATCCATTGGGAATCTTGAAAACTTGCGATATTTGAATCTTTCTAAGTGCAGTTCTCTACTATCATTACCCTCATCGTCAAGTGAGCTTCGGCAGTTAAAGAAACTAGACATTAGTGATTGTAAACAATTATGTGAACTGCCTAAAATGATCGAAAACCTGACCAAACTCAGAGAATTGTTAAACAAGGATTGCTTGAAATTGAAGGGCATGCCCAGAGGGATCGCCAAGTTAGTTAACTTGCGGATATTGCCTATTTTTGTCATTGGCAAGCAAGACCGTGTCGAACATTGTGCTAGCATTTCTGAGCTAGAGCATCTTAAGCTTGTCGGCGAGCTGGAGATCAAGGGTCTCGAAAATGTAACGGATCCAGTTGATGCCAAGGCTGCAAATTTGATAGAGAAGAAGAAGCTGCGGTCTTTGAGATTGAGATGGAATGTTTTAAGTGCGGCCAAAGACATGGACACCGTACAACCGGCGGAAGAGATGGATGCTGTGCTAGAGAATCTTCAACCACATCAAAATTTAAGGGAATTGGTAATAAAAGGCTATGCAGGCGGGAAGTTTCCTAGCTGGATGATGAATAGGATTGACTCGTGCCTTCCAAATCTTGTTAAAATCAAACTTGTGAATATACCCAGATGCAGCTCGCTCCCGCCGCTGGGGCTACTTCCTGTTCTTAAAGAATTACTTATAAGGGATATGCCCGCGATAACAAATTTGGGCGTAGAATTTGATGGAGATAGCTATATTAATGAGAGAGCAAATAAGTTTCCTGCGCTGAGGAGACTTGACTTGTCCGACATGCCCACCAAGCTGGAGGACTTGGACATCAATAGGTGCGGCAGTCTCCGGTACTTGCCTCTCCACAAGATGACCACACTACAGGTATTATCTATTGGGGGTTGCCCGCTGTTGTTCAATGCAGGCGGAGATGTCCGAGTTAATGAAAGGTAATTAATTTGTAACTCTCACTACTCTTTAATTAATTGGCGAAAAATGCTTTTTGTACACCCCCTAAAGAAAGAATGAACATATTACACCTTATCCATTCAAGGATGTGGTGAATTTTATTAGTGGCCAGTAAAAAAAGTCTCATCTTTAAATGGATAGTGTGTATCATACACCCCAAAATATGGGTGTATGAGTAAAGCACCTTACTATTCCTCTTGTAGCTAGCATATACATCTTTCTTTTTCTTTTCATTTTCTTTTTCTTTTTAATTTTATAATAGGTATGAAAAAAATTTCGATTAGCCCCACCCTCACATGGTTTAGTACATTTTTAGTCCGTTATGAAATATTTTAATTTACTATTTTATTTTTTATATTTATTCTATCATAAAAATTTGCTATCAATAAAATAATGAAGTGCTAAAATATATGAATTAGAGAATAGTAAAATAATATATTTTACAAACCACTAAGTGGTATATATATACTGCTTTACTATTTCATAGTTTATAAAATTTAGTACTTTACTATTCTATTCTACTTGACGGCAGGTTATGCCAAAAAAAAAAAAAAAAGAAAGAAAAACATAAAACTTTTAAATGAAACTATTCAAAACACAAGTCGATAAAGTAAAAATAACTTAAATCAAGGGGCCTAATTGAAAATTTTTCTTCTAGATAAACCTTGATAGTATATCTATAGAGATACATACTTACTACAATATAAGTTACAAATCATTTGCTATTCACAATCTCCAATCCCGATTTTGATTTCTATCTCACTACTTATATATTTGTGATATTTTGTTTAATTTATACTCTAAGTGGTAATAATTTATAACATTAGTTTTACCACCATGTTCTTCTTTCTTCATGTTTAGATATACTAAATTTCTACTAAACAAAATATTTTACTTGTACAAATAGTCAATACAATATATGAGGGAATTATCTTTTCATAAATTTTGTAATAATAACTACTTTACTAATTTGCATAATTAAAACAATGGCAGCTTATTGTTGCACACTTTAAAAACCACATTTCAATGTCAATTATGTAAAAGTGTAATTACAATATTCGAAAATATGATTGGTTGCTAAAAACTTGATGACTTGGTGCTATCAATAGTATTCCAGTCTAATTCTTGCTAATAGACTATTCTGAGTCATGAGATATTTTGCTTAGCGAGTTTTTATTTTTTCGTGTCTCACGCAATTGAGTCTATATATGAATGCCCTCAATTCAGGCCTGAGCCTTCCCTCCCGACATCCGTTCGAAAGCTGTTCATTTCCGGAATGGGCAAAGAGTTTCTATCGTTAATTTTTAAACGCCCGACAATGGAGAGTGAGACGCCACCTGATGATGGCGATGCTGTATCACTCCAACAACCAAATATGGTGCTGCGGCGTCTAAGAATAGAAAACTGTCAGCATCTAACTTGTTTGCCCGAGGGCTTGCGGAGTTTCACGTCCCTCGAGAAACTGCAAATAGAGGATTGCGGAGATCTTGAGAGGATTGAAGATTGGCTCGGGGAGCTCACCAGGCTACGGTTTTTGGACATCAAGGATTGCCGGAGTCTCCGCTACTTGCCTGCCCACAAGATGGCCACACTTAGGAAGTTATATATTGATGGTTGCCCGCTGTTGTTCGATGCAGACGGACAATTTGTCGACACCAATGTCGATAACATCAGAAAAGTCATAGTTGATGGAAGGTAATTAATTTGGAACTCTGGCTAGGCTTTAATTAGCTGGCTAGCACTTTAATATGATCTCTTATTGCTAGCATATGCATCTCTTTCTTTTTATTTTTATTTTAATTTTTTTTTCAGATGGAAAAATTCAATTAGCCCCGCCCCCATGTGGTTCAGTGCATTTTCATTTGCTATGAACTATTTCACTTCGCTATTTTACTTTTATTTCGTCGTAAGAACCTGCTACCAAAAAAATATTGAAGTGCTAAAATTTATGAATTATAGAATAGGAAAATAATATATTGTATAAATCACAAAATAGCTGTGTGAAAAAAATATATAATTTTATATATAGGCGACCATCTTTTGATTCACGAAATATTGTATTATTTTACTATCTCATGGTTTATAAATTTTAGCACTTTGATATTTCACTTTATGAAAGATTTTTACTATAATACCAAAAAAAATTTGAGTTAAGATTAATAGTGAGGACACGTTAAAAATAGTCATAAAAAAGATTATTATAATAAAGTTTATTAATTCGCCACGAAACATTGACCACAAAATATCTATTTTTTTTATAGTGATGGTAAAATAAAAACAAATTAAATTAAGTAAGGGGCAAATTAAGGTTTTTCCTACCGGAAAGAACTCTGGTAGCACACCTATAGCGATACATACTTAATGCAATATGATTATAATTTTAAAAATTAATTTTATACCGTTCTTATTCCTTGCTGTTTAGATATGTTAAATTGCTGTTGAACAAAATAAATTTTTTTTTTGTACAAATAGTTTATAGATTACACGAGGGAATGATCTTTTCGCGAATTTTGCAGCAATAGCAACTTTACTAATCACCTGCTTTGCACAATTGAAACAACAACAACTTGTTGTTGCACAATTTACAAACTATATTTTAATGTCAATTACATAAAAGTGTAGTTAAGATATTCAAAAATATGGTTGGTTATCTTGAAATATTTACAAGTGATCGTATGTAGACTAATTAATAAAATTTCAACTTTTTTTAATTTGTAGCCATTTGGAATGCCGAAGATTTTCATACTTGAAAGATAATATAGTATTTACAAAGTAATGTTTATCAGTCACATTGCTTATATACTATTCAAGTCATGGAATATTTTTCTTTGCAAACTGAAATCAGGTATCTTATCATGTATGATTAGAAAGTTTGAACAAGATGTACAGTATGCGCTGCACGAACGCTGTATAAATTTTGTATTGATGTGATGCAGGGATTACAAAACCGGGAGCAGACCTATATTGATGACCATTGAGCGGATATTTGATTTCTTATAGAGGAGAGCGAGGAGAGCATATGCATATGTACCTATTGTTTGGAGGCAAAAAGATATTAGATTTTATCTAAAGTACTATATTGCACTTTGAAAGCGGGTATGTGAGCTTTACAAATTTCAATATTAATTCGTAAACCTTATATATACCTCTTTTGATATAAGAACTTTCTTTAGAAAGATTTGTTAGACTTTCGTAAAATTTAGTCTATGAAGCTAGACGAAGTGTGAAAGTGCAATGCTAGATATACACCCAAATGTTCCATCAAATATAAATAATTTTTTTATCCATTTTTAAAATGTTTTATCAAAAAGGTTCGGTATACTGAATTCTAGAATAAACGTACTTAAACTTGGTGGAAAGTTAGATAGTAGAATTAAAATTTTTGAAGTTTGAATAGTTATCTCAAAATGTATTAGAACTCACGTAAGGATTATTCTCTTTTAGCTTATTTGGTGATCACTGTTCTTCTTCGAAAAGAACATCCTGTTTTTTTTTTTTTACACTTTTTTTTCTTGAAATATAACAAATTTTGTCCATATGAATTGGTGGAGAGTTTTATTTATTGACGTATGATCTTTTTGTTTTTTCAGGTTGGTGTTGTTTTTATCGAACAAGAATTGTCAAGTAATTATTGATATTATCGGTTGATATATATTTATGTTTTATGATATAAATTAAATTACTGGATGTATTATTTTTATAATTTGGTTTGATTCTTTGTACTTCTTTGATGTCCTCATTATGAGCTTGAAAAAAATTGCTTCCTTTGAATAAACAAAATATTGCTACTTATTTAATAAGTATATTGGAAAGAACATTAATTTTAAGCAAATAGTTTATTATTAGTATGTTTGCATTGGGTATGTTATGCCCTTGTTTAAACCAGCGGTTCTTTTTTCCATGCAAGTTGGACCTAGTATGCATGTACCATAATTGCGAGGGTTTCCATGCATTTTTACTTTAAATTTACCTTCTTCTTTTTTTTCTTTTGATTAGATCTGAAGCTGATATATATTAAAGCACTAAAAATTTTATTATTTTTTTTTCTTAATTTAAAATTTTTAGTTTTTTAATTCCTCATATTATTGTTGATTTATTAATAAATTAAAAAGAATCACTCGAGTTAGTTTTTTTAGTTTGGTTCTTACGAGAAAATGCGTTTTAACTGAAAATATATATTTATATTACTGTATTATTTAATTTGTTTGATTTAAACAATTGATCTTCTTTCGATATAGAATTTAGATTAATTAATTATTTTAATAATTTATAGTTGCATGAATAAATCTGTAGAGATAAAAATTTTATTTAAATTTTAAAGTTAAAGAGTTCTTAGCTGGCTCAAATTAAATGAGTTAAAAGATTATGTAGCAAAATTTAAATTTTTAAAAATTAAATATGTCTGTCGCTATGAACGAACTGACCCGCGATTATGAGTAGTGGTCATTCATGATGCAAATAGAGTTTGTTTAGTTTTTTTTATTTGAAATCAGGTTTGTAGGTTCATGGCTTCCAGCAGAGTCAAGAATCTGCTGCTAATTATCCCACACTTGCAGTGTTAAGGGACCCTCGATTAAGAGACCAAAATAAATATTGATGATGAGAGAGACCGTAATATAAAGACGAACTTTTATTGATACGACTTTCAAGTACATGGCTTAAGTAGGGGCATACCCCCACTGTACATGAGTGAGATGCTCAATTTATAAATTTGGTGGCCTTTCAAAAATGGGTGGCGGTCGAATGGGGTTGAGTTTGATATGATTTGGGTTGTTTAGTTTAGTGACTTTTTGGTCGTTTGGATTTGGTTGTTTGGATTTGGGTTTAGATTAATGACTTTTCGGTCGTTTGGATTTGGGTTTAGTTTAATGACTTTTCGGTCGTTTGAATTTGGGTGTTTGGATTTGGGTTTAGTTTAATAACTTTTCGGTCGTTTGGGTTTGGGTTTAGTTTAATGACTTTTCGGTCGTTTGGATTTGGGTTTAGTTTAATGCCTTTTTGGTCGTTTGGATTTGGTTGTTTGGATTCGGGTTTAATTTAATAACTTTTCGATCGTTTGAATTTGGGTTTAGTTTAATGACTTTTCGGTCGTTTGGATTTGGATTTAGTTTAATGACTTTTCGGTCGTTTGGGTTTGGTTGTTTGGATTTGGCTTTAGTTTAATGACTTTTCGGTCATTTGAATTTGGGTTTAGTTTAATGACTTTTCGGTCGTTTGGGTTTGGTTATTTGGATTTGGGTTTAGTTTAATGACTTTTCGGTCGTTAGGATTTGGATTTAGTTTAATGACTTTTCGGTCGTTTGGTTGTTTGGATTTGATTTAAGACGCCTTCGAGTTTGCTTCGAGTCACCCTCTTTGCGGTTTGGCTCAAAACCCTTCGACTTTGATTTGGGGTCGAGCTGGTGCATGATCCGGTTCATATGATTCCACCCAAATTCGATTTAGGTTGAACCGGCTTATGATTTGGCTTGGCTTGTCTTGATCCTCTCGCGGTTCAGTTTGGGTTGAACCGGTTTGTAGTTCAAGTTGAATTCTTTATGGTTCGGTTTAAGTCGAGCCAGCTTGTGGTCTGATTCGGTTCAGCTCGAACTTCTTGTATTCGCTTTGGGTTGAATTAGATTGTAGTTCGAGTTCAATTTAAGTCGAACTAGCTTGTGGTTTGATTTGGGTTGGAACCGACTTCAGTTCAAGTTGAAACCTTCATGACTTGGTTTAAGTAGAATCGTCCTGTCATTCGGTTTGACTCGAACCTCATATGGTTCGGTTTGGGTTCAACCGGGTTGTAGTTTGGTTCGGCTTGACTCAGACCTCTTGTGGCTCCGTCGGAGTTGAATTAACAAGTTGAATGTTTAAGCTGAGCCGGCTCGTGGTTTGGTTTGGTTCAAACCTCATGCAGCTCGGTTTAAGTTGAATCCGCTTAGGTTAAAGGTGTATTCTTCATGGCCCGGTTCAGGTCGAGCTAGCTTGTAATTCGGTTCGACTTGGGCCTCATGTGGTTCTGTTTGGGTTGAACCGACTTCAGTTCAAGTTGAATCCTTTATGATTTGATTTAAGTAGAAACGCTTTGTCATTCGATTTGACTCGAACCTCATGTGGTTCGTTACGAGTTCAACTGGGTTGTGGTTCGGATTGACTCGGACCTCTTGTGGCTCCGTTTGGGTTGAGCCGATAAGTCGAGTGTTTATAAGTCGAACCGGCTTGTGGTTCGGTTTGGTTCGAACCTCATGCAGCTCAGTTTAAGTTGAATCCGCTTAGGTTCAAGGTGTATCCTTCATGGCTCGGTTTAGGTCGAGCCAGCTTATTATTCGGTTCGACTTGGCTCATCCTCCTGCGATTCCATTCATGTTGAACCGGCTTAGGTTCAATTTAAGTCAAACCGGTTTGTGGTTTAATTTGGTTCAGCTCGAACCTTATGTGGTTCAATTTGAATTATATATCTCAATTGTACTTGTTTTAAATCATATCCACATTGGGTTCAATTGGCAATTTGATTTAAATCGAATTAAGTCGAGCCGTGCCTATCACGAAGATGGCGATTGGCTCGATCGGTGCCTATCACGAAGATGGCGGTTTGATTGAGTCAAGCCGTGCCTATCACGAAGATGGCGGTTGGCTCAACTAGTGCCTATCACGAAGATGGCGGTTTGGTCGAGTCGAGCCGTGCCTATCACGAAGATGGCGGTTGGCTCGAAGATGGCGGTTGGCTCGATCGGTGCCTATCACGAAGATGGCAATTTATTTTTATAATTTTTATATTTTTTTTATTTTTTTTTTTTGGTGGGTTTGATCGTGTCGGGTCTACCACGAAGATGGTCACTCGATCGCACCAAAGGAACGGTTTAGTTTAAATCGCCATGTTCCGACCGTGTTGAGCCTATCACGAAGATGGCCGCTCGGTAAAAAAAATAATAATCTAATGTTTGGTTTGATCGTGTTGAGCCTATCGCGAAGACGGCCGCTCGATCGCACCAAAAAGGATGGTTTGGTTTGGAATAGAGATTTGTGTGTCGAGCCTATCACGAAGATGACCGCACAATCAAATCGGTTGGAGAACCGTCGTCATGTCGTTCGGCGCGCGTCTTGAGGAGACGGGTGTTTAGTGAATATGCACGCGCGACATGGTAACGATCCAATGCCAGATTTGATCGGTCGAGCCTATCACGAAGATGGCCGCATAATCAAACCAACAAAAATCGCCGCTATGTCGTTTGTGTCCATACACTGACCCGCCCGCCGTCATCTTGGGATAGTCTTCTGGCCGCCAATCTCGCCACCATCGAAGAAGGAAGAAGAGGCCATGAGACCTCCTCGCACATCATCGTCGTCGTCGTCGCCGTCATGGCCGTCGTCGAAGAAGAAGAAGAGGCCATCGTTGCCGTCGTCGTCGCCATCATGACCGCCGTCGCCGTCACCGTTACCGTCGTGCATTTATTTTTTTATTTTATTTCTTCTTCTCTTTCTTTTTTTTTTTTTTTTTAACCTCTTCCTTTCTTTCTTTTTTTTTCTTTTCTCCGAGTCTCCACATAATTCAAAAGGTATACATTATTTTTTTTTTATTTCTTTTTTCTAAAAGGCAACTTCTATATCATAATCAAATTCTTTCCTTTATTTTCTTTTTCTTTATTTCATTTCCCTTTTTTTTTATTCCTTTTTTTTTTTTTTACATCTCATTCCCTTCCTTTTTTTTTCAATTTTGAATTTTAATTTTTTTTTTGTCTCAACAAAATAATCAAATTAAAATAAGTAATAGTTGAGGATAAGTTATATAAATATTTATTTTTTATTTAAAAAATTTGAAAAATTATATGAAGTATTTATTTCTAAATATGTTAAAATATTTTTCACCGAATAGCATTTTTCGAGAACCAAACATTTGGGACTAACTCTTAAAATAAGAGAAATTGTATAAAATTAACATAAATTTTATTTTATTAAAAATAACCGTAAATTTTTATTTCTTTATTTTATTTTATTGCCTATTCTTTCTCATTTGAGCTTCATGAAGTTATTGCTCATACCGGGTGCGTGTGCACTATTTTTTTTCTTTTTTTCTTTTTAGAAAATACAAGATGCCATAATTGATCCTTGATGTATTTTATATTTTTAATTGGTAAATACTAAGTGTACACCCAAAATTAAAAAAAAAAATTACTATAAAAGTTAAACATGTTGATGAGCATAAGAGGCACCCAATCACTTTTCAAAGCCATTAAAATTTTAAATTAATTAAATTAAAAAATAAAATATATTTTTTAAAAAAATTTAATAGTAAAATTTCAAATGATCCAAAATTTAATTATCTTTGTATATTTAAAATTCAAAATCACCAGAATAAACTGTATTTAACTTGTTGTCAGTATCTTAAAAACTAAAATCTAAATCAATAAATATGATTTACAGTATCTGAATGGATTATGTATAAAAATACAAGATTAAAAAAAAAAAGTTTATATCTAAGGCTTCTAAAGTCTCAATAATCAACAATAAAAAAAAAATTATTATTTGATTTGAAAATAAATAAAATTTTTAAATATATATATAAAAAAAAAAAAAAAAAAGACTGTTAAATGAAAAAAAAAAATCTAAGATTAGTGTATAAAATTTTTCCTTACTTTTCGAACAGAGTAAAATTAATGTAAAAATATTGCTCTTCCAAAATTAAAATTTGTTTATATATAGGTCTTTAAATATGATAGAATATTAATATTGCGGTATATAAGATAAATTTATACACCCGGTTCACGCAATATATTCGTTGGTCAATTTGTGGGTTACGTCCACGTTGAGAACTCCACCACCGTCGGATCCTCACCCCCATTTTCCTACCCGTAACGGACGGTCGAGATTTTTCCCATCAATGACCTAACGGAACGGGAGACGAAACGATTTTTCTCCTTATCCCTTTTATTTTGGGTAATAAAACGGGAGGAAAATGTACTAAAACCCCCTCAACTAGGATTTTTTTTATTATTTAACATTTTTTTTTACTGCTTTGCTTGTTATTTAAATTATTTAAGTAATGAGATAAAAAATAAAAATTTTATTCGCTATTTTGAATTTTCTATTGAATTTTAATATTATTATTACATTTCTAAAATTATTAATAAATTTGATATTTTTTAATTTAATCAATAATTAGTTAATTTTAATAAAATTATAAAGTTAAAAAGATGTTGCCCAAAAATAAAGAGGATAAAATACAAAATTCACCCATGTCTCCGTATTTCATATATTAAATATTATCCTAATTTTCAACTTATGTTTTATCACTGGTTAAAGTATGTCCAAAAGTTTAAATAAAAACTAGAATTTGGTCAATATATATTTACCTAATTTACAAATAATTTAAATAATAATAAATTTAAAATTATGTTAGAAAAGAATTTTCTACTTTATATATTTATTTAATAACTATATTTACTTTATATAATTTTACTCTATAAAATATAAAAAATATTTCATCTTTAAACTTATTTTTATAAAATTTTGCAACAGAATCCATCACTTATCCCTACTTATAAAAACTTATTTAAGACAAAAATAAAATATATATATCAAATAAAAATAAGTATAATTTTTTAATACAAGATGTAAATAAAACCAAGGTGGCCGTCTATATCTAATTTTCTATAGTTTAGAATCAACTGTAATTAACCTAATATTTGGGACCAACAATAAAAATAATAAAAATTGTATGCAAACAATCTAAATTTTATTTTATTAAAAAATAACTGTGGAATTTTTTTAAAAAAAAATTATTTTACTATCTATTCTTTGTGATTTGAGTTTCATGAAATTATTGCCTATATCCTGTGCATATTCACTATGCCCTTTTTTCTTTTTCTTTTTTTGACAAAAATACAATATGCCATAATTGATCATTGGTGTATACTATATTTTAAATTTAACAATGGGAAAAACAAATGCTATAAAAATTAAACATGTGAATAAAATAAATATGGGTGAAGGTATCACATAAAGATATATATATATGAATGCATGAGTTCAAAGCCATTAAATTATTTCAATTAAATATTTTTTAAAAAAATAGTAAAATTATTTTTTTTTAAAAAAAATAAATAACTAGATTTCAAATGATCCAAAATTTAATTAACTTTGTATATTTAACATTTAAATTTACAAAAGTAAAACCAAAATTTTTTAAGAGTTCAGATATTTTTCAGGTTGGTGAAAATTTTATTTATCGTGTATGAGATTACTTGTGTTTTTGGCAGGAAGGGAGCCATGTTAAGGCCGGTACTGATGGCTCCCCTCAACATTTTAATATTTTCGTATAGGATTAATTAAATTTGCTCTATTAAAATCCGTCCACAATTGACAGAATTTCAATACATATTAATTTAATTTATTTATTTTTTTAATTATATCGAAGGTGATATATATTAAAATATTAAAAAAATTATTTATTTTTTTTATTCAAGGTTGTTTGTTTTTAATTTGTGAAATCGAACCAATCAATTTATTAAAAAATTAGATTGAATCAACCAAAATGAGCCAATTTGGCTGATAAGTACTTCAATTTGGTTTTCTTAAAAATTTGTGTTTTATATGAAAATTCAGGCTCACGTTCGTTAATATTTATTTGATTCGACATAAAATAAAAAATAAAAAAGAAAATAAAATAAAAATTATACATACAAACCAGTGAAGAGTTTTTAGTTCTTAATTATTCTTTTTTTTATTCCAGATATCGAAAAATAAAATTTGATCTTTTATTTCAAAATATGTTTAATTATTTTTTTACCAAAAGTATTTTTTTGGTGAACCTAGCATTTGGGATGAACTCCGAAGATAAGTTAAAAATATATTTTATTTTATTATTAAAAATAATTAAACAATGTTTGAAAATTTTGATTTGACTTTTCGATTATTCTAATTTGAATTTGAGCAATGCTACATGTACACCCCGAAGGGGTGTACATCATACACCTCCACCATTTTAATGATGACGATATTTTTTACGGGTCACATCAAGTGACCCATCATCACACCCCCACCCTTAGATGGGTGGGGTGTATGATGTACACCCCAAAAGGGGTGTACACATAGTATTTTCCTTTGAATTTTACGGACTTGTTGTCGGTACCGCGGTGCATCCGTACAATAATGTACTGTGCCATAATTAATTGATGCTACAATGTATTTTATATATTTAATTTAACCATCTAGCTTTTAAATTAGGGGATACTATAATTTATTATGCTATTAAAATTAAACATGTGGATGCATGACGCAAAAGATGCTTGGAGGTGGAGGGTAATAAAGATATATGATTAATGTATAAGGGGTAGCCAATAATTTTTTAAAGCAATTAAATTATTCAAATTAAACAAATTTATAAAAATAATTAATTAGAACTTTTAGAAAATAAATAGTCAAATTTCAAATGATCCAAAATTTAATTAGTTTTATATATTTTTTACAAAAAATAAAGAAGAGCCAACATTATCACCTCAAAATTTTTGGATAAAATCTGAAATCATTGAGTGAATAATACTTTATGTGCAAATTTAGTATACCTATTTATTATTAAGTATTAATTGATCTAGTTTTATTTGTCAAAAACTAATTAAAATTATCAAGTGTGATGAAACTAGCGTTCAATTTGATAAAATCTTATTATTATTATTATATATTTTTTTTATGCCTAAAACTAAAAAAATAAAGTCTCATTTCAAAAAAAAAAAAAAAATTAAAGTTGAAGGGGCAATTTCAGAACAGCCTAGAGGTGAGAGGGTGTCACGCCCCGAGTTTTAAAATCAGGTCTGAAATTTTTTTTTTTTTTTTTTTTTTTTATAAATCAGAGTTTGCAAAACGGGCGTAACAGACCGCCACACATATAGGAAATCCCCTATCCCAATGGACAGAGTCTCTCATATACATGCACGGCTAGGCGAATACAATAATCATCCATCAGAGAGCAATAAATATCTCAACTAAACAATAACTAATCAACATGAATAATCCCAGAACATGCTGATATCAATCTGAATATCCAACCAAAATAGAAGCTGAAAACTATGAAATGGAAGTCAGCTACAATCATCGAGAATCTCAATCATCAATATCTATCATCAGGGGGACAGCTCTATCGTGACGGCCTCACGCGATCGTCCCGACATCCCTCCACCCGACGGACCTGAAAAATGGTCACCCAGGGGGTGTGAGATACACTGTACATGTATCCCAGTGGGCACGACGAGCCGAGAAATAGCTAATCGTACCTACTGGATACTAAAATCTGCGGATAGTAATAATCGATGGGTAAAGCTGAAATAACAGATAATGTCTACTGAAAATCAAATAATCCACAGATAAGACTGAATAGGCAGATAATCAAGCACAAGGAAACTGCAGGTAATAAATGCTGGAACCAGGGTATAACTGTAATAATCAAGCATAAGGAATCTGCAGGTAATAAATGCTGGAATCAGGGTATAACTGTAATAATCAAGCATAAGGAATCTGCAGGTAATAAATGCTGGAATTAGGGTATAACTGTAATAATCAAGGATAAGGGAACTGCAGATAAATAATGCTGGTAATCATGACATAGCTGAAAAATCAAGCATAACTGAGCAGCGAAGGTAGAAGGTAAATAGCTACAAATGACAGTGCAAGCTAAAAATGATGCGTCAAAAATAGAAATCCAAGTATCCAATCATATGCCATTATTGGTCTCACAGAACCTCAGGCAATACCACCGATCCGCACCCCATCCGCTGACAATAACCCGGCACTCACAGATGCAATCGGGCTCACGGGTCCCATCTCTAGACCACTTTACCGGTAAAGAACACAACGACGGTGGCCAAACCGTCAGTGTACGTGAAGTACAACAGTGCATGGTAATTATCATGCTATGCTCAAGCTCACGGTCTAGTGACCGGGTAGTCGGCAACAAGCCGAGATCCCAACAGGGAATCAACTATCTGTATATATCGATCAGGATCTATCATGCATATCTGGATATAAAGCAAGTATCACAGGTGACAGGAAATAGCAGGTATAATCAGATCATGACATCTATGTACTGAGATATAAAAGCTGACGAACAGGTGTACATAACATGTCTAAAGAGATCAATGTCTATCAGGAAAGATCATCTGGCATATAGATAAATTCAGCAGGACTAAATCAAGAACAGGCAAAATCATCAGGCCTAATCAAGAACAGGCAAAATCATCAGGACTAAATCAAGAACAGGCAAAATCATCAGGACTAAATCAAGAACAGGCAAAATCATCAGGACTAAATCAAGAACAGGCAAAATCATCAGGACTAAATCAAGAACAGGCAAAATCATCAGGCCTAATCAAGAACAGGCAAAATCATCAGGACTAAATCAAGAGCAGGCAAAATCATCAGGACTAAATCAAGAACAGGCAAAATCATCAGGACTAAATCAAGAACAGGTGTCCGACTGGACTAAACCAACCAGAGGGCCGAAAAGATAAAGCCCGGACCGAAGATAACCCACCTGAATGTAGGCTGATCCCGAACTCCCGCTAGACTACTGGGAGGCTGGTGCAGAACTGCTGGGCCCTGAACATGAACTATGATCAGAAACAGTCTCACTCATACCCATCCCGACAATACTATAACGTCCTGTCGCTATCACGGGAAACTTAGCCGAAACTAGGCTTTTTAATACAAAACTTTTAAACTACATATGTCGTTAGCAAACCAGCTTGAGCATCTTGCTCATGGCACCACAGGGACTCAAGGGCTTGCCCAAATGCAGCCCAGAAACTGCTGGATCGAAAGATCCAAATCCCTCGTTCACTAACACGACAACATTGCTCCACACACCAATCCACACAGATCCCATTTGATCTGAAGTGAGCATCAAGCTCAGGGAACATAATGGAGCAACTTTCATATTATGCTCGAACCCTATTTCCATTCCAAACTTCATTGAGGCATTTTAGCAAACACCTTGTGAGCATAGTTTACAAAACCTATAACTAACTCCAACCTAAGTGATAACTCTGTACAGAGGGAACTTCGGAACCTCTAACTTGGATAGGAAACATTCATTCAGGGTTTAGAGATTACCTGGGTTCTTAAACGGCGACGGGAGGCGACGACGGCGACCCGCGGCCAACCTCACCCGAGCTCGGTGGCCATTAATGGTGGAATTCAACCGGAGGCTTTTGAGACCCAGCAACTTGGACCGAATGAGTCCCCTCGGCTCCCCGATGCCTCCTGTGGTGGTGGCCGGCGGCGCGGGGCTGCGGCGGCGGCCGGAGGGGGAGCTCGGCCAATACATGGTGCAATCACAGAGAAGAGAGAACCCGCGTTAAACTTCACATACAAGTGCATGGGGGGCTTCCTACAGACCCTACGAACTCACCTGAGTGATCTTCCCATCGTGCGGAGCCCCGGCGGTCACCGGCGACGAAGCTCGGCCAACTTGATGTCCATTAATGGCGGATTCCGGCCGGCGACTCCTGGGCCGGCGCAACTTGGACCAGTGTGTCCCTCTCGATCCCCCGATGCTTGCTGAAGAGATGGCCGGCGGCGCCGGTGCTCGGCGGCGCCGGACGGCGGAGATCGGCCGCGGTGCAAAAATGGCCGGTTCTAGGGCATGCCGAAACTCCACGGATCCTCAACCGATCAACTCCAAACTTTGTGAGTAGCTTGCAGTCGATGAGGTGAAAAGGATCAACGGTCTTGATCTTCACCTCGACGGTTGGATCCTTTCCGCGCTCAAGATCGGCCAAATATTGTTTTTCCGGCGACGAGGTGCTCCCGCCGGCAACCGGGACGACGGCGGCGGCTCAAACTTCACAGAGGGGTACCACTCAACGTCAGGAACACACTTCTAGGGTCCATGAGCCAAATAAAAATAAAAAGTTTCAACTTCTTACCTCGCCGGAGCAACAATGGAGAAGAAGGCTCTCCACGGCGGTGCAAGGCGGAGTCCGACGTCGGGTTCACCTCAGCTTAGTTGCGGCCACACAAAGGAGCTCTCAGAAAAGGCTTCGTAGAAAAAGATGTCTTCTTGATGCATGCTCCCAACACCAAGGCTCGAGAAGAATAATATTCTTCTTATTTCTTCTTCTCCGGCGACGAAGCGGCGGCCGGTGCGCAACCTCCGATGGGTGCGGCAGAGCGAGCGGGGCTGTTGGAGCTGGTGGCTGGGGCAAGGAGCTTCGGGGTTTAGGGTTTAAAGGAACCCTAACCCTAAATGCATATATGTATAGTAGATGCACAAATGCAATGTAGTCCCTCAATTTTTCATATTTGGAGCCCAGTCCCTCACAGCAGCTCCCTTTCACATTTAAGTCCCTCACCCAAGAGCAGCACGCAAAACGGAGCATAAAATGTAGGGTGTTTTGCGCAAAATACCGCATTTTTTACTATTTTTCACGCTTTTCGAGGCATTTTTGTCGTCGAAACGAAAAACGGACTTCGCCACGACGTCCGGCTCGACGAAACCTATCAGGTAGCGATTTTTATTTTTCGACGAAATGCCCGGATAATTTCTCGGTCCATAAATACTGTATAGAAATATAGTTTATCGCGCTTTTCGAGACTCTAGGGTCGTCAAACGAAAATTCCGTCAGTGCCATTGCGTTCAGATCGACGAAACCGTTCAAATCGACTACCTGGATCGCTATGATCGGAGTCCGGACAGCGAATTGGCTAACGTTGCCATTAAGGGGATTTCGAAATAGGGGTTACTATTCATCTACTGTTCACCCCACTATTCACTTAATTTGCGGGTCCCGCCCGCTTCTTCGCTGATTTCTGGAAGATCCGACCGTCGGATCTGAACTTGCTTAATATCATTTTCGATCGGTTCGACGAGACGGTCGCACTGATGATCTCGAATTTTCGAGATTAGGCTCGGATTGAAAAGCGACATTTCAGCCTCGTAACTGTGAAATTTACACAGTGGTAAAAAGGTCAACTGTGCTCTTATGCCATTTACATTTCAAAATCAACTTGACATCTCCTTCTTTTCTTTTATTTATTTACAATAAAATTTCAAGTTTTTACATCTCTACCACCTAAAAGGAAGTTTCGTCCCCGAAACTAAATACAACTATGAGTCAAATAAATGGGAAAAACGCTCCATCATGGCTGACTCGCGTTCCCCCGCGGCTTCGCTGGGATCGAGGCAGACCGGTAACAAAGTCCATCGTGATCTGCTCCCACTTCCAAACTGGTACAGGAAGCGGTTGCAGTTTTCCCGCCGGTCTCTGGTGTTCCGCCTTCACCTGCTGGCAAACTAGGCACTGCGCCACATGGTTTGCCACATCAGCCTTCATCCCAGGCCACCAGTAATGCTGCTTCAAGTCCCGGTACATTTTAGTCCCGCCAGGAGGTACCGTATATAAGGACCGATGCGCCTCAGTAAGGATGTCCTTTTTTAATTCACCGTCATCTGGAACACACCAACGGCCCCTGCATCGGATAGAGCCATCGGCGTGCAGCTGGTAATCGTCAGTCTGTCCCAGTGATATCAGCTCTCAAACCTTCTGGAAGGAGGAGTCCGACTGCTGTCCCTCCTTTATGCGATCAAGCAGGGTAGGCTGTACTACCATCGCTAAAAGTCGAGCGGTAGACCCCGAAGGAACGATCTCCAAGTTTAGACGCTGAAACTCAGAAATCAAGCGGTCCTGATCCGTGATCATTAGCAGCTCTGGCGACACGTGCTTTCGGCTCAAGGCATCCGCTACCACATTGGCCCGACCTGGGTGGTACTGGATAGTGAGATCATAGTCCTTTAGCAGTTCGAGCCATCGGCGCTGCCTCAAGTTCAGCTCCTTCTGTGTAAAGAGATACTTAAGGCTCTGGTGATCAGTAAAGACCTCGCAGTGGACTCCATAAAGATAATGCCTCCATGGCTTGAGAGCGAAAACCACCGCGGCGAGCTCGAGATCATGCGTCGGGTAGTTTTGCTCATAGGGCTTCAGCGTGCCAACCAGGCACTATATTGTCTCAAGGATCAGAGCTGGTTAATCTTACCTGCTCATTTACATTGCCGAAAATATCCGACTAAATCAATCGTTTAATGTCACTGATATTCGATAACTAGGTTCCGACATCCTCAAAGACTTAACAGTCTTGATTTGGACACGTCAAATTTTTTTTTTTTTTTTTTTTTTGGCTTAATGATTTATATTTTAAGCTCCATCAACTAGGGTTCACGTAGACATGCTATACGTTCGACCCAGGCTACACCGCACAAGCATGCTAAACTGCGAAACTCTGATGAGATCCGGTGCTTTAGTGCAAATATGATCACATTCGATATAGCAATCAAATTCAATACTCTTTCTGGTTCACATAATACATGGCAACCCAAAGTCACCTTTAATAATACTTAAAATATCCAGTTTTGACACGTTGTCCAACTTTATAGCTTAATCCACATATTTCTATTAGCAACTCAATTGCAAAATCTGGCGAGATCAACGTGGCTAGTGACCACAAGTTAGGACGAATGTCCACATTAACGACAAAGATAATCCACTATGTATGCGATCTGTCTGAGACCTACCTAGGGTCTAATACGGTCTGGGATATCATCACTGAAGCTATAACATCGTTGTCCAGAGACAACCTTGGAACTAAAAAAGTAAGCAGACAAATAGACCCAATCATGATATTTCCCCTTACGGGGAAATGTACTTCAAACCGCTCTTTCGACAGTACATTGTCTGCAGCCAGCATACTTATCAAAAGAAAAAGTGAAATACTATAGATCTATCGCCAACATCAAGTTGGGGACACGACTCCCACCGGAGTCAACAGAAGGTATAACTCATACCTCAAGACACAAATCTCTATGCCGATACTATAAACTTATATCAACGGTCTCTACCACCTCGTGGTCATGAGTGCGGCCCTGGCTACTCACAAGAATCTAGAACCCTATTCCACTATCTACCGATTATCTTAAATGAATCACCACTTGCTAACACGGCTCTAGCGACGCCAATCGTAGCTCAAATATTGCAGGGGCGATCGTGACCCCAAATCAGTTCACACACAATGTGCGAATCAACTACAAATCGGATTCGTTTAGAATAAAAGTCAAATCCTCAAGCTATCATCATCACTCTGTATATTAGACTTTCCAGTCATATCTCACCATCGTAGTAATCACAATATCTAAACTTATTGCATACTCATAGGAGTAACTAAGACTCCACTAAAATCGTGCCAAAGGTGGGGTCTGAATCTGAATCCAACTCAAACCAGGATTTCAATCGGCCCATAGATCACCGAATTTAACCTATCCATCAACCATGTCTGCGCCAAAGCGCTCACTGCTACCACCATCTCTATCGAAGTAATCGTGAATCCCAAATTATTTTACACTGATCAGGGTTGGGACACAATTCAATAAGGTCTAATATTTGCTGAGTGTCGTCAGAATCCTTCCGTCCAAAGCAACAAGATTGCTAACCTCATAGGCATCCCGATAACTATATTCGGGGAATCTCCGGTAATAGCAGCCACAACATAATTTTAATAACCCCGGTTGTGACAAAAGTACTATATCTAGTGGCACGGGGACAACCGGAGGATCACTGACTTCTCCAAGCACCTGGACTAGTGGGGGGCCAGTGCAACAATAGCAACTATCTAATGCTGAGCCATCTGCTGGACTATCCCAGCAAAAGCGGTGAGCTGATTCTCTAACCGCTGCCAACAATCCGAGCTCTAAGGCTCCACTGATATATCAAACCCATGGCTCGTATCACAACCGCAGCTAACACTGCACCCACTATGACCACTAAGCCCAGAGCGTGTGCGAACACCGCTCGTAGTCACAACGACAAGATTTTGGAAACGACTCATAGTGTGAAAATACACCTGAGCTCCTAACAACTAGACAATTACCCCACGCTCTCACGTCATAAGTCATCATAGGGTTCAATCCTAACCAGATCCTAACTAATTTTCCTAGGTACCGTATACATTTTCTCTGATACCATAAAATCTGTCACGCCCCGAGTTTTAAAATCAGGTCTGAAATTTTTTTTTTTTTTTTTTTTTTTTATAAATCAGAGTTTGCAAAACGGGCGTAACAGACCGCCACACATATAGGAAATCCCCTATCCCAATGGACAGAGTCTCTCCTATACATGCACGGCTAGGCGAATACAATAATCATCCATCAGAGAGCAATAAATATCTCAACTAAACAATAACTAATCAACATGAATAATCCCAGAACATGCTGATATCAATCTGAATATCCAACCAAAATAGAAGCTGAAAACTATGAAATGGAAGTCAGCTACAATCATCGAGAATCTCAATCATCAATATCTATCATCAGGGGGACAGCTCTATCGTGACGGCCTCACGCGATCGTCCCGACATCCCTCCACCCGACGGACCTGGAAAATGGTCACCCAGGGGGTGTGAGATACACTGTACATGTATCCCAGTGGGCATGACGAGCCGAGAAATAGCTAATCGTACCTACTGGATACTAAAATCTGTGGATAGTAATAATCGATGGGTAAAGCTGAAATAACAGATAATGTATACTGAAAATCAAATAATCCAAAGATAAGACTGAATAGGCAGATAATCAAGCACAAGGAAACTGCAGGTAATAAATGCTGGAATCAGGGTATAACTATAATAATCAAGCATAAGGAATCTGCAGGTAATAAATGCTGGAATCAGGGTATAACTGTAATAATCAAGCATAAGGAATCTGCAGGTAATAAATGCTGGAATCAGGGTATAACTGTAATAATCAAGGATAAGGGAACTGCAGATAAATAATGCTGGTAATCATGACATAGCTGAAAAATCAAGCATAACTGAGCAGCGAAGGTAGAAGGTAAATAGCTACAAATGACAGTGCAAGCTAAAAACGATGCGTCAAAAATAGAAATCCAAGTATCCAATCATATGCCATTATTGGTCTCACAGAACCTCAGGCAATACCACCGATCCGCACCCCATCCGCTGACAATAACCCGGTACTCACAGATGCAATCGGGCTCACGGGTCCCATCTCTAGACCACTTTACCGGTAAAGAACACAACGACGGTGGCCAAACCGTCAGTGTACGTGAAGTACAACAGTGCGTGGTAATCATCATGCTATGCTCAAGCTCACGGTCTAGTGACCGGGTAGTCGGCAACAAGCCGAGATCCCAACAGGGAATCAACTATCTGTATATATCGATCAGGATCTATCATGCATATCTGGATATAAAGCAAGTATCACAGGTGACAGGAAATAGCAGGTATAATCAGATCATGACATCTATGTACTGAGATATAAAAGCTGACAAACAGGTGTACATAACATGTCTAAAGAGATCAATGTCTATCAGGAAAGATCATCTGGCATATAGATAAATTCAGCAGGACTAAATCAAGAACAGGCAAAATCATCAGGCCTAATCAAGAACAGGCAAAATCATCAGGACTAAATCAAGAACAGGCAAAATCATCAGGACTAAATCAAGAACAGGCAAAATCATCAGGCCTAATCAAGAACAGGCAAAATCATCAGGACTAAATCAAGAACAGGCAAAATCATCAGGACTAAATCAAGAATAGGCAAAATCATCAGGACTAAATCAAGAACAGGCAAAATCATCAGGACTAAATCAAGAATAGGCAAA
Organism: Tillandsia leiboldiana; assembly: GCA_029204045.2. Lineage (NCBI taxonomy): Eukaryota > Viridiplantae > Streptophyta > Magnoliopsida > Poales > Bromeliaceae > Tillandsia > Tillandsia leiboldiana. The sequence goes on from CM055061.1 coordinate 50,354,671, forward strand.
ATCATCAGGCCTAATCAAGAACAGGCAAAATCATCAGGACTAAATCAAGAACAGGCAAAATCATCAGGACTAAATCAAGAACAGGCAAAATCATCAGGACTAAATCAAGAACAGGTGTCCGACTGGACTAAAGCAACCAGAGGGCCGAAAAGATAAAGCCCGGACCGAAGATAACCCACCTGAATGTAGGCTGATCCCGAACTCCCGCTAGACTACTGGGAGGCTGGTGCAGAACTGCTGGGCCCTGAACATGAACTATGATCAGAAACAGACTCACTCATACCCATCCCGACAATACTATAACGTCCTGTCGCTATCACGGGAAACTTAGCCGAAACTAGGCTTTTTAATACAAAACTTTTAAACTACATATGTCGTTAGCAAACCAGCTTGAGCATCTTGCTCATGGCACCACAGGGACTCAAGGGCTTGCCCAAATGCAGCCCAGAAACTGCTGGATCGAAAGATCCAAATCCCTCGTTCACTAACACGACAACATTGCTCCACACACCAATCCACACAGATCCCATTTGATCTGAAGTGAGCATCAAGCTCAGGGAACATAATGGAGCAACTTTCATATTATGCTCGAACCCTATTTCCATTCCAAACTTCATTGAGGCATTTTAGCAAACACCTTGTGAGCATAGTTTACAAAACCTATAACTAACTCCAACCTAAGTGATAACTCTGTATAGAGGGAACTTCGGAACCTCTAACTTGGATAGGAAACATTCATTCCGGGTTTAGAGATTACCTGGGTCCTTAAACGGCGACGGGAGGCGACGATGGCGACCCGCGGCCAACCTCACCCGAGCTCGGTGGCCATTAATGGTGGAATTCAACCGGAGGCTTTTGAGACCCAGCAACTTGGACCGAATGAGTCCCCTCGGCTCCCCGATGCCTCCTGTGGTGGTGGCCGGCGGCGCGGGGGTGCGGCGGCGGCCGGAGGGGGAGCTCGGCCAATATATGGTGCAATCACAGAGAAGAGAGAACCCGCGTTAAACTTCACATGCAAGTGCATGGGGGGCTTCCTACAGACCCTACGAACTCACCTGAGTGGTCTTCCCATCATGCGGAGCCCCGGCGGTCACCGGCGACGGAGCTCGGCCAACTTGATGTCCATTAATGGCGGATTCCGGCCGGCGACTCCTGGGCCGGCGCAACTTGGACCAGTGTGTCCCTCTCGATCCCCCGATGCTTGCTGAAGAGATGGCCGGCGGCGCCGGTGCTAGGCGGCGCCGGACGGCGGAGATCGGCCGCGGTGCAAAAATGGCCGGTTCTAGGGCATGCCGAAACTCCACGGATCCTCAACCGATCAACTCCAAACTTTGTGAGTAGCTTGCAGTCGATGAGGTGAAAAGGATCAACGGTCTTGATCTTCACCTCGACGGTTGGATCCTTCCCGCGCTCAAGATCGGCCAAATATTGTTTTTCCGGCGATGAGGTGCTCCCGCCGGCAACCGGGACGACGCCGGCGGCTCAAACTTCACAGAGGGGTACCACTCGACGTCAGGAACACACTTCTAGGGTCCATGAGCCAAATAAAAATAAAAAGTTTCCACTTCTTACCTCGCCGGAGCAACAATGGAGAAGAAGGCTCTCCACGGCGGTGCAAGGCGGAGTCCGACGTCGGGTTCACCTCAGCTTAGTCGCGGCCACACAAAGGAGCTCTCAGAAAAGGCTTCGTAGAAAAAGATGTCTTCTTGATGCATGCTCCCAACACCAAGGCTCGAGAAGAATAATATTCTTCTTATTTCTTCTTCTCCGGCGACGAAGCGGCGGCCGGTGCGCAACCTCCGATGGGTGCGGCAGAGCGAGCGGGGCTGTTGGAGCTGGTGGCTGGGGCAAGGAGCTTCGGGGTTTAGGGTTTAAAGGAACCCTAACCCTAAATGCATATATGTATAGTAGATGCACAAATGCAATGTAGTTCCTCAATTTTTCATATTTGGAGCCCAGTCCCTCACAGCAGCTCCCTTTCACATTTAAGTCCCTCACCCAAGAGCAGCACGCAAAACGGAGCATAAAATGTAGGGTGTTTTGCGCAAAATACCGCATTTTTTACTGTTTTTCACGCTTTTCGAGGCATTTTAGTCGTCGAAACGAAAAACGGACTTCGCCACGACGTCCGGCTCGACGAAACCTATCAGGTAGCGATTTTTATTTTTCGACGAAATGCCCGGATAATTTCTCGGTCCATAAATACTGTACAAAAATACAGTTTATCGCGCTTTTCGAGACTCTAGGGTCGTCAAACGGAAATTCCGTCAGCGCCATTGCGTTCAGATCGATGAAACCGTTCAAATCGACTACCTGGATCGCTATGATCGGAGTCCGGACAGCGAATTGGCTAACGTTGGTATTAAGGGGATTTCGAAATAGAGATTACTATTCATCTACTGTTCACCCCACTATTCACTTAAGTTGCGGGTCCCGTCCGCTTCTTCGCTGATTTCTGGAAGATCCGACCGTCGGATCTGAACTTGCTTAATATCATTTTCGATCGGTTCGACGAGACGGTCGCATTGATGATCTCGGATTTTCGAGATTATGCTCGAATTGAAAAGTGACATTTCAGCCTCGTAACTGTGAAATTTACACAGTGGTGAAAAGGTCAACTGTGCTCTTATGCCATTTACATTTCAAAATCAACTTGACATCTCCTTCTTTTCTTTTATTTATTTATAATAAAATTTTAAGTTTTTACAGAGGGTCTCGTTGCTTTTTTACCAGAAAGAAAAGGAAAATGCTCTACTTGTACACCTTTTTTGGGTATATATTTCACACCCCATTTATCTAATAGATGGAAGTGTGGTGAGGGCTTATTTCATAAATTGTGTTATGAAGTAATTTCTAAAAAATACACTATTTTTTTGATAGATGTGATCCTTTTGAGTGTACATGTAGTATTGCTCGAAAGAAAAAAGTGAAAATACGAGATGTAAAATTGTAAATTTTTTTTTTATTTTAATATTGAATTTTTCAATTCATTAGATTTAATTTATTTTATGACTTTAAAAAAATTTCTCTCGCATGCGGTAAATTTTTCTTTGTAAATTTTTTTCATTAGTTTATTATTAAATTATAAAATTATTTTGCACTTAGTAGATGTCTCGATTATCTATCTGTATTAAAATTTGTATTAATTATCCTCCTACACATTTACCATTATTTCAAAATGTCTAACTATTTAAAAATTTATTGCATTCAACAATAAAACTTGATAAAAATAATATTATAGATAAATTGATAATATTACTGTAATAAAATAATATAAATTTAATAAAATTATTTAATAAACTATCAATTTTAATAGCACTAGCTAATATATATATATATATATATATATATATATATATATATATATATATATATATATATATATATATATATATATATTGTTTTTTGTTAAATTATACAAAATATATTTTTGTTCGCTAGAATCAATCGAGTTCTACTTATTTTATTATATTTTATCTCACGTGTAATACAATTTTTTTATTATTTCAAATAGAATCAATCGAGTTCTACTATAAACATCATCTCCACCAAAAAAAAAAAAAAAGAAAAAAAAGAAAAGAAAAAAAAGTTGGGAAATAAATGGGCCGTTATATATAATGTGAAACTGCAAATGATATGCTGGACCCAACGGTTAAATTTTGAAATCAAAATGGCCCATTACGTTTCTCAAATCTCCTTACTTCTTCTTCTTAAACCCCTGACGTAACGCCATTAACGAAGGGGAAGAGAAGACGTAGTTAAAAAACCCTTGAAACCATAAAAGAGAGTGGGACTAAGAGCGATCACCATGGCGAGCGACTCATCCTCCCATGCGCTCCACGACCCCTCCGCCGCCCCGGCGACGGCGACGCTTCTGGTGCGGCACCTCCCGGAGGCGATTCCGCACGAGATGCTTTCTCGCCTCTTCTCCCACTACGGCGCTTCCTCTGTGCTCCCCTGCGCCGGTGGAAGGTACCACTTACCTCCGAACCCTCGATTATTGATTTCATTGCTTTGATTTGTACCAAGATGCGACGTATGCTCATGGTGATTGTTGTTGTTGTTGTTGTTTTGTTAATTTACATTGTATCAAAATGTGTCGTGCGTTGATGGTGATGATGGAGCAAACGTAGGCTTCTTCTTCTTCTTCTTGATTACTTTTATTTGGTCTGTATCAAAGATGTGCAATATTTTGATTGCGGTAATGATGCTGCGTAGGATTCTTTGTTCTAAATTGCATTTATTTGATTCGTTTCAATATTTTTCTTATAATTATTTGATTTTTATTTTTATTTTTTCACTTGTATCAAAATGTGCCGCATTCTGTCGGTGATAATGGTGCTATTTAAGCTGCTGCCTCTTCTTCTTCTTCTTCTTCTTGGTCTAATTGATTGATTGATTTTGATTTGCATCAAGATTTGCAATTGTTGATGGTGATAGTGATGCTGTATCTTGGGATTCTTTGTTCTTGATTTCATTTGCTTGAGATGTGCCATATTCTGTTGGTGATAATTGTGCTAGCTAGGCTTCATTTTTTTAATTTGTAAAGGAGATGTGCTTATGTAGTTATATGTTCTTCTGGAATTCTGTAGCTCAATGAGTTCTTCATTTTCCGTGGCATTGATGGTGATAATGATACCAAATTCTAGAACTTTCTATTTTCCTGACAGTTAAGTTTTTTTTTTTTTTTTTTTTTTTTTTTTCATTTTGTGGGCATTGATGGTGATAACGGTGTTACCTAGCACTATCACTTCTGTAGATCAACCTAAGTAGCAACTTTGTTACTCGTTCTTGTTATTCATGCATGTCTCTGTAGATCTGCCCATCACTACTGTTTGGGATTGCCTTATCACCTTTTCTCTTTTTCAGGTTGAGGAATTGTGCATTTGTAGATTTTAAGGATGAAATGTTAGCTAATCAAGCGCTGTCACAATTGAACAGGTATGTATAGTAAGTATACTGCACAGTTAAGATGCAATATTTCAACTATTCATTGCTTACTTTTTTGGGAACGCCTCTATGCACACTGCCATAGTAGCCACGAGAAGAACAATGTCTAGAGTTTGAACCCTGGACCTCAAAGTCTCCCTTGAAAATATATGCGCCAGCTGGGCTGTGAGATGCGTGTACTCACATTTGATTATTACCGATTCAAAATCTGAAATATATGGATTTTTGATAAACTGGGGTGTTAGGGCAATTTTATTCGCTATTAAGCTTCCTATAAATGCAACTTTTAGCTATTTCTTCCATCTAATATATTTTTTATTTTTGGCTCTTGTTGGCTGATGTGATTTTCAGGTTGAGATTTATATAGGGGTATTTGATAAACTAGGATTCCTTTTAATTGTTACGTTATGGCCATTTAGTTCACTGTTAAGCTTGACATATCTGATGAATACCATTTATAGCTGTTTCTTTTGTCTAATAATTTTCTTCTTTGTTTTCCTTGGCTCTTTCTTGTTGGCTGAGGTCATTCTCAGATTGAGGTTTCTTGGTAAAGTTTTAACTGTTGAGAGAGCAAGCCAAGGAAATTTGAAGAACTCAAATCAACATCAACACCATCAAGATCAATTGGTGAAAGGCTTGTCTCATCCACCAATCTCTCTTCTAAAAGACTCTAGTAAAAACACAAATAACTTGACACATGGGGGTGAACCAATTGCTCCAAGACTTGGTGTGGACTACCCATTTCCTCCTCATCTTGAGTATGCCATCATTTCATCAATCATTGAAAGTCATTTATCATGCTTAATATTGAAGAAAACTGATTGATTCTACTACTCTCTGTTAGTGCTTTTTATAATTTAATATTTCCTCAAGCTTGTATTTCCTGTTAAACAGATTAAAACATAAAGCCATCAGAAGCAACTTGAGAAAAGGATTTATAGGAAGTTTTTTTACCACTACTAAGTTGTTGTCGTAATCTAAAATTCATTTTAGAGCTGAAATGGGTTAAAGGGTTACATAATTCAGTCCGTGAGCAGCACTTTTATTTGTTTGGAGTTGAAATTCTTGATTGTTTTATTTAGAAATGAAAACCCGATTACATTGTTTGGTTTGAAAGGCTTGTCTTTTGTCGTAGTTTGAATTGGATTTAGTCCTATATCAGTATGTATTAGTAACATAGTTGTTCTTTAAATATTCCTCTCAATCACTGATGGATTGCCTCTTTTACCTATGAGGTTTCCAAAATATAGGTTTTTGATATAAGTACAGTAAGTCACAATGTTGTAAATGATATATTAAGAAGTTCCAACTTAGATATTTCTGTCTTATCTGAAAAATGTCATTCCTATACAGGTATGAATACCCACCTCCTGATGGGAACATATTGACCAATTTTGTGAAGCCCTAGTTGTTGTTCCTCCTTTTTATACATAGGTTGTAGATGGCTTACGCCTTTCCCATCTTTTATCTTTCTGTGTACAACTATTAATGAAAAAATTGTCTGAACAATTTTGATCGCTTAATGCTATTTAAATTATTTACATGGAACGTTGTCATCCTCTTGGCAGATTTTGCATTTGATGAACAAAATGAACATTCCAGCTCCATTTCGCATGGCATTACCGACTCCACCTCTGCCACCACAAGTGCCTGCTCCTCCACCGCCGCCACCACCCCTCAGTTCTACAAAACCTCAGTTGACTGATCTTTCAAGTGATGAATCTAAGATGGAGTCCTCAGATGTACTCATCTGCTACCTGTAGTTTCTCTTTTGAGTATTGCTAGTGGTACCTCAGGATGTTCTTCGATTGTTCAATGTGCACTCTATCAGTTATCTTTGCAGTTAATTAGATTAGATATCTGTCTCAAATGTAGAACTTGAGTCATGAACTGCACACTGTGGAATCTCTTAGGGTGACCAAAGCAGTTCTCTTCTATATGTATTCCTGCAATATTCTTTTTCTTTCTATTTATTACCGATTAGTCCTTTGACCTGCTTATTGCATTTGATTTTATCAGGAAGATCGCGATGATTCCAGTAGAAGAAAGCGTGTCAAGCGAGAAGCCATTTGTAGGGCCTGCAGTTGATAAAGGAGTAGCACATGAAGCTGTAGGGCTGAAACCTGCCATGTTGGTTCCGAAAGAGGTTCCGAAAATAAAAAGGAAAAACCCAGTGCTACAGGTTTGTCATTTTCTTTTTCTCACTTTTCATTGTTGAAACAAGGTTGATCACTTAATCTTTCGCAAATGGTGATGGAGTAATTCTATGCAGATAAAAATTGGCCCAAAACCAATGCAGAAGGAAATTGCTGAAAGTGAGTGTGACGCCCCACTTCCCAGGGGGTCACCCATCCTAGAACTACTCTAGCTCTAGCACGCTTAACTCTCATGTTCCTCTTGGATCTTGCTACCATCCAAAATGCTATAGCCGGGTTAGAGATTTAGTCCTATTATATCATTTATATAGAGGACTAATCCAAATTCCGGGGGTGTCACATTCTTCCCCCCTTTAAGCCCTGACGTCCACGTCAGGCGCAAGCACACTCACAAGCACCAGGCGATGTGAGACTCGTCTCGCTAGCCTTAGCCGACCTTATGAGGAGCTGCACTCCACTCACAACGGTCATTAGCCGGGGAGCCTCGCTCTACCCGCTATATAACCCTGGCTCAGCCGAGACTCATCTCACATTTCCGGCTGGTGAATGGCTCTGATACCAACTGTGACGCCCCACTTCCCAGGGGGTCACCCATCCTAGAACTACTCTAGCTCTAGCACGCTTAACTCTCATGTTCCTCTTGGATCTTGCTACCATCCAAAATGCTATAGCCGGGTTAGAGATTTAGTCCTATTATATCATTTATATAGAGGACTAATCCAAATTCCGGGGGTGTCACAGTGAGAGCAGCTGCAAAGAGTTGGCAAGAGAAGAAAACACTTGCAACAAAAACATTTTGCAACACCTCAAAAAATTGAGTGGGAAATTGCCCCCGGAGGAAATATTATCGCTTCTGATGTTCAAGGTTTCAGAAGTTGTTCAGATTTTGATGTTTCTCTTAGCTACAGCCATATGTTTTTGGCAAGTTCCTATGAAAAAGTGGGTGACCCCCGTTAGGAGAGACATTATGTGCTTGCTGCAGTTTATTCTACTTAATATGATAGGCATATCCTTCGAATACCTGATCTTTGTGAATTTGTCTCCCCATAAGGTGGACTTAATGATGCTTTTTTCATCCTTAACTTTAGTTAGAGATCAACTATAGAATTGGTTCTGTAGCCATGTGTTTATCTTTAAGCAAATTTGTATTAGTTCGTTTATAAATATATTATTTATGTATGTACACATACATGTAAGTATATCCGCATTGAATAATTTTATGATATGTTTCGTTTATGTTTTGCATTGCAGTATGACCATACTGTTTTGTTTTTCTTTGGTGTATCTGTCGTATCAACATATACATACATGCACAATCATACATGCTTTATTGCTTGATGTTCTCTTCTTTTAATTCATCTGCTAAATGGTTTACAAAGAGTGAAATTCAGCATCAAAGTGATAATAACATTTTGGTGAAATTTGGATTAGCATATTATGGGTATGATTGCTTTAAGTGACTTCTTAAATGATCTAAATTATATGTCCAGTCTGCAGCTATGATAACAAAGTGTTCTCAATTTGCAGAATTACACTCCCAGGGAATCCTGCTGCCGTTCTCTACGTCAAGAATTTGGCAAAGGATGTCGTTCCAGATGACTTCTATTTTATTTTTGGCAAGTATTCATATATATTTTGAAGCAAGCTCAGTAGAGTGAAATATCATTTAATAAATTAAGCATCAAGTTATTTTATAAACCTAAATTAACTGCTCTCGTTATAGTATTGCCATTTTTCTGCAATTATTTGTACATTTGTTCTGGTTAAAGCTATCTTTTAGTGGTGCCTTTCAGGGTCATTTTTTGAAAGTGTTGATGCTGCTCGATCTGGTTTGCATATTAAGTTAATGCAGGTCAGATATACTTGTCATTGTTTTAATGTCTAGCTCTCTACTTTATCACTTATGTAGCAAATGTTTATTTTATACTTAAAGCTAGCGGCTAAAATCAGTCGCTTCATTTACTATGTTTCTTTTTTTTTCCATTTGCTTAGCTAGACTGTCTAATGGTTTTTAGTTCGAATAAGTAATTAACTAAAAATGTTACTCTGTAATATTGATATTACAGAATAATTTTGAAGTAAAAGAAAACTGGTTAGAACTTTTAAAAAAAATACTTTTCGCAGTGTTACTTTTTCAACCCTCCTTCTCTGTTTCCTTTTGTCCTCCGAGCATTCTTTAAAAATTTAAAATTAAAATTTAAAATTAAAAAATAAAAAATAAAATTTAAATTTAAATTTTAAAATTCTAAATTGTAAAATTAAAATTTATTATTTTAAAATTAAATTTATTATTTTAAAATAATAAAATTTAATATCTAAAACTTAAAATTAATATTGTAAAATTTTTAATTTTTTATTTTGAAAATTTAAAAATTTACATTTAAATTTTTTTATTTGAAAATTGAAATTTAAAATTTTACATTCAAATTTTAAATTTTTAAAATTTAAATTCAAATTTTAAATTTTTAAATTTAAAATTTAAATTCTAATTTTAAAAATTAAAAATTAAAAATTAAAAATTTATATTTTTAAATTAAAATTTTTGTGTTGAAAGTTGAAATTTAAAATAGAATATTTTTTTAAAAGTCACAATCTAAATAATAAAAAATAAAATAATTTTTTTATAGAATATAAATTCGTTTAAAATATCAAATATATTATAAAATTTTATTTTATTTTATTTTAAAATAATTACCCAAACAGTTACTGAAAAGTCAAAATATAAGATGAAATAAGTGCGGATGAATTTACGGTGAACAAACGTAAACAAATTGGTAGCATTTTTTGAAGTACTATTGAGAATGTGAACTGGCATCATTTTTCAAAGTACTATAAGGCCCCGTTTGTTTTTGGAACGGAACCGGAAATAGCGGGGATATCCTCCTTATTCTTTCAAACGCACCTGGAATCGTCTGGTATTGCTTAACTCAGAACAAGGAGAATAGCTGGTATAACAAATCCCATCCTATTATTTTACTATAAAATTTTTTACCATATTACCCTTCTTATCTATTTTATCTCATCCCAACATATTATTTTAATAAAAACTCTCTCCTCACTCTCTCTCCTCTTCCCTCCTTTCTCTCCTCCCAATACACTCTCATCATCACAAATCCCTCTCTCCTCTCTCTCTTTTCCTTCATCCCACCTCCTTTCTCTCTTCCCAATACACTCTCATCATCACAAATTAATATTATAAAATTTTAAATTTATTATTTAAAATAAATATTATAAAATTTATTATTTAAAATGTTGAAATTTTATATTTTAAATTTTAATTTTAATTTGAAAAAATAAAATATTAAATTAAATATTATTTTTAAATAATATAATTTAATTATGATTATAATTTTATTTCTATTTTTTTAAACCATTAATCCATTAATTAAAACGAAATAATTAGATTTTAACAACTTTTATCACATTTTTTTAAACCATTAATCCATTAATTTTAATTTGAAAAAATGTTGAAATTTTATTTTTTAAATTTAAAATTTAAGTTGAAAAAATTATTTATTAAATTAAATGTATTATTTTTAAATAATATATTTTAATTACGATTATAATTTTACTTATATTTTTTTAAACTATTAATCCATTAATTAAAACGAGAAAAACGAGTTTATAATATTTTAATGACATAATAAAGCTCGTGGGCGAAAATTTACAAATATTTAGCAAATATACAAATTTTGCGAAATTTAAAAAAAATTTTGTTAAAAATTAATTATTTAAAATTAATATTATAAAAATGTAAATCTTCAAATTAAAATGTTGAAATTTTATATTTAAAATTTAAATTTTAAGTTGAAAAAATTAAATATTAAATTAAATGTATTATTTTTAAATAATATATTTTAATTACGATTATAATTTTACTTTTATTTTTTTAAACTATTAATTTATTAATTAAAACGAACTAATCAATTTTTAACAACTTTTATCACATAATAACTCTTGGGGGCAAAAAGGTATTTTACCCATCTTATCTTCTTTATCTCTCATATTCCTCATTATTAAACTAAACACAAATTCGCTTATCCCTGGAACCATCCCAAACGAGTTTAAGCTCTAGTTCCGTACTTTATCCTTATCCCCGGTATAGCCAATTCCAGCCTATCCCGATTCCAAACGCAGTCTAATAGTCTACAGAGCATGTGAACTGGTTCCTATAAACCATGTGAACGGTCCCGCGGGAAAAAGAAAAGAAAAAGCAAAAAAAAAGAAGCAGCAGGTACACAATGTGAGCTGTATTTTTTATATAATAATATTAGAGGTCGATCTGTCAGTGATGTAATGTCAATAGTGGTGGCCCTGCTTTGCAGCAGATTTTTTATTTTTTTTTTAATTATTTGTTATTATGTTAAGGAAAATGCTATGTGTACATCCGTAAGGAGTGTACATCTCACACCCCCACCCATCTAAGGGTGGGGGTGTGATGATGGGTCACTTGATGTGACCCGTAAAAAATATCGCCATCATTAAAATGGTGAAGATATATGATGTACACCCCTTCGGGGTGTACATGTAGCATTGCTCTTATGTTAATATCATATAATATAAATAATAAATTATATTTTGATTATTAGGTATTTAATATTAAATTTTAAAGACTTATATAAGAGAAATATTTTGGATCCTAAATGAAAGGTAATTACTCTGTGGGTGTGTTTGCTTTGTTCCGGTAAAAGTATAAATAATTATTATGTTTAATTCGGTAATATAATATTATAAATAATTAATACAAAATTATTATCGAACAAAAATAAATATTTTACATTACTAATAATAAATTATCTTGCATGTTATATAAAATTACAGATTTACTCTTACAACACTTCAAATCCTTTCAATACGTTAATTTTAAAATTTTAATTTAAATTTTAAAATTATCAAAAAAATAATAATTTACTGAAATTTCATTAAGTTCTAATTTTTTATATTTTTTTCTTTTTTTAGTTCAAATTATTTTCATTTGGTTTTTTTTTAAAAAAAAGGGTCTGAAAGGAGAAGAAAAGAATAAAAAAAAAAAGCAAATCTTTTTATGTATAATGGAAAGGAGAAAATGATAAAAATAAAAACTAAATATTTTCGTGAACTACTCCCGCCTTTATATTCAAGCAATATTTTGAAGGTGGAGGAATAATATATATATATATATATATATATATATATATATTTTTTTTTTTTTCTTTTTTTTTCTTTTTTTTTTTGAGAAACCTATTGATATAAGTTTAGAATTGCCCTTCCATCTCTTTTTTTTAGAATAAATTTATTTTCACTTGAGATGTGACACTCTAATAGCCTCATATAGAATAAAAATAAAATTATAATTAAATAAATAAGAGACCATAAAAAAATAATAATAATTAGATTTAAATATTTTGGATTAGTAGTTTGGACTCAACTAATTATCACATTTAATTGATTTATTAATTTGATATAATAATAAGTTGTTGTGGGGAATTAAATTTGTCATGACTCAGTTGTTGTGGGGAATTAAAACATAGCAAAAATAATAAATTTATTTGTTATTCTGTTAATATCATATAATAAATGTATGGATACTAAATTATATTTTGATTATTATACATTCAACATTGAATTTTATTTTACAACGTATTTGATATTTTAAAAAAATTAATATTTTATAAAAATATTATTTTAAATTTTACTGTTTGGATTGTGAACTTTAAAAAAAAATTCTCTTTTAAATTTAAACTTTCAATATAAAAAATTTAATTTTAAAATATAAATTTATAAATTATAATTTTAAAATTTTAAAGTTAGGATTTAAAGTTCAAATTTTCAAATTTGAATTTGAATTTTAAAATTTTAAATTTTGAATGTGAAATTTTAAATTTTAATTTCAAATTTCAAATTAAAAATTTTAAATTTTAAAATTTTAAATTTTAAATTTATAATTTATAATTTATAATTTATAATTTAAAATAAAAATTTAAAATTTAAAATTTAAAATTTAAAAAATTAAAATTAAAATTTCAAATATAAAATTTCAAAATTTAAAATTTAAAAAATTAAAATTAAAATTTCAAATATAAAATTTCAAAATTTAAAATTTAAAATTTTATAATATTAATTTTACGTTTTAAACATGAAATTTTATTATTTTAAAATAATAAATTTAATTTTAAAATTATAAATTTTAATTTTAAAATTATAAATTTTAATTTTAATATAATAAATTTTAATTTTACAATTTAGAAAATTTCAAAATTTAAAATTTAAATTTAGATTTTATTTTTTAATTTTTCATTTTCAAATTTTAAATTTTAAATTTTAAATTTTATATTTAAAAAAAAAATTAAAATTAAAATTTTTAATTTTTAATTTTTTTTATTTTTAATTTTTAATTTCAAAATTTTAATTTTAAATTTTAAATTTTAAATTTTTTAATTTTAAATTTTAAAATTTTAAAATGGGGTGAAATGCGAATGAGGGCGAGTGAGAAGTCGTACGCGAAAAACAGAAAAAAAAATTTCACCACTCAGAGCATTTTTTTTTTTTTTCCAAAATACTCCGAAACGGTAAAATTACCCTATTATGTTTTTACGTTGTTGGGCCATCCAAACGTACCAACTAATAAAAAACTAAGACTTCTTACGAAATAGAGTAAAATGACCTAAAACAAAATTTTTAAAGTTTTCCAGCCTTATTCTATAAAAAAAATGACTAGAAAATATTTTGGATAGCAAGAAAGGTTATATATATATATATATATATATATATATATATATATATATATATATATATATATATATATATATATATATATATATATATGTTGGGTTATCTCTAATATGGATCTAAATAGGGAAAGAAATACCTATAGTGGGGTGAATAGGTGTAAACGATAAACACTCAAAAATCTTTCTGTTATAAAATTCAATGCGGAAAAATAAATAACACGCAGAGATTTTACGTAGAAAACTCCATCACAGGAGTAAAAAATCACGGGACCGATAACACGGTGAAATCCACTAGAATCAAACATGTACAAAGGTGATATAACGTAATAACGTACTCACACACGACTCAACCTTTTTCCATACGCTCCTAGTTGATCTTCTCCGCTCGCTCCGCAACGCGCCTCGAATCCACGATGTGCGTCCAACGCTGAATCCACGACGTCTGACCGAATCCACGGTCTCCATCAGGTAGTACGTCTCGATCACACGAATGTAACTTGCTCCGAATCCACGAGAGCGGTAGCACCTTGAATCCACAAGGCCACGCGAATCCACGCGCCGATTTTGGAGAAAATCGTTGATTTGTTGGTGGTGATAATCCGCCGAATACTTAGATCAAAGATAAATCGAAAATACCATCTAAGTATTCATTAATTTGATTCTACTCAAAATCTGAGTTTGAAAACTTAGAATCAAATTAATTAATATAGATGAAGAAACATAAAATTAAATCTAGTTATTTTCTTTATTCTCTCTATAGGTTATTTGTTTTTGCAGAATCACCCCACTACAATGCTTTTTTTATTTGTTTTTGCAGAATCACCCCACGACAATGCATATGGGTGTCTTAACTAATTTACCTTATAATTAATGATGCTTTTCTTCTTGTATTTTTTTTTTATATTTGTAAAAAAATTATTTTATAAATAAAAATATTTTAAATTTTTTATAAATTATCTATAAAAAAGATTTTTTCGTGTAGGGCCAGTAAATTTTATTTTTTAAAGTATTATAGAGCATGTAAACGGTTGCAGAAAAGAAAATAAAATAATATCTAAATTTATTTTTATTTTTTTTTAAAAAAAAATAATAAATATTTTACATTACTAATAATAAATTATCTTGCATGTTATATAAAATTACAGATTTACTCTTACAACACTTCAAATCCTTTCAATACGTTAATTTTAAAATTTTAATTTAAATTTTAAAATTATCAAAAAAATAATAATTTACTGAAATTTCATTAAGTTCTAATTTTTTATATTTTTTTCTTTTTTTAGTTCAAATTATTTTCATTTGGTTTTTTTTAAAAAAAAAGGGTCTGAAAGGAGAAGAAAAGAATAAAAAAAAAAAGCAAATCTTTTTATGTATAATGGAAAGGAGAAAATGATAAAAATAAAAACTAAATATTTTCGTGAACTACTCCCGCCTTTATATTCAAGCAATATTTTGAAGGTGGAGGAATAATATATATATATATATATATATATATATATATATTTTTTTTTTTTTTTTTTTTTTTTTTTTTTTTTTTTTTTGAGAAACCTATTGATATAAGTTTAGAATTGCCCTTCCATCTCTTTTTTTTAGAATAAATTTATTTTCACTTGAGATGTGACACTCTAATAGCCTCATATAGAATAAAAATAAAATTATAATTAAATAAATAAGAGACCATAAAAAAATAATAATAATTAGATTTAAATATTTTGGATTAGTAGTTTGGACTCAACTAATTATCACATTTAATTGATTTATTAATTTGATATAATAATAAGTTGTTGTGGGGAATTAAATTTGTCATGACTCAGTTGTTGTGGGGAATTAAAACATAGCAAAAATAATAAATTTATTTGTTATTCTGTTAATATCATATAATAAATGTATGGATACTAAATTATATTTTGATTATTATACATTCAACATTGAATTTTATTTTACAACGTATTTGATATTTTAAAAAAATTAATATTTTATAAAAATATTATTTTAAATTTTACTGTTTGGATTGTGAACTTTAAAAAAAAATTCTCTTTTAAATTTAAACTTTCAATATAAAAAATTTAATTTTAAAATATAAATTTATAAATTATAATTTTAAAATTTTAAAGTTAGGATTTAAAGTTCAAATTTTCAAATTTGAATTTGAATTTTAAAATTTTAAATTTTGAATGTGAAATTTTAAATTTTAATTTCAAATTTCAAATTAAAAATTTTAAATTTTAAAATTTTAAATTTTAAATTTATAATTTATAATTTATAATTTATAATTTAAAATAAAAATTTAAAATTTAAAATTTAAAATTTAAAAAATTAAAATTAAAATTTCAAATATAAAATTTCAAAATTTAAAATTTAAAAAATTAAAATTAAAATTTCAAATATAAAATTTCAAAATTTAAAATTTAAAATTTTATAATATTAATTTTACGTTTTAAACATGAAATTTTATTATTTTAAAATAATAAATTTAATTTTAAAATTATAAATTTTAATTTTAAAATTATAAATTTTAATTTTAATATAATAAATTTTAATTTTACAATTTAGAAAATTTCAAAATTTAAAATTTAAATTTAGATTTTATTTTTTAATTTTTCATTTTCAAATTTTAAATTTTAAATTTTAAATTTTATATTTAAAAAAAAAATTAAAATTAAAATTTTTAATTTTTAATTTTTTTTATTTTTAATTTTTAATTTCAAAATTTTAATTTTAAATTTTAAATTTTAAATTTTTTAATTTTAAATTTTAAAATTTTAAAATGGGGTGAAATGCGAATGAGGGCGAGTGAGAAGTCGTACGCGAAAAACAGAAAAAAAAATTTCACCACTCAGAGCATTTTTTTTTTTTTTCCAAAATACTCCGAAACGGTAAAATTACCCTATTATGTTTTTACGTTGTTGGGCCATCCAAACGTACCAACTAATAAAAAACTAAGACTTCTTACGAAATAGAGTAAAATGACCTAAAACAAAATTTTTAAAGTTTTCCAGCCTTATTCTATAAAAAAAATGACTAGAAAATATTTTGGATAGCAAGAAAGGTTATATATATATATATATATATATATATATATATATATATATATATATATATATATATATATATATATATGTTGGGTTATCTCTAATATGGATCTAAATAGGGAAAGAAATACCTAGAGTGGGGTGAATAGGTGTAAACGATAAACACTCAAAAATCTTTCTGTTATAAAATTCAATGCGGAAAAAATAAATAACACGCAGAGATTTTACGTAGAAAACTCCATCACAGGAGTAAAAAATCACGGGACCGATAACACGGTGAAATCCACTAGAATCAAACATGTACAAAGGTGATATAACGTAATAACGTACTCACACACGACTCAACCTTTTTCCATACGCTCCTAGTTGATCTTCTCCGCTCGCTCCGCAACGCGCCTCGAATCCACGATGTGCGTCCAACGCTGAATCCACGACGTCTGACCGAATCCACGGTCTCCATCAGGTAGTACGTCTCGATCACACGAATGTAACTTGCTCCGAATCCACGAGAGCGGTAGCACCTTGAATCCACAAGGCCACGCGAATCCACGCGCCGATTTTGGAGAAAATCGTTGATTTGTTGGTGGTGATAATCCGCCGAATACTTAGATCAAAGATAAATCGAAAATACCATCTAAGTATTCATTAATTTGATTCTACTCAAAATCTGAGTTTGAAAACTTAGAATCAAATTAATTAATATAGATGAAGAAACATAAAATTAAATCTAGTTATTTTCTTTATTCTCTCTATAGGTTATTTGTTTTTGCAGAATCACCCCACTACAATGCTTTTTTTATTTGTTTTTGCAGAATCACCCCACGACAATGCATATGGGTGTCTTAACTAATTTACCTTATAATTAATGATGCTTTTCTTCTTGTATTTTTTTTTTTATATTTGTAAAAAAATTATTTTATAAATAAAAATATTTTAAATTTTTTATAAATTATCTATAAAAAAGATTTTTTCGTGTAGGGCCAGTAAATTTTATTTTTTAAAGTATTATAGAGCATGTAAACGGTTGCAGAAAAGAAAATAAAATAATATCTAAATTTATTTTTATTTTTTTTAAAAAAAAAATAATAAATATACTATTCGTTTTGTTTATTTTTAAAATAAATTTAAATAAAAATATAAAATAACTAAATTTTAAATTTGAATCTCGAATATTAATTACTAAATTTTTTTTGATATTTGCACTAGTAACAGTTGATATGTCAGAGGGTTCGGTAAGATGAAGAAATTTTGTTGGGGAGCAAGCTGCGTTCCAAGCATGAGTCAATGCGAGCATGAGTCAATGGAAACTTGCCATATATTCTATAAAAATTTTGAACGTATTTATTACACAGTAAAATAATTTTAATAATTGAAAGGTGTGGTCACATCAAGTAATTTTGTTTGGTAGAGAGTCACGTTGCCTGTTAGCCTGTTAGGTCACACATCAAAAAAATTTGTTAGGGAGCAAACGGTTGACTATTAATTGCTCATTAAGGATGTGCCAATAGAGTTTGCCATATATTTTATAAAAATTTTTATTATACAGTAAATTAATTTTAATAATTGGAGGGTTTGGTGATCACATCAAGAAATGTTGTTGGGGAAAGAGCCAGCTGTCTAAGAGAAAAATTATATATATATATATATATATATATATATATATATATATATATATATATATTAAAAGAAAAAAAAATTAGTAACTGATTGTTCGAAAAAAATGCAAAAGCTGTAATGCGAAAATTAAGGTTGCGTCCGGGAATAAAAAAAAAATTTAGTTAAATCGGAAATAAGTATAAGTTATGATATTAACAGAAATTGGTGTAAATTTTTGTTTGGTTGAATTTAAAAGTTATACCGGTTATAAATAAAATTATATTTGATAAGGTAAAGAAGAATAAGAAAAATAAAGAGAATTAAAATTTTAATTTATAATTAAAATTTTACTAATATGATTTTAAATATTTAATTTAAAATATTTATTAAAAAAATTATTAAAATTTATATTTTATTTATATATATAAAAAATTATTAAAAAAATTTATCATATAATTTATTAAAATTATATGATAAATGTCACGCCCCGAGTTTTAAAAATCAGGTCTGAAATTTTTTTTTTTTTTTTTTTTTTTTATAAATCAGAGTTTGCAAAACAGGCGTAACAGACCGCCACACATATAGGAAATCCCCTATCCACAGGGATAGGGTCTCTCTAATTCCCGAGTCACGAGGGTCTACGGGCCTCTAATAAAATGTACAGTAGGTGTGAAATGCTGTTTAAAGAAAGCCAGTACGTCCATTTTGCGTTTTGGTCCCTAACATTTCTTAATTTGCATGAAATACTAAGTTAGACTACTGTTTCGGCTCGTTCTGAAAATCCGAGGATCCAAAAGTGACGCCGTAAGTTTCAGCATGTTTGTTTCAACAAGATCCAGGCCGTGCTCACGAGATTGGACTGACACGGATTCCAATAACAAAGTTGGCCCATAATCTTTAGAGTCTAATTTACCCTTATGCCATAACTTAATATATACTTGCTCAATTTGAATAGTAATTGGAGCATCATATTCAGGGAACATAATAGGGTTGAGGGCTCACCTGAGGGGTTGCCGGAGGTCGGCCGGAAGGCTTGCCGGAGCAACACCAACAAAAGGTCCAAGGCTCGGTTTGGCCTAGATCAAATGCTTCCTGTTCATACAGCACTCAAGTGTGAGCATCAGCTAGAGGGAGGTCTCAGTTGTTGCCTGGTCCAAGTGGGGTCAAGCCCCGGCGGCCGGAGACAAGCCCGCAAGGATGGCCTCGGGTGCAACATTTAAAACCGAGCTACAGGGTTCCTTCCGTCCCAAAAAAAAATCATGGGGGTCATCACACTGGTGTCTAGAGTGTACCTGTGGGGTTGGCCGGTGCCCGGACCGCCGGGGATCGCCGGAGTCCGACCCAACGCCCACTCGGGTGCAACTACAGAGGTTGGTAAACTCAACGTTAAAAGTGCCATGCAACAAGATAAGGAGTCTCCTAAGGACCAACCAAACTCACCTGGGTGGTTTTCCGGTGCCGGGGAGCGTCGGCGAGGCGCGGCGGCGGAGCTCGGTGATTGTTTTATTTAGAAATGAAAACCCGATTACATTGTTTGGTTTGAAAGGCTTGTCTTTTGTCGTAGTTTGAATTGGATTTAGTCCTATATAAGTATGTATTAGTAACATAGTTGTTCTTTAAATATTCCTCTCGATCACTGATGGATTGCCTCTTTTACCTATGAGGTTTCCAAAATATAGGTTTTTGATATACGTACAGCAAGTCACAATGTTGTAAATGATATATTAAGAAGTTCCAACTTAGATATTTCTGTCTTATCTGCAAAATGTCGTTCTATACAGGTATGAATACCCACCTCCTGATGGGAACATATTGACCAATAGTTGCGAATGCCCTAGTTGTTGTTCCTCGTTTTTATACATAGGTTGTAGATGGCTTACGCCTTTCCCATCTTTTATCTTTCTGTGTACAACTATTAATGAAAAAATTGTCTGAACAATTTTGATCGCTTTATGCTATTTAAATTATTTACATGGAACGTTGTCATCCTCTTGGCAGGTTTTGCATTTGATGAACAAAATGAACATTCCAGCTCCATTTCACATGGCATTACCGACTCCACCTCTGCCACCACAAGTGCCTGCTCCTCCACCGCCGCCACCACCCCTCAGTTCTACAAAACCTCAGTTGACTGATCTTTCAAGTGATGAATCTAAGATGGAGTGCTCAGATGTACTCATCTGCTACCTGTAGTTTCTCTTTTGAGTATTGCTAGTGGTACCTCAGGATGTTCTTCGATTGTTCAATGTGCACTCTATTAGTTAT
Source organism: Tillandsia leiboldiana (assembly GCA_029204045.2). Taxonomy (NCBI): domain Eukaryota; kingdom Viridiplantae; phylum Streptophyta; class Magnoliopsida; order Poales; family Bromeliaceae; genus Tillandsia; species Tillandsia leiboldiana. Next base: position 50,375,380 of record CM055061.1, read on the forward strand.
CTTTGCATTTAATTAGATTAGATATCTGTCTCAAATGTAGAACTTGAGTCATGAACTGCACACTGTGTTAGGGTGACCAAAGCAGTTCTCTTCTATATGTATTCCTGCAATATTCTTTTTCTTTCTATTTATTACCGATGAGTCCTTTGACCTGCTTATTACATTTGATTTTATCAGGAAGATCGCAATGATACCAGTAGAAGAAAGCGTGTCGAGCGAGAAGCCATTTGTAGGGCCTGCAGTTGATAAAGGAGTAGCACATGAAGCTGTAGGGCTGAAACCTGCCATGTTGGTTCCAAAAGAGGTTCCGAAAATAAAAAGGAAAAACCCAGTGCTACAGGTTTGTCATTTTCTTTTTCTCACTTTTCATTGTTGAAACAAGGTTGATCACTTAATCTTTCGCAAATGGTGATGGAGTAATTCTATGCAGATAAAAATTGGCCCAAAACCAATGCAGAAGGAAATTGCGGAAAGTGAGAGTAGCTGCAAAGAGTTGGCAAGAGAAGAAAACACTTGCAACAAAAATATTTTGCAACACCTCAAGAAATTGAGTGGGAAATTTCCCCCGGAGGAAATATTATCGCTTCTGATGTTCAAGATATCAGAAGTTGTTCAGATTTTGATGTTTCTCTTAGCTATAGCCATATGTTTTTAGCAAGTTCCTATGAAAAAGTGGGTGACCCCCGTTAGGAGAGACATTATGTGCTTGCTGCAGTTTATTCTACTTAATATGATAGGCATATCCTTCGAATACCTGATCTTTGTGAATTTGTCTCCCCATAAGGTGGACTTAATGATGCTTTTTTCATCCTTAACTTTAGTAAGAGATCAACTATAGAATTGGTTCTGTAGCCATGTGTTTATCTTTAAGCAAATTTGTATTAGTTCGTTTATAAATATATTATTTATGTATGTACACATACATAAAGTATATCTGCATTGAATAATTTTTTGATATGTTTTGTATATGTTTTGCATTGCAGTATGACCATAGTGTTTTGTTATTCTTTGTTGTATCTGTCGTATCAACATATAAATGCACAATCATACATGCTTTATTGCTTGATGTTCTCTTCTTTTAATTCATCTGCTAAATGGTTTACCAAGAGTGAAATTGAGCATCGAAGTGATAATAACATTTTGGTGAAATTCAGATTAGCATATTATGGGCATGATTGCTTTAAGTGACTTCTTAAATGATCCAAATTATATGTCCAGTCTGCAGCTATGATAACAAAGTGTTCTCAATTTGCAGAATTACACTCCCAGGGAATCCTGCTGCTGTTCTCTACGTCAAGAATTTGGCAAAGGATGTCGTTCCAGATGACTTCTATTTTATTTTTAGCAAGTATTCATATATATTTTGAAGCAAGCTCAGTAGAGTGAAATATCATTTAATAAATTAAGCATCAAGTTATTTTATAAACCTAAATTAATTGCTCTCGTTATAGTATTGCCATTTTTCTGCAATTATTTGTAAATTTGTTCTGGTTAAAGCTATCTTTTAGTGGTGCCTTTCAGGGTCATTTTTTGAAAGTGTTGATGCTGCTCGATCTGGTTTGCATATTAAGTTAATGCAGGTCAGATATACTTGTCATTGTTTTAATGTCTAGCTCTCTACTTTATCACTTATGTAGCAAATGTTTATTTTATACTTAAAGCTAGCGGCTAAAATCAGTCGCTTCATTTACTATGTTTCTTTTTTTTTCCATTTGCTTAGCTAGACTGTCTAATGGTTTTTAGTTCGAATAAGTAAGGGCTTTTTTTGAAATTGGCCTCCTAAAAATTTTTATTTTTAAAAATAGCCCCATAAATTTTATAATTGCATAATTGTCCCTATTAGTGCCACTGGGCGCCACGTGTGCGCCAAGCGGGCGCTGAGGCGGGTAGTTGAACACGCGTTCTGAGAGTGCGTGTTTAAAACACGCACTCTGAGAGTGCGTGTTTAAAACACGCACTCTCAGAACGCGTGTTTAGACGCGTTTAAATTTTTTTTAATTTTTTTTTAATTTTTTTTTTATTTATAAATTTGATTATTTCTCAAACAAACGGATTTATTTTTTTTTAAAAAAAAAATAAGTCTAAAAATATCTATCTAGAAAAAATAAATTTAGAATGTGAAATTTATTTTTTCTAGGTAGATATTTTTTGACTTATTATTTTTTTAAAAAAAAATAAATCCGTTTGTTTGAGAAATAATCAAATTTATAAAAAAAAAAAAAAAAAAAATTAAAAAAAATTAAAAAAAATTTAAACGCGTCTAAACACGCGTTCTCAGAGTGCGTGTTTTAAACACGCACTCTCAGAGTGCGTGTTCAACTACTCCTCCTCAGCGCCCACTTGGCGCACACGTGGCGCCCAGTGGCACTAATAGGGCCAATTCTGCAATTATAAAATTTATGGGGCTATTTTTAAAAATAAAAATTTTTAGGAGGCCAATTTCAAAAAAAGCCCAATAAGTAATTAACTAAAAATGTTACTCTGTAATATTGATATTACAGAATAATTTTGAAGTAAAAGAAAACTGGTTAGACCTTTTTAAAAAAATACTTTTCGCAGTGTTACTTTTTCAACCCTCCTTCTCTGTTTCCTTTTGTCCTCCGAGCATTCTTTAAAAATTAAAATTTAAAATTTAAAAATAAAAAGTAAAATTTAAATTTAAATTTTAAAATTCTAAATTGTAAAATTAAAATTTATTATTTTAAAATTAAATTTATTATTTTAAAATAATAAAATTTAATATCTAAAACTTAAAATTAATATTGTAAAATTTTTAATTTTTTATTTTGAAATTTTAAAATTTACATTTAAATTTTTTTATTTGAAAATTGAAATTTAAAATATTACATTCAAATTTTAAATTTTTAAAATTTAAATTCAATTTTTAAATTTTTAAATTTAAAATTTAAATTCTAATTTTAAAATTGAAAAATTTAAAATTTAAAAATTTAAATTTAAATTTAAATTTAAATTTTTGTGTTGTACGTTTAAATTTAAAATATAATATTTTTTTAAAAGTCACAATCTAAATAATAAAAAATAAAATAATTTTTTTTTATAGAATATAAATTTGTTTAAAATATCAAATATATTATAAAATTTTATTTTATTATATTTTAAAATAATTACCCAAACAGTTACTGAAAAGTCAAAATATAAGATGAAATAAGTGCGGATGAATTTACGGTGAACAAACATAAACAAATTGGTCGCATTTTTTTAAGTACTATTGAGAATGTGAACTGGCATCATTTTTCAAAGTACTATAAATAGTCTATATAGCAATGTGAACTGGTAGTATTTTTCAAAGTACTATTAGAGCATGCGAACTGGTTCCTATAGAGCATGTGAACGGTCCCGCGGGAAAAAGAAAAGAAAAAGCAAAAAGAAAGGAGCAGCAGGTACACAATGTGAGCTGTATTTCCTATAGAGTAATGTTACATGTACACCTCGAAGGGGTGTACATCCTACACCTCCACTCCTTTAATGGTGTCGATGTTTTTTACGGGTCACATCAAGTGACCACTCATCACACCTCCACCCTTAGATGGGTGGAGGTGTGAGATGTACACCCCTTACGGGTGTACAAGTAGCATTTTCCTTTCCTATATAATAATACTAGAGGTCGATCTGACAGTGATGTAATGACAATAGTGGTGGCCCCTGCTTTGCAGCAGATTTTTTATTTCTTTTTTAAATTATTTGTTATTATACTAATATCATATAATATAAATAATAAATTATATTTTGATTATTGGTATTTAATATTGAATTTTAAAGTCTTATATAAGAGAAATATTTTGGATCATAAGAAAGGTAATTACTCTATGGGTGTGTTTGCTTCGTTCCGTTCAAAGTATAAATAATTATTATGTTTAATACGGTAATATAATATTATAAATAATACAAAATTATCCAACGGAAATAAATATTTTACATTACTAATAATAAATTATCTTGCATGTTATATAAAATTACAGATTTACTCTTACAACACTTCAAATCCTTTCAATACGTTAATTTTAAAATTTTAATTTAAATTTTAAAATTATCAAAAAAATAATAATTTACTGAAAGTTCATTGAGTTCTAATTTTTTTTATATTTTTTCCTTTTTTTAGTTCAAATTATTTCCATTTGGTTTTTTTTAAAAAAAAAGTCTCTGAATTTTTTTTCATGAATCAGAGAGAAGAAAAGAATAAAAAAATAGAGCAAATCTTTTTATGTATAATGGAAAGGAGAAAATGATAAAAATAAAAACTAAATATTTTCATGAACTACTCCCGCTTTTATATTCAAGCAATATTTTGAAGGTGGAGGAATAATATATATATATATATATATATATATATATATATATATATATATATATATATATATATATATATATATATATATATATATATATATATATATATATATATATATATATATATATATATATATATATATATATATATATTTATATATATATATTTATTTATTTATTTATTTATTTAATTTTTTTTTTTTTTTTTGAAAAACCGATTGGTATAAGTTTAGAATTGCTCTTCCATCTTTCTTTTTTAGAATAAATTTATTTTCACTTGAGATGTGACACTCTAATAGTCTCATATAGAATAAAAATAAAATTATAATTGAATAAATAAGAGACCATAAAAAAATAATAATAATTAGATTTAAATATTTTGGATTAGTAGTTTAGACTCAAGTAATTATCACATTTAATTGATTTATTAATTTGTTATAATAATAAGTTGTTGTGGGGAATTAAATTTGTCGTGACTCAGTTGTTGTGGGGAATTAAAACATAGCAAAAATAATAAATTTATTTGTTATTCTGTTAATATCATATAATAAATGTATGGATACTAAATTATATTTTGATTATTATACATTCAACATTGAATTTTATTTTACAACGTATTTGATATTTTAAAAAATTTAATACTTTATAAAAATATTATTTTAATTTTTAATGTTTGGATTGTGAACTTTAAAAAAAAATTCTCTTTTAAATTTAAACTTTCAATACAAAAAAATTAATTTTAAAATATAAATTTATAATTTATAATTTTAAAATTTTAAAGTTAGGATTTAAATTTCAAATTTTCAAATTTGAATTTGAATATTAAAATTTTAAAATTTGAATATGAAATTTTAAATTTTAATTTCAAATTAAAAATTTTAAATTTTAAAATTTATAATTTATAATCTATAATTTAAAATAAAAATTTAAAATTTAAAATTTAAAAAATTAAAATTAAAATTTCAAATATAAAATTTCAAAATTTAAAATTTAAAATTTTATAATATTAATTTTACGTTTTAAACATAAAATTTTATTATTTTAAAATTATAAATTTTAATTTTAAAATTATAAATTTTAATTTTAAAATTATAAATTTTAATTTTAAAATTATAAATTTTAATTTTAATATAATAAATTTTAATTTTACAATTTAGAAAATTTGAAATTTTAAAATTTAAATTTAGATTTTATTTTTTAATTTTTCATTTTCAAATTTTAAATTTTAAATTTTAAATTTTAAATTTCAAAAAAAGTTAAAATTTTTATTTTTAATTTTTAATTTTTTTAATTTTTAATTTTTAATTTTAAATTTTAAATTTTAAATTTTTTAATTTTAAAATTTAAAATTTTAAAATGGGGTGAAATGCGAAAGACGGCGAGTGAGAAGTCGTACGCGAAAAACAGGAAAAAAATTTTCACCACTCAAAACATTTTTTTTTCTTTTTCCAAAATACTCCGAAACGGTAAAATTACTCTATTATGTTTTTACGTTGTTGGGCCATTCAAACGTACCAACTAATAAAAAAAATAAGACTTCTTACAAAATAGAGTAAAATGACCTAAAACAAAATTTTTAAAGTTTTCCAGCCTCAGTCTATAAAAAAATGACTAGAAAATATTTTGGATAGCAAGAAAGGTGATATATATATATATGGGAAATGATACTTGTACACCCCCTTCGGGGTATATATATATATATATATATATATATATATATATATATATATATATATATATATATATATATATATATATATAGAGAGAGAGTCCGGCTATTATACTATTAATAGTACGAAGCGTGCTATCAAGTTTTCTATCCTTAGATAAATTTCTTTGATAATTTTCACCCGTTAGATTTTACTATTTTCCAACCACTTATTAAACCCAAAGGGCCCACTATCATCTCAACCACATATTTTTTAATTCAATAATTAAAAATTTAATAGAACTAATGACTTGATACTATTAAAATAGTATTCTAGCCTCTATATATATATATATATATATATATGGGTGTGGGTGAGAATTAAACGGATTATTTTGGTAAAATTATAAGTTTATCCTTCCAATTCCTAACCCCTTTTAATATATTATTTTAAAATTTTTAATTTAAAATTTTGAATTGTTAAATTTAAAATTTTTAAAATTTTAAATTTTAAATTAAGTTGAAATTATAAAATTTTAAATTTTATATGATATATAAAGTATAATTTATAAAATATCATTCTTCTCAATAATCGTATCCGACATTGTTTACTATACATGTTGTTTTGCTATTCTTGTTGGAGTTGATCTGCTTATACTGTTGCTGTTGTTTTTAGTGCAGCAACAAATTTTAAATTTTTTAAAAAAAATTATTTTTCTCTATATGTCAATTATTCTGCTTTTTCCTCGCCTTTCCATTTATTTTAATCTTTTATTTACACTTAAAATTACATTTCAATTATTTTAATAGTTTTTGTGCTTTCAGTTACACTTTAATTAGTTTTTTCAATTTAAAAGACATTTTATTTACTTTCTTACATAATTAGTGTAGGTTTAATCTTTAATTAAACTCTAGTTTGCAAAAGGCTAAGGCTTGAGTTTTAGTAATAGTTAATTTTGTTTAATTCAAATTTAATTCATTAATAGTGCTTTTACTGATAATTCTTTTTTTTATTTGTTTTTGCAGAATTACCCCACTACAATGCATATGGGTGTCTTAACTAATTTACCTTATAATGATGCTTTTCTTCTTGTTTTTTTTTTTTTATATTTGTAAAAAAAATTATTTTATAAATAAAAGTATTTTAATTTTTTATAAATTATCTATAAAAAAGATTTTTTGGTGTAGGCCAGTAAATTTCATTTTTCAAAGCTGTTGCAGAAAAAAAAATAAAATAATATCTAAATTTATTTATTTATTTTTTAAAAAAAATAATATGCTATTCGTTTCGTTTATTTTTAAAATAAATTTAACTGAAAATATAAAGCAACTAAATTTAGAATTCGAATCTCAAAATACCAACCATTAAATTTGTTGACACTTGCACTAAAAATAGTTGATATATATATATATATATATATTAGAGGGTTTGGTAACACGAAGAAATTTTGTTGGGGAGCAAGCTGCATTCCGAGCATGAGTCAATGCGAGCATGAGTCACTGGAAACTTGCCATATATTCTATAAAAATTTTGAACGTATTTATTACACAGTAAAATAATTTTAATAATTGAAAGGTGTGGTCACATCAAGTAATTTTGTTTGGTAGAGAGTCACGTTGCCTATTAGCCTGTTACGTCACATTAAAATAATTTGTTAGGGAGCAGACGGTTGACTATTAATTGCTCATTTATTATACAGTAAATTAATCTTAATTATTGGAGGGTTTGGTCACCTCAAGAAATGTTGTTGGGCTGTCTAAGAGAAAAATTATATCTATTTTTTTAAAAAAAAAAAAAAAATTAGTAACTGATTGTTCGAAAAAATTGCAAAAGCTGTAATACGAAAATTAAGAGTTTAGCAAGGCAAAACTTTAATAATAATTTTTTGCAACTCAAAATTATCGTAGAAGAAACGGCAGTAGCAAAAGACTATGTACAGCAACAACACAAAATGTATTAGAATACATAAGTTGTAAAACTTAAAGTCAGAGAATAATTTTAAAAGTTTAATTTTATACAGTACTTTATAAATATATAAAAAAATAGATATATTTTTACAAAATTTAATTTTTTATATTTATTTTTAAAAAATTTTAAATTATTCATATTTATCTTTCTGATTTGTTACCGTGGTTAATTTACTGTTTATTTTTTAATAAAATATAAGCGCAATGTCAATTTTATCTTTGCAAATATATTTTTCCAAAAATTTCAGCTATTAAAAAATATACATATGGTTAAGTATAATATCTAAAAAAATAAAAATAAAAATTTATCTTACTTACTAACCAAATTTAAGTATTTAATATTATTGACAGTAGAAACATATATAAACAACTTAATACTTTTGAAGAAAAATAAATATAAAAAATTAAACTTTCGATGAATATATATATATTATTTTATATTTTTACAAAAAGATGTATAAAATTAATTTATTTTTAAAATATATATAATAAAAAATATCATCATCATAAAAAATAAAATAAATAAAATAATATAAAATAAAATTCAGCAGGAGCACCTAAGATTAAGTAATGTTGAAAAAAAAAAAAAGAAGACTCAAATCAAAACTGATAGAAAAATAGGCATCATAACAAGAGCAAGCAACAGTATCAAAACTTGAAGCAACATGAGAAAGGACGAAAGGTGATATATAAATTATACAATGTGTTTTTTACTATAATATATTTAGAATTTTATATGAATTAAAGTATAATTTATAAAATATCATTCTTCTCAATAATCGTATCTGACATTATTTACTATGCATACTGTTTTGCTATTCCTGTTGAAGATCTACTTATACTGTTACTGCTGTTTTCAGTGCAGCAGCAGACCGTGAATTTTTTTTTTTTTTTTTTCTCTGTATATGTCAATTATTTATTAATACATAAATTTATATAAATATTATTATTATTATTATTTTAAGCTATTAAAATGAGGCTAGATTATTATTATTATTATTATTATTTTTCCAATATGGTTAGATGAGACATTAGTTTGCTCCATACTTTAAATAATATGTATAATATATATTTTATTTATTTTAAAATAAATTTTTTTTTATTAATCACTTCAAAATTTAAAAAATAAAAATAAAAATATAAGATGAACACTTTATTTATAATATACTATTAGTATTTTTCTAAAATGGTACTAGTAGCTAGTGGGTCCGGTTTTAAACTATTTGTTATTATGTTACTATCATATAACATTGATAATAAATTATATTTTGATGATTGGACATCCAATATTCAATTTTAAAAACTCTATAAGAAATGCTTAGGAAATATTTTGTCCCCATGAAAAGTAATTACACTAATAAGTTATTTATATAATAACAAACTCATTTAATGCTCTTGGTATATTAATGTAATATATAAGATGATTAAAATCTTTCTTATAAGACATTATTTTATAAAATTTGTAGTAATACTTGTCCAAAGCTAGCAGGGGAGTCAATAATTTTCGCTTCCTTTAAATGATTTGATGCAGAAAAAACTATCAAATTATTAGATTTGTCAAATTCAATATGTACCTATTTTTTAAAACTTGATCTTAGATTAAGATTTTGAATTTTAAATTTAATTTTAAATTCAGATTTTAATTTTAAACATTGATTTAAATTTATATTCAGATTTTAAATTTAATATTTTAAAGTTAAATTTAAATATTAGATATGGCACATGATGGGATTTAATGCAATTAAAGTTTTTTTTTTTTCTTGAGGTAATTTGGTAAAAAAAAAAAAAAATTCTTAAGGTATTACTTTGAAAAATACTACTGGTTCTATTTTTATACAGTAGTTAAGTTAATTTAATTTGAAAATTTTCAAAAATAAATTTTGTTTAGGACAGCCACGTTGCCTATTACTTGCCCATTAAGCATGATAGCAGTGGTGGGCCCTTGGTGAGCCCTCGGAGCATCTGGTACATTTTAATGAGCAGCGGGTGAGTCCTGTGCTCTGCATACACAGATCGAATGCAGAATTGGAGACTAAAATATATTCAAATAAAAATTATAATACATAAATATAATTTTATCTAATTAATTATTTTTAAAAATTATTAATTTAATTATTAATATAAAATGTAAAAATTATTTTTTAACATATAAACTTTTAATTTTAATTATTTTATTTATATTATTATATTTAAATAATTAGAAAGTTTATTAAATTTAACCGTAATTCAAGATCGAATTTTTAGTATTTTAATATATAAAATTATTATATTTAATGACTATTAACTAAAAGAACTATTGAATTTACTATAATATTTTATTTAGTTAAATAAAATAATTCATCTAAAATAGTTAGAAATTATATAAAAATATAAAATAAAAAATTTGAAGTTAAAAAATATATTTCAAAATATCTTATAAGTGTGAGAACTTTAATATATTTTTATTTATTTAAAATATATATAAATAAAAATAAAATTATGTTGTCACAAAAAAAAACTGTTAAGTAAAATATTAAAAAGCTAGGGGGGGAATTGACAGTAAAAATTATTAAATAATATTCAAAAGTTGGAGGGACGGTGGAGTCATGGCCACCTTAGGTCATGATTCCTAAAATAATTTTTTTTTTACTAATTATTTTAAAATTTTAAAATACATCACTCTATTTATAATACACCATTAGTATTTGGAAAGAGCAATGCTACATGTACACCCTGAAAGGGTGTATATCATACATCTCTATTATTTTAATGGTGGCGATATTTTTTACGGATCACATCAAGTGACCCATCATCACACCCCCACCCTTAGATGAGTAGAGATGTGAGATGTACACCCCTTACGGGTGTACACATAGCATTTTCCATTTGGAAAATACTATATGTACACCCGTAAGGGGTGTACATCTCACACCCCCACCCATCTAAGGATGGGGGTGTGATATCATGATGGGTGACTTGATGTGACCCGTAAAAAATATCGCCACCATTAAAATGGTGGAGATGTATGATGTACACCCCTTCGGGGTGTACATGTAGCATTGCTCTTAGTATTTTTCTAAAGAGCTGTGCTACCTGTACACCCCAAGGGGGTGTACAGGTTACACCCCACCCCATCCTGGGGTGGGGTGCATTTTATGAGGATTGCTACATGTACACCCCGAAGGGGTGTACATCCTACATCTCCACCCCTTTAATGGTGGCGATATTTTTTACGGGTCACATCAAGTGACCCCTTATCACACCCCCACTTTTAGATGGGTGGGGGTGTGAGATGTACACCCCTTACGGGTGTACAAGTAGCATTTTCCGCATTTTATTCATCACATTTCCATCACAGATGTGATGGGTAAAATGCACCCCACCCCAGGATGGGGTGGGGTGTAGCCTGTACACCCCCTTGGGGGTGTACAGGTAGGTTTTCCCTTTCCTAAAATGAAACTAGTAGCTGGCGGGCCCTAGTTTACAGTAATTTGTTTTTGTTAAATTATTTATTATTCTGTTACTATCATACAACATTGATAATAAATTATATTTTAATTATTGGGCATACAATGGGAAATGATACTTGTACACCCCATTTGGGGTGTATATCACACACCCCATCCATCCAATGGGTGGGGTGTGATGATGGGTCAATCGATGTGACCCGTAAAAAATATCGCCACCATTAAAACGGTGGAGGTGTATGATATACACCTCTTCGGGGTGTACATGTAGCATTGCTCGCCATACAATATTTAATTTTAAAAACTTGATCTATAAGAAATGCTTATGAAATATTTTGGGCCCATGAAAGGTAATTACCCTAATAAGTTATTTATATATATATATATACTGACAAACTCATTTAATGCTCTTGGTGTATTAATGTAATATATAAAATTATTATATATATATATATATATATATATATATATATATATATATATATAATAATAATAATAATATTTTGGAGAATTTGTAGTAATTGTTGTGCAAAGGTAGCAGGGAGTCAATAATTTTTGCTCCCTTAAAATGGTTTGGTGAAGTAAAAATCATCAAATTATCAAATTTGTCAAATTCAATATGTACCCATTTTTAAAAACTTGATCTTAGATTAAGATTTTAAATTTTAGATTTTAAATATTAATTTATATTTATATTTTAAATTTAATATTTTAAAGTTATATTTAAATATTAGATGCGGCACTGACATGATGGGATTTAATGCAATTAAAGTTTTTTTTTTTTTTAGTTAAGTGTTTGGGTGTTGTTGCTACAAATCACATATGCTATAAAGTATGCAAAGCAGAAGAGGCTCGAATTCTGTATGGATCTAATTAATTTTATGTAATGCTACTATTTAAAAGCTCCAAAGCTGCATGCGTCTATAGTCTTTTTTTTGAAAATTTATTGAAAATTCATTAAGTTCCAATTTTTGATATTCTTGTTTTCTTTATTAGTTCAAATTATTTTCATTTGGTTTAGGTTTTTTTAAAAATTTTTAAAAAAGCCCTCAGAAATTTTTTTCATGAATTAGGAAGAAGAAAAGAATAAAAAAAGAGCAAAATATTTTTATGAATAAAAAAAAAAAGAAGAAAATGATAAAAATTAAAGCTAAATATTATTATGAGTTATTTCCTTCTTTATATTCAAAAATTATTTTGAAAGAGGTGGTATAATAGTTTTTTTTTTTTTTTTTTTTTTTTTTTTTTTTTTTTTTTTTTTGAAGAATAGACCGGTATAAATTTAAAATTGTTCTTTCATTTTTTTTTATTTTCTTTTTAGAACAAATTTATTTTCACTTGAAATGAGACACTTTAATAGTCTCATATCATATGAGAATGAAATTATAGTTGAATATACAAAAAATCATAAATATTAATAATAATAATAATTAAATTTAAATATTTTACGCCAATAATTTAGACCTAACAAATTATCATGTTTAATTGATTTATTAATTTATTATAATAATAAGATAAGACTTGCATATGAAGCAGCAGTATAGGAGGATGAAGGCCAATTAAATTTGTTATATAGGAGTTGATTTTATTTTTTTTTGGGTAAAAAATTTTTACATACAAAATTATTTTCTATAAACCTGTTTAAAAAAATGACAATATTTTTAAAATTTTAAAAGAAACCTAATGGTTAAACCAATCACTGCACAAAACAAGAAATGATTTTCAAAATTTGAATTTCCAGCTGCAATAATATTTTTTCGAGTCTTATTTTTAATCTTAAAATTACATACAATATGTATATATTTATATATATTTTTTATTTCTATAAGTGTGTAGCCGAAGAGCATGTCACAGCGAAAGAGAAAGGGTAGAGGTTGATAGAAGAGTAAAGAAGGAAGATAGTAGTAGGGTGGAGTGTAGCTATTAAAGATCTGGGGAAGTAGATCGAGTGGTCGGACGACAGATTGAAGAGGATGTGCCACGGATCCGAACCCGACCCGTTTGACCAGCAAGAGTCACTAAACACTGAGGCCCAAAGAAAAGAGGCCCAACATCAGGCACAGTAGAGGACTCAATTCATTAATAAATTAATTACTATAGTAAGTAGAGTATCACTATTAGCTGATATACATAATTAGTGAGAAAATATATATATACACATGAGATAGATGTAAGTAAGGACTATGCAAAATTAATACAAAGTCTTCTTTCTCCTCAAGCCATCTCTCTCTCTCTTCTTCCCCACTACTCCAACACTATTCCTTTACCAATTCTACTCAAATTTTTCTTCTTTCTTTTCCAATCCATGTGAAAGCACCATCATCCTTCCCGTCTTACCGGCCTAGAGCAATTTCATCATCGACAGTTGCGGATCGTCCGGATATTACAAGGTGCTTCTATTTTTAAGGCTATTTATTTTTTGTGATCTCTTATTATTCTTTTCTCACAAATATATCCGTTATTTTTTCGCACGATTTCATATATATTAGTTTTAGATATATTCAAATACGTAATTTTTTAAAATATTCGGTCAAAAATTATACCATAAGCACTAGATGTTTGCGATCAAAATTAACTTTGAAATTTTTATATTTAATAACTTCAAATATAATGTACTAAAATATTTATTTTATAATAATAGTTTTTTAATATATTTTTATTTATTAAAAATTTATTTTATATATAAAATATTTTATTTTATTTTTATAAATTATGTATAAGATTTTGTTTTTCTTTTTTGTCGTGTAATAAGGTTTCTTAACTGGTAAGATGAAATAAGGGCGGATGAAATTATGGTACACAACATAGGTAGTATTTTGAAAAGTATTATCAGGGGTCGTTGCCTAGACGATAAAAAAGAGATTTATGTAGAATTGATTTTGATTTGAAAATTTAATTTTGGTTAAAAGCTATAGAATATTTGGTTGAGTTTAGATGAAAAATAATTTTTCTAAAGTGGTTTTTTAAAACTGTTTAATACACATTTTTCTTTATTTGTAAATAATAATTTTTCTAAATTTTATTTTAAAATAATTTAAGTTTTAAATTTAAAAATTAAAAATTTAAAAATTAAAATTTAAAATTTAAAAAATTAAATTTAAAATTTAAAATTAAATTGATCTTCAATTTTTAAATCTAAAATCAAAATTAAGATTTAAAATTTAAATTTAAAATTAGAATCAATTTTCAAAAAACAAATTTTAACTGTTTTTTATTTTAAATCTCGAAAATAAAAAAACTGATTATAAAAATTAAAATTGATTTTTAAAAATTTAATTGCCAAACATTAAACCAAAAATTATTTTAAACCTAAAATCACTTTTAAAAGGTAGGCCCAAAAAACCTCTTATAGGGGCATGTGAACTTCTTATAGAGCACGTCTGCGTGTGAATAGTTGTAGGAGTGTCAACGAGCGAAACATGAGTGAGTTGGGGTCGGCTCGTGTTCGATTCGTTTAATAAACGAGCCGAATACGAGCTGGCTTGTTTAAATATCGAGCTGAAAAATTTAGCTCGTATTCGGTTCGTTTATTAACGAGCCGAACATGAGCTGGCTCGCGAACAACAAGTTTGATTTTCTACTATTAGATGTATATTTGAAAGAAAATTAAAAAAATTAAAATTTTAATCTAATAATTAAAATTTACAAAAAAATCAATAGCTTTAAATTTAAATAGTAATATATATATATATATATATATATATATATATATATATATATATATATATATATATATATATATATATATATATATATATATATATATATATATATATATTCGAGTTGTTATCGAGCCGAACACGAGCGAGCTGATCTCAGCTCGTGTTCGGCTCATTTACTAAACAATCAATTCGATCTCGAGCTTATTTCGAGCCGAACACGAGCTGGATTGCCACCTCTAAACAGTCGTGGCCAAAGGAGCGACCCTGAGAGCACCGGGTACAGTTATTATAGTGAGCTGTGCCCCTATGTAATTATACTAGTGGTGGCCCTGGGAAGACCTGGTAAAATTAATTTTAATTTGAATAATTAATTTTTATTAAAAATTATAAATTATTTAACTGATGAGGTTAGATAAAAAATAAATTTTTAAAAAATTTAAATATAAAATATAAAATATAAATTTAAAGTTAAAATTAAATTTTTAAAAATATAAATAATTTTTTTTTTGAATTTTAAAAATTTAAAATTTAATTCTAAAAATTTAAATCAAAATTTGAAAATAATATTTTCAAACACTTATTTATTGAGCTGTAGATCTAAAATTACTTTTTTATTTTATTTTTTCATTTTTTGGGAAGTTAGCCAAACACCCCTTATAGTGAGCTGTGACCCTAGTGGTGGGCCCCTGGAAAGACCTGGTACAGTTATTAGGACGTGGATGTGTTTGGATTGAATTATCTTATCTAGATTACAAATAATAATATTAGAATTACTGTATTTAATTTATTCCGTCTATAATATAATTGGTAATATATTATTATAATAGTGTAGAATTAAACTAAACGGATTATTTTAATAAAATTATAAGTTTATCCCTCCAATTCCTAACTCTTTTAATATATTATTTTTTAAATTTTAATTTAAAATTTTAAATTGTTAAATTTTAAAATTTAAAATTTAAAGTTTAAATTTATACTTATATTTTTAAAATTTTAATTTTATATTTTAAATTATAATATTGAATTTTATATTTTTGTTTATTTTAAATTTTAAATTTTAAATTCAAATATAAATTATATTAAGTTATATTTTAGTAAAAATAATATTAAATTTGACTATAAGTGTAATTTTAGAATAGGTTACGTTTTATTATCAGGATTATTGAATTTTATAAAATAAATCAAATTTAGTAACTCTATTTTTATTATAATTCAATATTATATTATTGTATTAAATCAAATATAGTAATATAGAATCAGTAGTAACTTGATTCAAAAATTTTAGATATTTAGTTATACGAAATAACTTATAATATTATTTAATATAAATTAAACCTATTTTATAAATTATTTAGATCTTATGAAAAATAATTACTCTATATAAGTTATTTATGTGTTTGCAAACTCATTTAATATTCTTGATGTATTGATATAGTATATAAAATTATCAAAAATTTTCATTGCCACCACGACGGAAAATATATAAGATAATATTTTAAAGAATTTGTAGTAGTACTCGTGCAGAGCGAGGAGGCAATATTTTACGCTCCTTTTAAGTGGTTTGATGTAGGGAAAATTATCTAATTATGAGAATTGTCAAGTTCAATATGTGCCCGCTAACTAAAAAATCAAAAGTTAAGGATAGTGTAAATATAATAAAATTAAAGTTTTTGTTTTTTTTTTTATGAAAAAAAAATAATATATTATTTGTTTTATTTATTTTAAAATAAATATAGTTAAAAATATAAAATAATTAAATTTTAAATTCGAAATTACGAATATCAATCATTAAATTATTTTGCCACTTACGCTGGAACGATAAATTAATAAAATTAAAATTGAGTGGACCATTTCACAATGGGCTATGCATCTCACATATACTATTAAATACACAAAAAGCAAATAAGGTTCCAAAGCAGCATAGGTCTAATTAATTTTAGCAAAAACCTAATTGTTTCCGTCTATTAGAATATGACACCCCTTTAGTGATGTTTTTGAATGAATAAAATATAAAATGTACATCTTTCTTAAAATTTACCAGAGATATATATTACTCTTAATTTTAGAGTATTTTTTAATATTTAGCTTTCTTAAAAATTTTATTTTTATAAATGGTTATAGTAAATTTATATTTGTATATATAATTATTATTTTTTATTACGAGAACATTATTTTATACGACAATTCATTTATCATATTTAAACACGGTGATTGAATCACCATATTCAACTTAAAAACGCCGCTTAGACGCTCGTGTAGTAAGAAGATGACTATTTATATAAATATAAATTTATTATGATTATTTATAAAAAAAAAAATTGAGGGGTTAAATACCAAAAAAAAAAGATCTTTAATTTTATATAAAGTACTATTTAAAAGCTCCAAAGCTGCATGCGTCTTTAGTAATTTTTTTAATTTATTAAAAATTCATTTAGTTCTAATTTTTGATATTCAAGTTTTTTATATTAGTTCGGTTGGGTGTAGATAAAAAGAAACCTGAGAAATTATTAAAAAAAAAGGAAAAGAGTAACAATTATATTTTTAACTTTTTTGTTACAAATTAGCAATATATAAATATTAAAACGGTAAATACTTTATCGTTCACCTTTACATTTTATTGCATATAATTTACACTTTGAAAAAAATACGAACACCAAATGAGATTTAATCAATTTTTGAATCATATTTACTTCGGGAGCTGGTGGGATGGGATCCCGTTTTGTTAGGAGATAATGAATATTAGAATAATTTTTTTTTATTTTAGATATAGTTTATTATTTTAGAATAAGTAAAAATAAAAATAAAATTGTGTTTAGTTAGTAATACAGTTATTTTTAAAAATAACTAAAATTATATTTAATTAAATTTTTTTTTTGATTTGATATAAAATATAATTTAATAAAAATAATTTAGTATAATAATTAATAAAAATAATTTATTATAAATTTATTTTTTCAAATTTTACTTAAACTTAAATTTAATAAAAAGTAATTTATTATAATATTTAAATATAAATAGTATGTCTTAATATAGTACAATTAATAATTTATTATAATATATAATATATTATGGCTATGTAATTTAGTTTTAATTTAATTTATAATCTAAATAAATCTTGAAATTAAACTTTAAAATAATTTATCCTACGCCATTTCGAAATAATCAAAAAATAGCAATATTTGATCTGAATATAATATTTCGATAAAAAAATAACTGTCTAAATTTTATAGCAAAATTTTTTATTTATGAATTAAATAGATGTTGAGATGTCTAATAATGTGATATAGAAGTGGAATTTACAATTTAATTTATCAATTTTTAAAATTTTTAGATTAATTTGAGATGGTGGTAAAATGTATAGTAATAATTGGTGTAATTTTTAATAGAGAAGGACAATCGAAAGAGCGGGTTAAAGTGTAAGGCACTTTTTATAATTTATCCTTGATTTATTTTCGGCACCACATTAAGCTCCCACCTATTCTTCCAATTTTTTTTAGCCTCCCTTGCTTAAGATTTAGTCTGACCATGCGGGGCTAAAAATATTATTTTTATATTTAGAAAGATTCATAAAAAATTTAGAAGTTCTTTTAATTTTTTTTTTTTTTAATGTTATAAAATTTCGTTGGCAATCGTTATTACATTAGCATGTAATCGTATGATTCTTTGGTAAAAATTACAAGCTGAGTTTGTTTTGAAATTAATGCTTTAATTCATCATTTTAATAAAAGCAATGGGCAAAGTTATTTTTGAAGAAAAGGCAGCATGCTACTGCTTCATTCAGAGCAAGATTGAACTTAGCAAAGAGAAAAGCAACATAACCTAAGACTGCGAAGGCAGCTTGGCCCCAAAAAAAAAAAAAAAAAATAAAAATAAATAAATAAATAAAACTTAGGCGCAGTAATTACATTCGTAAAAAAAAACTTAGGCGCAGTAAAAAAAAAACTTAGGCGCAGTAATGGGCAAAGTTATTAAAACTTACAAAGATGAAAACAACAGGAGAATTTGTGCCGAGTAATTATATTTTTACAAAAATTGTATTTATTTCAAGCAAAATAATTTTGAAAGAACTAGATTGGTCTCCAGCAATCCGTATTTATAAATGCGTATTTATTCTTTTCCTCCTTTAGAAGCAACATAGAAAAAAAAAAAAAAAAAAAAAAAAAAAAACACCCGTAATCTGCCTCTTCATTTGAAAATGGAAAAGAAAACAAGAAGATCCAAATTTTTTTTTTGAAACTGATAATATTATTTACAATTGGATACAGATTAGATTATTGAGGTATTAGCATGCAAAAGGTCACCTTACAAAAAAAGAAAGAAAAAAAGGAAAAAAAAAAAGAAAAAGATTACCTTACAAAATAATAATAATAATAATATTACATAGGCAAGTGTTCATATGTTGCTAAATATTACATAGGCTATTAATTAAGTACACAAATTAATCAGATGAAGCTCAGATGAAGCTCCAAAGCTGCGTGGTTCTAATTAATTTTATGTAAAGCTACTATTTAAAAGCTCCAAACCTGCATGCATGCTTCTATTGTATTATTATTATTATTATTTTTTGAAAAATTTATTGTAAATTCATTAAGATCCAATTTTTGATATTCAAGTTTTCTATATTAGTTTGGTTGCATGGGCTTAGCTTTTTTTTTCTTCAAAATTAATATATATATAAAAAAACCCTGAGAAATTGTACAAAAAAGAAAAAAGGTTACAAGTATATTTTTAACTTCTTTTTGTTACAAAATAAGCAATATATAATTAAATATTAAAATTGCAAATACTTTATCTTTCATCTTTACACTTTATTACATTTAATTTACACTTGAAAAAAATATAAACATCAAACAAGATTTAGTCAATTTTTGAATCATATTTACTTTGGGAGCTTGTGAGATTAAGTTTATGATCCACGTGGGGGGCAAGAAGTGCACTCTAAGAGCCCATTTGGTTAGTAGATAATGAATATGGAAATAAATTTTTTATTTATAAAATAGTTTATTATTTTGAAATAATTAAAAATAAAAATAAAATTATATTTGATTTGTAATATAGTTATTTTTAAGAATAACTAAATTTTTTGGTTAATTTTACGAACTAGTAGAAAATAAAAATAATTTGTTATAAAAATAATGTAATATAATATTTAATAAAACTAATTTATTATAAATTATGATTTAATATAAATAATTAATTATAAAAATATTTTTTAAAAATTTTACTTAAACTTAAATTTAATAAAAAATTATTATTATAATATTTAAGTATAAATAATATGTCTTAATATAGTACAATTAATAGCTTATAAAAAAAATTTATTATAATATATAATCTATTATGTCTACATAATTTAGTTTTAATTTAATTTATAATTTTAATAAAGTTGGAAATTAAACTTTCGAATAAAATTATAGAACTATTCTAAAAAAGGGTGAAATAGTTTATCGCATGTTATTTTTAAGATAATAAAAAATAACAATATTTAATTAAGATAAAATATTTTGACAAAAAAATTTTATTTTGACAAAATAATAGGGATAACTTTTCTTATCCTTTTTTATCTCATAACCACAGTCTAATAAATGTTTTTACATACGAGGGAAAGAAGAAAAGAATAAAAAATAAAAGCTCTAGTTTTTTATGAAAAGGAGAGAATAAGAAAAGAAAAGAATAAAGAAAAAAAAAAGAAACCTGTGAGTGCATGGGTTGGGCTGCATTGTATTTCATTTGGTCTTTTATCGGGTATATTCTGTTTAATCAAAAAAAAAAAGAAAGAAAAGAATAAAGAAAAGATACATGTTCTCGTAAACAAGGAAAAGAAGAAAAGAATAAAATAAAGCTAATTTTGTTTCTAGGAGAAAAGAAAAGAAAAGAAAAGAAAAACAAATTATTTTCATGAACAGAGGAAAGAAGAAAATGAAATAAAAGAAAAAAAGGTAAATATTTTCTTGAGCTATAGATAAGAAAGAATAAGAATAAGCTAATTTTTTTCATGAACAAGGGAGAGATTAAAGTGAAGAATAACGAAGCCTAATGCTTAATTTCATGAAACAAGGGAAAGGAAAAAAAAAATAAAACTAAGCAGGTAAAAAATAATAATAGTAATAAAAGAATAAAAAGAAATTAAGCACTATATAATTAATATTCAATTCAACACTCTGCTTCCCTACAGGAGTACTTGCATAGAGAAAAATAACATAGAGCTGCTGCACCTAAGAAGTTGCACTCACGAAGCACCATGGAGGAGGGGATCGCATTCGACTTGGTGAAGGGAGTGCTCGGCAAGCTGGGCTCCGCTCTCTGGGATGAAATCGGACTGCTGCGGAGCTTCAAGGACGATGCAGACGATCTCAGAAGCAACTTCTCGGCGATCCAAGCGGTGCTTCTCGACGCCGAGGAGAGAAGCAGTGTTGAGATCAAGGAGAGCCACGCTTTGTGTGACTGGCTGGGCAAACTGAAGGACGCCGCTTACAACGCCGACGACCTGCTGGACGAGATCCGGACGGAAGCGGTCCTCCGGAAACAACAGCATAAGCTGCAGAATCAAAACCAGCCAGCTGAAAAGGTATGTGCTAAATTCCTGTCCTGCGCTAATCCAATACATTTGAAGTTTAAGTTCAAGATGGCACATAGGATGAAAGAGCTCAGAAAAAAGATCGATAAGATCGCGAAACAGAGGCATGATTTTGGTCTCGTCGAAGCTGGCCCTCGCCGACAGGCTGAGTTCAAGCGCCCTGAGACAACAATCTCGGTCGTCGACGAAGAGAAAATAGTTGGGAGAGATGATGATAAAGAGGAAATTGTGAAGCTACTGCTAGAGGCTAACGGCCATCACGACTTGTCGGTCATTTCGATCGTGGGATTGGGGGGTTTGGGGAAGACGACGCTCGCTCAGCTGGCCTTCAACGACGGGCGGGTTAAGGGCGAGCAGCTCTTTGATCTACGGGTGTGGGTCTGCGTGTCTACCGATTTCAACATGAAGACGATTGCAAAGCCCGTGATATCTGCAGCTGGAGAGAAGTGTGATGATTTTGATAACGCGGATGCCGTCGCAAGGTGCCTTGTCAGGATCTTTAGCGAGAAGAGATTTTTGCTGGTGCTGGATGATGTATGGAACGAAGAACAGGATAAGTGGGAGAAATTGAAGGTTTTATTTAAGGACGGCAAGAAGGGAAGCAAAATCTTAGTGACCACGCGGAGCGAAAAGGTCGCCATGATAATGAAAACAGTCGAACAACCACACCGTGTGAAAGGCTTATCAGATGATGATTGTTGGAAGTTGTTCAAAAGACGGGCATTTGAGGAAGGGGAAGAGAACGACTATCCGCATTTGGTCAAAATCGGAAAACAGATAGTTAACAAGTGCGGTGGCTTGCCTTTAGCAGTGAATGCTTTAGGAAGTATGATGCGCTTTAAGAACAGGACGGAAGATGCGTGGTTAGCTATTAGGAATAATGAAATTTGGACTCTGAAAGAAGAGAAAACTATTTTACCATCATTGAAATTGAGCTACATTCAGATGCCGTCAGCTTTGAAGCAGTGCTTTGCTTACTGCTCCATATTCCCCAAAGACTACGAGATTGACAAGGATGACTTGATCCAGCAATGGATTGCTTTAGGCTTCGTTTCATCGCATGAAAAAAGCTCTTCGATGGAAGATATTGGGAATGAGTACTTTAACGATCTATTGTGGATGTCTTTCCTTCAAAACGTCATGGAGGACGACGAGATTACCTGCCGGATGCATGATTTAGTGCACGACCTCGCACAATCTGTAGCAAGAGAAGAAGTTGCTGTTATAGTTGGAGAAAACTCAACAAGTATCCCAGAAGGTTGCCGCTATGCATCGATACACAGTCGTTCCATTCAACATGTTCCAACCACTGTAAAGCAGAGGTTGCGAGCTCTCCAATTTAGGGAATCTGCTTCGCTGACGACATTTTGTAGTGAGGTAAAATGCTTACGCCTGTTGGATTTGCATAATCTCGAAATTTCCATGCTGCCAAGCTCAATCGGTAAGCTGAAGCTCTTAAGATACCTCAACCTTTCGTCAACCAATATACAAGAATTGCCTGAATCAATTACCGGCCTCTGCAATTTGCAAACCTTGAATCTTTCTGAGTGCTATCGTCTACTGTCATTACCTTCATCGTTATGTCAGCTCAAAAACCTACATGACTTAAACCTATCAGATTTAGGTAATTTGCAGGCATTACCTGAATCCATTGGGAACCTTGAGAACTTGCGTATTTTGAATCTTTCTGAGTGCTTTCGTCTACTATCATTACCTTCATCGTTATTTCAGCTCAAAAACCTACATGACTTAAACCTATCACATTTACGTGATTTGCAGGCATTACCTGAATCCATTGGGAGCCTTGAGAACTTGCGTATTTTGAATCTTTCTGAGTGCTCTCGTCTACTATCATTACCTTCATCGTTATGTCAGCTCAAAAACCTATATGACTTAAACCTATCATATTTAGGTGATTTGCAGGCATTACCTGAATCTATTGGGAACCTTGAGAACTTGCGTATTTTGAATCTTTCTAAATGCTCTCGTCTACTATTATTACCTTCATCATTATGTCAGCTCAAAAACCTACATGACTTAAACCTATCAGATTTAGGTGATTTGCAGGCATTACCTGAATCCATTGGGAACCTTGAGAACTTGCGTATTTTGAATCTTTCTGAGTGCTCTCGTCTACTATCATTACCTTCATCGTTATGTCAGCTCAAAAACCTACATGACTTAAACCTATCAGATTTAGGTAATTTGCAGGCATTACCTGAATCCATTGGGAACCTTGAGAACTTGCGTATTTTGAATCTTTCTGAGTGCTCTCGTCTACTATTATTACCTTCATCGTTATGTCAGCTCAAAAACCTACATGACTTAAACCTATCAGATTTAGGTGATTTGCAGGCATTACCTGAATCCATTGGGAACCTTGAGAACTTGCGTATTTTGAATCTTTCTGAGTGCTCTCGTCTACTATTATTACCTTCATCGTTATGTCAGCTCAAAAACCTACATGACTTAAACCTATCAGATTTAGGTGATTTGCAGGCATTACCTGAATCCATTGGGAACCTTGAGAACTTGCGTATTTTAAATATTTCTGTGTGCTCTCGTCTACTATCATTACCTTCATCGTTATGTCAGCTCAAAAACCTACATGATTTAAACCTATCAGATTTAGGTGATTTGCAGGCATTACCTGAATTCATTGGAAGCCTTAAAAACTTGCGATATTTGAATCTTTCTGAGTGCAGTTCTCTACTATCATTGCCCTCATCGTCAAGTGAGCTTCGACAGTTAGAGAAACTAGACATTAGTCATTGTAAACAATTATGTGAGCTGCCTAAAATGATCGAAAACCTGAACAAACTCAGAGAATTGTTAAACAAGAATTGCTTGGAATTGAAGGCCATGCCCCGAGGGATCGGCAAGTTAGTTAGCTTGCGGGAATTGCCCATTTTTGTCATCGGCAAGCAAGACTGCGCCGAACATTGTGCTAGCATTTCTGCGCTAAAGCAACTTAATAACCTTGTCGGCGAGCTGGAGATCTATGGTCTAAAAAATGTAACGAATCCAGTTGATGCCAAGGCTGCAAATTTGATAGAGAAGAAGAACCTGCAGTCTTTGACGTTGAAATGGAATGTTTTTAGTGCGGCGGAAGACATGGACACCGTACAATCGGCGGAAGAGATGGATGCCGTGCTAGAGAATCTTCAACCACATCAAAATTTAGGGGAATTGGTAATAGAAGGCTATGCAGGCGGGAAGTTTCCTAGCTGGATGATGAATAGGATTGACTCCTGCCTTCCAAATCTCGTTGAAATCAAACTTGTGAATATACCAAGATGCAGCTCACTCCCGCCGCTGGGGCTACTTTCTGTTCTTAAATATATATCTATAGAAAATATGCCCAGATGCAGCTCTCTCCCGCCGCCGGGGCAACTCTCTATGCTTGAAAGACTAACTATAAAAAATATGGCCGCAATAACAAATTTGGGCATAGAATTTGATGGAGATAGCCATATTAATGAAAGTGCAAATAAGTTCCCTGCGCTGAGGAGACTTCACTTGTCCGACATGCCGGTGCTACGAGAATGGGTGACGGTGGATGACGAAGAAGGCAGGCGAGAGCGAGTTCCCCTTTTTCCTTGTCTCAATGAATTATGGCTAGAGGATTGCCCTCAATTGAGGCCGGAGCCTTGCCTCCCGGCATCGGTTGGTGCTCTGACCATTTCCAGAACAAGCGAAGAGAATCTATCATTAATTCTTGAACGTGCGACAATGGATATTGAGACCCAACTTGATGATGGCGATGGCGCCGTATCACTACAACTACCGAATGAGGGACTGAGGCTGGGGAAACTAACAATAAGAGAATGTCAACAGGTAACTTGTTTGCCCGAGAGCTTGCGGAGTCTCACGGCCCTCGAGAGCCTGACAATAACGGATTGTGAAGATCTTGAGAGAATTGAAGATTGGCTCGGGGAGCTCACCAAGATGAAGGACTTGAGGATCTATAGGTGCAGCAGTCTCCGGTACTTGCCTGTCCACAAGATGACCACACTGAAGGAGTTATCTATTGAGAATTGTTGTGATCTTGAGAGAATTGAAGATTGGCTCGGGGAGCTCACCAAGCTGGAGTCCTTGAACATTCGTAGGTGCAGCAGTCTCCGGTACTTGCCTGTCCACAAGATGACCACACTAAGTTGGTTATCTATTGAGGATTGCCCGCTGTTGTTCAATGCAGGCGGAGATGTCCGAGTTAATGAAAGGTAATTAATTAATTTGGAACTCTGACTACTTTTTAGTTAGCTGGCTAGCACGGTAGCACCTTAATATATATTCCCTTTTACCTAGCACATACTTCTATTTCTTTTTATTTTTACTTTTACTTCTATAATAGGTACGAAAAAAATTTCGATTAGTCCGATGCCCATGTAGTTTTGTACATTTTCAGTTTATTATGAAATATTTCACTTTGTTATTATTTTGTCTTTATTTTGTCATAAAATTTTGCTACCAATAAAATATTAAAGAGCTAAAATTATGAATCAAAGTATAGTAAAATAATATATTTTATAAATCACATAATGGTATATATATAGAGTGCGGCTAGGTGTTTTTATAAGCACGGAGACATTCGTGCTTATAAATTATTTTTGATGCTGAGACTTTCGAATCGACGTTCGGTTTAATTAGACTTGATTTAGAATATTTAAAATACATAGAAAATAAATTTTATGATTTTTCGATATCATCTGTCTAGAAATCAAAATGGTTCGGAATCAACGACTGAAAATAAAAATTTTACAAAATATGATGATATGACATTAAAATTTTATATCAAAATTATTGATCTTATTTTATATAGTATATAAAATTTTCTATCAAAATTTTATATGATTTAAATATTTTTATATTATTAAACTTACAAACTGCTCAGTACGATCATTAAAATTATTAATTTTGAACCCCTTTGATCATTAGGCAAATGATATCGAAGAATCGTAAAATTTATTTTCTAGATACTTCAAATACTTTATATCAAGTCTAACGGAGCCGATCGTCGATTGGGAAGCCCCAATATCGAAAACAACTTATAAGCATTAAGGGTTCCGTACTTATATAAGTATACCAGTCTAATTATCTCTCTTTCTATATATATATATATATATAGAGAGAGAGAGAGAGAGAGAGAGAGAGAGAGAGAGAGTCCGGTTACTATGCTATCAATATCACGAAGTATTTGGTGCTATCAAGTTTTTTACCGTTAGATTAATTCCTTTGATTATTTCTACCCGTTAGATCATTTTATTTCTCCAACCACCCATTAAATCCTAGGAGCCCACCATCATTCTTACCATATATCACTTAATCCAAGGGTTAAAAATTTAATAGCATCAATGATTTAGTACTATTAATAGCATAGTAGCCTAGTTCTATATATAAATTACTATTTTATAGTTTATAAAATTTAACACTTTAATTAGTACTCCAATCTACTTGGCGACAGATTTTAATGATAATGCACAAAAAAAAAAAATCATAAAATTTTAAAATGAAACTATTTAAAACATAGGACATGAAAGTAAAAATAACTTAAACCACGGGAGGGCCAAAGTGAAATTTTTTTTTTTGGATAAACCTTGGTAGCATATCTATATAGATACCTACTTACTCAAATATAAGTTACAAATCATTTGCTATTTACAATCTTCTATCCCCACCTTCTTGATCACTTGATTTTGATTTCTATTTCCCTACTTATGTATTTTTGTGAAATTTTGTTTAATTTATATTCAAAGTGGTGATAATTTTTAACATTAGTTTTACCATCCTTTTCTTCTTCCTTTCTGTTTAGATATACTAAATTTCTACTAAACAAAATATTTTACTTGTACAAATAGTTCATAGATTACACAAGGGAATTATCTTTTTACAAATTTTGCAATAATAACTACTTTACTAATTTGCACAATTGAAACAATGACAGCTTGTTGTTGCATAATTTAAAAATCACATTTCAATGTCAATTATGTAAAAGTGTAATTACAATATTCGAAAATATGATTGGTTGTTTGAAAATATTTATAAATGATCTCTTGCACGCATATACACTAATTAATATATATTTTTTTAATTTGTAGTAATTTGAAAAGCCGAAAAAAATTTATTTGAAAAATATATGATATTTATAAGGTAACTTTTTTCGATCACATTGCTGATAGATTATTCTAAGTCAAGAGATATTTTCTTAGCGAGTTCTTATTTTTCTGTGTCTCACTCAATTGAGTCTATATGAATGCCCTCAATTCAGGCCGGAGCCTTGCCTCCCGTCATCCATTCAAGAGCTGAAGATTTCCGGAATAAGCAAAGAGTGTCTATTGTTAATTCTTAAACGCCCGACGATGGATAGTGAGACGCCACATGATGATGGTTATGTGGTGCTGGGGCATCTAACAATAAAAAAATGTCAACAGCTAACTTGTTTGCCCGAGGGCTTGCGGAGTTTCACGTCCCTCCATAGCCTGTGGATAGAGGATTGTGAAGATCTTGAGAGAATTGAAGATTGGCTTGGGGAGCTCACCAAGCTAGAGATTTTGCACATCACGGGTTGCCAGAGTCTCCGCTACTTGCCTGCCCACAAGATGACCACACTTAAGAAGCTACATATTGATGGTTGCCCGATGTTGTTCAATGCAGATGGACAATTTGTCGACACAAATGTCGATCACATCGGAGCAGTCTATGTTAATAGAAGGTAATTAATTT
Source organism: Tillandsia leiboldiana (assembly GCA_029204045.2). Lineage (NCBI taxonomy): Eukaryota > Viridiplantae > Streptophyta > Magnoliopsida > Poales > Bromeliaceae > Tillandsia > Tillandsia leiboldiana. Next base: position 50,403,712 of record CM055061.1, read on the forward strand.
GAAACTCTGACTAGGCTTTAATTAGCTGGCTAGCAACTTAATACGATCTCTTATTGCTACTATATACATCTCTTTCTTTTTATTTTTATTTTATTTTTTTTTTTCGGATTGAAAAATTCAATTAGTCCCGCACGCATTTTCTTTTGCTATGAAATATTTCACTTCGCCATTTTATAGTTATATATATATATATATATATATATATATATATATATATATATATATATATATATATATATATATATATATATATATATATATATATATATATATATATATATATATTTTGTCGTAATGAATCTGTTATAAAAAAAAATATAAAAATGCTAAAATTTATGAATTATAGAATAGTAAAACAATATATTTTATAAATCACACAGTAGCTATGTGAAAAAAAAAATTAATTTATATATAGACGAGATGACCATCTTTTGATTCATGAAATATTATGTTATTTTACTGTCTCATAATTTATAAATTTTAGCATATTCCACTTTACGAAAGATTCTTATTATAATACCAAAAAAAATTACAAAATTTTTAAATAAAACTAATTAAAACACATGACAGTAAAGTAAAAACAAATTAAATCAGGGAAGAGGCAAATTGAAGTTTTTCCTCTTCGGATAAAACTCCGGTAGCACACCTATAGCAATACATACTTAATGCAACATGAGTTACAAACCATTTGCTATTTATAATCTCCAATCCCCACTTTCTCGAGCAATTGATTTTGATTTCTACTTCCCATTTACGTATTTGTGAAATTTTGTTTAACTTGTATTCAGAGTGATTATAATTTTAAAGATTAGGTTTATGCATGTTCTTATTCCTTCTTGTTTAGATATACTAAATTACTACTGAAATAAATATTTTTCTTGCACAAGTAGTTTATAGATTACACGAGAGAATGATTTTTTCGCAAATTTTGCAACAATAGCAACTTTACTAATCATTTGCTTTGCACAATTGGAACAACAACAACTTACTGTTGCACAATTTAAAAACCACATTATAATGTCAATTACGTAAAAGTACAGTAATTAAGATATTCGAAAATATGATTTGCTGTCTTGAAATATTTACAAGTGATCTCTTGCATGTATGTAGACTAATTAATAGAATTTCAACATTTTCTTAATTTGTAGCAATTTGCAAGGCCGAAATTTTTTACTTGAAAGATATATAGTATTACAAAGTAATATTTTTCGGTCACATTGCTGATATGCTATTCAAGTCATGGGATATTTTTTTTTACAAATTGAAAACATGTGCTTTATCATGCATAATTAGAAAGTCTGAATAAAATCTACAGCAAGTGTTGTAGGAGCATAAGATAAAAAATTTACCATTTTGTATTGTTATTGTGCAGGTGGTTCTACACAAAAAAACAATTGTGCAATTCGTGACAAGAGAAGGAGAAGAAGAGTTGGACGGGATGTTGGGGGAAATTGGATTGGCTAGAGAGAAGAGCATAAGCATATATACTTGTTGTTTGGAGGTAAAAGGATAGTAAATTTTATCTAAGCTATATTACACTTTGAAAGCAGCTACCTGAGCTTTACAAATTTTGATATTAATTCGTAAACCTTATATATATATACTTCTTTTGATATAATAAATCATTTTAGAAAGATTTGTTAGACTCTTGTAAAATTTAGTCTCTCAGGCTACACGAAGTGCGAAATGTTTCATCAAATATAAATAAATTGTTTATCAACTTTTAAAATGTTTTATCAAAAAAGTTAGGTATACTTTTGAATTCCATAAAAAACATACTTAAATTTGGTGGAAAGTTAAAGAGTAGAATTAAAATTTTTAAAGTTTGAATATTTATCTCAAAATGTATTATAACTCCTGTAAGGATTATTTTCGTTTAGCTTATCTGGTGACCACTCTTTTTTTTTTTGAAAAGAGCATCTTGTTCTTTGTTCTTACTTTTTTTTTTTTTTTTTTTTGAAAAATAATAAACTTTGTCTACATGAATTGGTTGAGAGTTTTATTTTCGGACTTTTGGTCTTTTTTTTGTTTCAGGTTGGTGCTGTTTTTAACTAACAATAATTATCGAGTGATGTTGATGTTGTCGGTCGATATATATTTATATTTTCGTGATATAAATTAAGTTATTGCATGTACTATTTTAATTATAATTTGGTTTGATTTTTTGTGCTTCTTAATTTGATGTCCTCTGTATATCATGCATGATTAGAAGTCGAATATCATGCATGATTAGAAGTCGGAATAATACATACAGCGCATGTTGCGCAAGCATGGGATTAAAAATTTACAATTTTGGTTTGTTGTGGCGCAGGAGATACAAACACATACGAGAAAGAAGTGAGAGCAGGTTATGGGAGGAGATCTTTGAGGAGAATAGTCCTGAGAAGCAGAGGTTCCCGGAGTCTATGGTCCTGTTAAAGAAGACAAAATTGACACATATACTTGTTATTTTGGAGGTAAGAATAAATCAGACCTCATCTGAACTATAATGCATTTCGAAAATCGGTTTATGAATTTCGATTTTAATGCGTAATCTTATGTATACTCCTTTTGATATCAGAAATTTCCTTAGAAAATTTTGTCAAATTCTTCTCCATCAAGTTCAGATGAGGTAGTAAATCAAAATTCATAATCTGCTCCATCAAGTTAAAATCGAAATTTGAGTAATGTTGAGTATCGTCAAGTTAGGTAGTAAATCAAAATCTTTAAAGTTAAGGTATTTCCTTCTTCTCTCTCTCTTCTGTTTTTAACATCACCTATTATAATGGCGCAGAGTTTCATTTACGGGCTCATGGACTTATTTCAGGTTGGCGGAGAGTTTCATTTATCCTGTGCTGTTTGATTGGTGTTTGCGTTCTTGAGATATTACTAAGTTCCTGCATGTGTTATTTCTATAATTTGAACTGGTTCTTTGTATTTTCTAAAGTGTTCTCTGTGCATGTTATGAACTTCAAAAAGTTTGTTAGGTTTATATAAACAAAATGTTGCTACTCTTTTTAATAGGGTGTACTCTAAACAAGTCTCATGCAGAGTTTTTTTTTTTTTTTTAAATTTTTGAGAAAGAAAGATAACATGCTATTCGTTTTGTTTATTTTTGAAATAAATTTAGCTGAAAATGTGAAGTAATTAGGCTTCGAACTCGGATCACAGGTATCAACCATTAAATTTTTTATCACTTGCACTAGAAACGATTGATCTTATGCTGAGTTTATTATTAGTTTTTGTATGCGGAGTCTATTATTATTAGAGTGGGTTTGTTGAGGGGCATAGAATAGGTATGTGTCAGATTTTGGAGTGGGTTTTTAATAAAAGTATAAACCCGAATTCCAATCCATTTGGTTTTGAAAATCCATAATCGAAAATGATCTTGATAATAAAAATTACAATCCCAATCCGAATCCGAAATAGTTGCTTTAAATCATCAAAAAAATGAGAGGTCCCTCCCGCTCGCCTCTCCCAAGCCCTACCCACCCATAGCCGATCCCGCCGCGCTCCCGCTTCAGGCCGCGCTATCCCCGACCTCCCCCCACTCCAGCGCCCTCTACCGCTATCTGCTTCAACCCTGCGCCCACCGTCTTGCTCCTCGCCAACCCGGAGCCCCTGGCTTTGCACAGCATCACCTCTGCCCCTTCCGAGCCGAACGGCACCTCCCATGCTTCCGCCGAACCGGGCGCGCCTCCCCCCCATTCCGCTCTACCAGGTACTCCCGCCTTCCCCCCCCCTCCCCCTCCCCCACCGCTACGGCGAAGGGCTGGGATCCGACCTCACTTCACCTTCAAGGACGCGATCCTATCGCCCACTTCGAGTCCACCCACCCCCCCACCGCCTCCAAGGGACCCGAGGCCTCCCCGTCACTCAGCCCTGCCCTCTTCCCCTCCGCGATTCCTCCTCAATCCTTCGCTCTGCGGATGTTGTTTTCGGTGCTTCGAAAAGGGGCACCGGGCGGCGCGTTGCAGGAAGCCCCGCCGGTGCCTTCTTTGCATGGGCGTTGGCCACCCCGCCTCCCGGTGTAGAGCCCCCCCTGTTTCTGGCCCCATGGTGCCGCCCACCCCGGTCCGCCGGCCAAGAGGGATGTCCGTCTTCCTCCCTGCCTCGCCCCCCCCCCCCCCCCCCCGGGACAGACTGCTTTGTTGGGCCGCGTGGCGAGGGTGACGGCCGTCAGCTCCCCTCCCTGTCCGGACCCAGCGGTGCTCTCAAGTGGACTGGCGGGTCTATTCGGGGGTTCCCCATCCGACTACCAGGTGGCGTCATTCCGGGCCTCTTCATCGGCCGTGTTTTTCTCGAGTTGGGTGACCAGGGAATCCGCCATCGGACGCAGCCCTCTTCGGATCGAAGGTAATTCCTATTCCTTTTCAAACTGGGTGGAGTCGAACGAGGGAGCCAGGGGCCGCCTTTTCCATAAGGCTTGGGTCCGGCTGTGCGATTGGCCCATTCTATGTTGGAATGAGGGCGATGTGAAGGCCGCTGTTAGTGGCTTCGGGGAACTGTGGGAATGCGACACTCGTTGCACCGAGCTGAAGGATGTCTCCAGCTTCAGGATTTGTATCCGCTGTTCCGACGTCAGTTCTATTCCCGAGGCTCTCAATCTGATGGTGGAGGACAGACGGTTTCACATCCCCATCATCATTGACTCGTGGGAGGAATCTAGTCCTATCCTTCTAGGAGAAACCTTGGACCACCACCTGGGTCTTGACACGGCGGAGGCGCAAGATGACTTCATCAAGCGCTCGGGTTTCTCTGCCATTCCTACAACTGACTCGGTTTGGCGTCCGCTGGTCGAGCGGCGGACCTCTTCTACTGATGGGTCTGGAGGCTCGGGGCTTGGACCACTTAAGGTCTGCTCTTTGGCAGCCTCGGAGTCCAATTTCCCTCGCCTCCAGGCTGCGGCTGGCCCGTCCTCGGCTTCACCTCACCCGGCCTCGACTCTACTGCTGGATTCTCCCTCAGGGGAGGCCGTTTGTTTACCTCCTCGCGTTGCTCATCAGCCGGAAGATGCGGATCTGGGGAATCCACCCTCCTCTGCTTCGGGCATTTCGTGGGATTACACTCCGGGGAAATCCAAGGACCGCGGCAAGGGTTTGCTCTCCACCCATTGCCGGGACCTGCTCGCAACCGAAAAGCTGTTGCATCATTGGCGGAGCCCACGGTTGGCGGACAAACAGCGTGGATCAAAAAAATTCCCCCTTCTAAGGGCTCAGGTCCCCTTGAGCAAGAAACTTAATTTGGTGCGCTTCGCTCCGTCGTGCGAGCACCCGGTTTCGGCAGCATCTGCTTCGGCTCCTCTCCCCGACCCTACGGTTATTGCGGGAGGCGGTTCGTCATCTATCCCTTCGTCGTCTGTGCCGCCCGGATCCCCGTCTCGCGGGCCTGCACCTTCCTCCAGATCGGACCTTCACAACCCTCTCTCGTTGGTGGAAGTCCGACAGATCAAGAAAGCCTGTGGTATTATCTCTTCGGTCACTCCCTCCTCCTTAGGGACGGGAGCTGGTGGCGGTCTGGAGAGCGGGGGCCCTATGGCCTGAGGGCAGATGCCCTCCACTCCTTCTCCTTGCTGTCGGTGTTTCCTACCGTTTTTATGGCCAGAAATAGGATCTTTAAATTCTTGTCTTGGAACATCCGCGGCCTTAACGATTCATCAAAATGCGCCGCGGTCAAGACCTTCATCAAGAAGGCCAATTGCTGTGTGGTTTGCCTCCAAGAGACCAAGCTTTCTTCCACGTCCTTTGCCAAGTTCCTTACTTTCTGTGGTTTTCATCTTCGGGATTTTCGCACCCTCGATGCTGTCGGGACGAGGGGCGGCCTTCTGACCGCTTGGAACCCCACCCTCTTCGACTGTGTGCATGATTGGGTCGGGGACTTTTCGGTTAACCTCGTCTTGAGAAGAAGGGTGGACGGATTGGTCTTCACTATCTCCAACTTCTATGGTCCCAATGCGGCGTCTCTCAAACCGGCTTTCTTCCAGGAACTTCGTTCTATTGGCTCTCAATCGGCGGGATTATGGTCTCTTCTGGGTGACTTCAATGTTCTCCTTTCTCTTCGGGATAAGAACGGCCCCCCCTCGAGCTTGAACGATATCCTCAACTTCAGGAACGTCATGTCTGATCTCGGCCTCATCGACCTCCCCATTCTGAACAAGTCTTTCACGTGGTCTAACGGCAGACGTCTCCCCACTCTCGAACGCCTAGACCGTGTCCTCGTGTCTAAAGACTGGCTTCTTTCTTTCCCGCGCTCTACTCTTCGTGCCTTACCACGGCCAAGGTCTGATCATACCCCTTTATTGTTAACGGCGTTCTCTTTTGTGCCTTCTCCTAATGTATTTAGGTTCGAGGCCTACTGGCTTCGTTACCCGGCATTATCTGAGGTGATTTCTACGGCGTGGAATGATTGCCTTAGTGGGGCCGGCACTGTTGGCAGAATCGCTTCGAAGTTCAGGAGTGTCCAGTTTGCACTTCGCTCTTGGTGTGCGGGGCTCAAGAACTCCTCTTCTCACCAGGCATATCTTTGCCTGGGGTGGCTCGAGTGGCTAGATCTTGCTGAAGAAACTAGGCCTCTTAACGTCTTTGAATGTACCCTTAGACCTCTGCTAAAAATGAGATATGAAGAACTGTACCTGCAAGAGGAGATCAGGTGGAGGCAGCGATCAAGGGTGCAATGGCTAAGGGTGGGGGACGCTAATACCAAGTTCTTTCATCTGAAAGCTAGTGGTCGGCGGACTAAAAACTTTATCTCCCACCTCGCCGACGAGACTACCACTCAGTTCTCCCATGAAGCCATCGCTGCCCTACTGCTCTCCTTTTTCATGAGGCAACTTGGAGTGGCCGCTGAAAGTCGGGCTACACTCAACTTCGGCTCGCTGTATCCCCCTATTGATCCGGATGTGGACTTTCGGAGCCTCCAGGCCCCTTTTGAGGAGGATGAGGTTAGATGCGCGATCTTCTCTTGTGCACCGGACAAAGCACCTGGGCCCGACGGTTTTCCTATGCTGTTCTTCCACCGCTTTTGGCCCGTTATCAAAGCGGGCATGTTGGACCTCTTCCTCGCCTTCCACAACGGTGGCCTCGACCTCCGCGAGATCAACAACAGCTGGATATGTCTCATTCCGAAGAAAAGCGAGGCTCTCTTCGCTAGCGACTTTAGGCCTATCTGCCTACAGAACAGCCTAGTCAAGATCATTGCTAAAGCTTTGGCTACTAGACTCCAGCGCCTCTTGGATAAGCTTATCAACCCGTTTCAGACGGCTTTCATTAAAGGAAGATCACTCCTCGACAACTTCTACTGTGCCCACATCCTAACCCATCACCTTCACTCAACCAACCACCAAGCGGCGATTCTTAAAATCGACTTTGAGAGAGCTTTCGACCAAGTCGAGTGGAGGTTTCTGCGGGATTTGCTTTTAGCCAGGGGATTCGGCACCAAGTGGACTGGATGGGTTATGGACCTCCTATCGTCTTCCAGCACGGCGGTCTTGCTTAACGGCAATCCGGGTCACTCCTTTCCTTGTAAACGCGGACTGCGTCAGGGCGACCCTCTATCGCCTCTTCTCTTCCTCCTTTGCATCGATGTGCTTTTCCGTATGCTCCAGGCGGCCGCAATGTCCAACTTTCTCCCTTCGGTGGGGATTGGGGACATAAGGGTCCACACTCTACAATTCGCCGACGATCTCCTTATCTTTTTCGATGGTTCTGACAGATCGGCGCGGGTCATCAAACTCATTTTGGATGCTTTTACGGAGGCTTCGGGTCTTAGAATCAATTACGGCAAAAGCTCAATCTCTTCGATTAATCTGCAGAGCTCTAACACCGAAGAGCTTGCCTCCTTCTTCGGCTGCTCCACTCAGGGATTCCCCATCAAATACTTGGGCTTACCTTTATCTCCTAAGGCTCTGCGCAAACCCGATTTTTTTCCTATCATCGAGAAATTGGATAAGCGACTGGCGGGGTGGAAGGGTCTTTTGCTCTCTAGGGGGGGGGGGGGGCGTCTGGTGCTTCTAAATTCGGTTCTCTCTTCCATTCCGACCTTCTTTTGTGCTGCTTTCCGGCTCCCTAGTTGGGTGGTTAAATCGATTGATAAAATCCGCCGGAATTTCTTCTGGAAGGGAAAAACTCTAACTAGCGGTTTCCACTGTTGGGTTAGATGGGAGCATCTATGTCGACCTATCTTTAACGGGGGTCTGGGTATTCGCGACCTCCGCAGCTCCAATTCGGCTCTCCTTTTGAAAGGATTATGGACTTTCCATCACTCTAAGGCGCTCCCCTGGGTGCGTATGTTGTCCCTGAAACACTACTCGCGTAGGCCACCCCTCTCTACAGAGGCGTTACCGGCGGGCTGTTGCCCTATTTGGAAGGGTATGCTGTCCACCGCTCCTATCTTCACCTCATCCACTTCCTACACAATCGGCAACGGCAAGTCGACGAGTTTCTGGAATGCGCGTTGGAGCGGGAACCTATTGCTAAGAAACCGGTTCCCTAATTTATTTGCTGCAGCTCCCCTTAAGCATCTCTCGGTTTTCAATTGGTTCCGTCGTTTCGGCTCCCTGACTAGCCTGGGGTTTGCCAGCACTCTCGGTCCGGAGGCTAGGCGGGAATTACTTCTTTTAAAGGATGCGACCGCTAGCTCCCTTCTTTCGAACACTGAAGACTCGATTTCCTGGAGATGGAACATTAACGGGTCATTCTCAGCGAAAAAGGCTTACAATTTCTTGGTCTTTGACGGGGTGAATGACTGCAAGATTCGAAATCTGTGGGGTATTCGGATTCCGATTAAGATAAAAATTTTTATGTGGATTGCAGCTAGATACAGGTTGCTAACGGCAGAACTGCTTTCTAGAAGAGGTTGGATAGGACCTTCAATCTGCATGTGCTGTGGGGTAAGTGACGAAACTCTGGATCACCTATTCTTCTATTGCAACTTTGCGAGGTCGCTTTGGGAGGGGATACTTCAGCTCTGGCCTATCGCTCGGAACAGGATACTACATCACTCGGGGGACTTCGCGAGTAGATGGCATGGAGCAAGATCAACCTTGACGGGTCAAGCTAAAGCGCACTTCGATCTCTTGTTTGCCGCTACTTGTTGGGAAATCTGGCTAGAACGCAACAGGCGTATCTTCTCTAATAGCTTTTCCCATAATTTTTCTTGCGCAATAAGAATTCATCTCTCCATCAACCTTTGGACCTTGGCTCTAGGGTGATCTTGGGCTGGGAGGGAGGGGGGTCCTTTTTTTTGCTATCCGGATTTCTTCCTGGTGGACTCTTGTATAACCAATGGAAGGTCCCAACCAAACGGTGGACTCTTGAACAGCTTTAAGTGGAGCCTTTCTGCTGGTATTTTCATGAGGCGACTTCGATCACTGCTAGAGAAAGTTGAGGAAGTTTCGGGTGATTTTATTTTCATCAAGCAACACTTTCTTGGCTTCTGTTAGCATGGTCTGGGAGCAAGTGACTTGACAGATTTCACAATGCTGCGATGCAGGATTTCTAAAGCTTCATGGGGAACTCCTATATTTTCCTCGGTTTGCATATTGCCACCATTTTTTGTGCTTTCACCAAGCAGCACTTATACGATAGGGTGGTTTCATTATTATGTCAATGATGGCGAGGTTCCAATTAGAGATTCATTGGTTATTCTAGCAGATCTGTAATATTTATGAGCACCCATCCTTGCAGCAGGATTTCTAAGCTAAATGTGGAACTCCAAATTTTCCTCAGTTTGCTCAATGCCACCTTTGATTTTATTGTGCGTTCACCAAGCAGCAGTTATGCGGTCGGCTTTGCTTTCGCTGGCGCTACTCTTCAACAACTGGCCGTTGCTTTCAAGGGCTTTTCACTCGCTGGTTTACTAATGGCGAGGTTCCAACTAGAGCTTCATTGGTCATTCTGCAGTTTTGTAACATTAATGAGCTATCATCCAGGCAGCAGGATTTCTGAAGCTTCATGTGGAACCCCATATTTCCTCAGTTTGCATATTGCCACCAATGAATGTATTGTGTTTTCACCAAGCAGCATGATCGGATTTCTCTATTGCCTCTCGTGGAACTCCAAATTAACGCATCCAGTGTTTGTGCCAGAGGGTTGGAGGATAGTTAATGGTCGCTGTTATTTTCTCTGTTTGGTGGGTTAATGTTCAATTCCTGGACTAGATGTTTCCTGGACTAGATGTATACGTCCTTTTGTTGTCTTTGCCAATGTCGGTGGTGTGGGTGTTGAGGCTGCTCTCCTTTTGTGTATAGCTGGCGCCCCATTGCTATGTTTGTGGGTTAGCGTTTTCAGCACCTTGGGCTATCCTTCGTCCTACCTTGTAATCAAATAGGGTTTTATCCTGTTTAATCAAAAAAAAAAATCCGAATCCGAAAGTTATTATTTTTTTACCCAAATTTTAAAACATTTTTTTACCCAAATTTTAAAAAAATATTATACTTAAATCTAAATTTTTTAAGTGTGAATTCAAGTTTTCATATATTATGTAATGTGAAATCGATTCGGGTTTGAGTTTAGGTTGGGTTGGATGGGGTAAAGATAAAAATCATATCTCAATACGAATCTGTCTGGTTTTATTTGTTATATTTTTAATAGAAATCAAATTGGTGTAGTATTGATTAAATTTGTTTTATTCGAATTCGGATTCGGATTCATGTAATATTTCGAATATCCGTGCCCATTAACAGCATAAAAGTTGAGGGCCTATTTTAAAATCCACAGTTGACAGGATTTCAATATATATTACTTTAATTTTTTATTTTTTATTTTTTATTATTAGAACTGAACTTGATATATATTAAAGTATCAGAAATTTTATTACTGGTTTTATTCAAGATTGTTAGTTTTTAATTCACCAAATCAAACCAAATCTATTTACTAATAAAATCAAACCGAATCAACTGAAGATTTTATATAAAAATGTATGAAATTAGTTCTCGTCTATTTTTCCATTCAAGATATCGGAAAAATAAAAAATAATTAATAATTATTTTACCAAAAATATTTTTCCAGAACCTAGTATTTGGGATGAACCGTGAAGATAAGTTAAAAATGTATGAAATTAACCTAAATTTTATTTTATTAAAAAGTTACTATAAAATTTTTGAAAATTTTGATTCGAGTATCAGATCATTCTAATTCGAAAATTACGAACTTGTCGTTCGCACCCACAATAACGCACATAATAATTAATTGATCCTTGATGTATTTTATATTTTTAATTTAACCATCTACTAGTTTTTGAGTTCGGAGATACCACAATTTATTATGCTTTGAAAATTAAACATGATGTATGTAGGTGCAGGGTAAAGATATATGACTAATGCATAAGGTTCAGCCAATAACTTTTTAAAGCAATTAAATTATTCAAATTGAACAAATTTATAAAAATAATAAATTAGAACTTTTAGAAAATAAATAGTTAAATTTTAAATGATACAAAATTTAATTAGCTTTATATATTTTTTAAAAAATAAAGAAGAGCCAATATTTATCACCATAAAATTTTTGAGTAAAATCTGAAATCATTGAGTGAACAATATTTTTTCTGTAAATTTAGTGTATCTGTTATCTATTTATTATTAAATATTAATTGATCTAGTTTTATTTGTTAAAAATTAATTAAAATTATCAAGTGTGATGGAACTACCGTTTAATTTGATAAAATTTTATTATTATTATTATTATTATTATTATTATTATTATTATTATTATTATTTTATGCCTGAAATTAAAGATTAATAAAGTCACATTTCAAAAAAAAAAATTAAAGTTGAAGGGGCAATTTCAGAACAGCCTAGAGGTGAGAGGGTCTCAATACTTTTTTACCAGAAAAAGATCAAAATGCATGAGGTAAAATTGAATGAAATTTACTTGAACTTTAGGCCGTTTGGAAGCCATTACATAAACTGTTAAAATTTTGATTTTTATATTAAACTTTTCAATTTATTTGATTTGATTTATTTTATGCCTTTAAAAAAAATTTCTGGACCTGGTAAACTTTTCTTTATAAAAACTTTTTATTAATTTATTATTAAATTATAAAAATCTCTGGTCTTGATTATCTCACTGTATTAAAATTTGTATTAATTATCCTCCTACACATTACTATTATTTCGAAAGGTTTAACTTTTTAGAAAAATTATTGCATTCAACGACAAAACTTAATAAAAATATAACATTGTATATAAAAGATAATGTTACTTATAGTTAATGCAATAGAATAATATAAATTTAATAAAATTATTTGATAAGCTATCAATTTTGATAGTACTAGCAAAAAAAGAATTTCCCTTAGATTTTTTTTAGCTATTTTTTTTTTATTTTCAAATTAAATATATATTGTGATGTGTAAGAATATGATATACCAACCAGTTTAAGTGAAGTTTTGCTGCGTAATTTGTCAACTTTTTAAATTTTTGGATCTATTTGAAATAGTGGTAAAGTGTAGAGTTGTAGTTGATGTAGTGCAAGGATGCTTTTTATAATTTATCCTTGATTTATTTTCGGCATCACATTGTGCTCTCACTCACTCTCTAGATTTTTTTAACAATCGTTATTTAAGATCACGTTTGGTAATACATGATTTAAAACATCATTTTTGTACTTAGAAATATTTAAAAAATTTAAAAGATCTTTCAATTCTTCTTCCATTAATATTATAAAGTTTTATTAGCAATCGTTATTACAGTAACATATAATTTCAAAAGAGAAAAGTTTAAGAGTGAATTTTAAGTTTTTAAACCTTTCAAAATATAGAAAATATTGCTTCTAACCACCATTTTACCCAACAAAGTTTAATTAGTTACAATTTTTTATACTTACAAATTAAATGGCTGGAATAAAATAAAAATATATATACCTTGGAGCACACTGTTTGGATGCACCAGGTGTAGGCAGTGATTTTGCAAAAACCAAAATCAAATAGTGTTAAAGAATAAATAGTAAAATTAATTTAAAATTTTAAAATATTAGGTAATTAATATCAGATGTTCCAAAATTCAGATTAATGTGTACATTTTTATCCCAAAAAAAAAAAAAAAAAAAAAAAGAGCACACACTACACACAAACTAAGTGTCAAACTTATAATATCAAATATTAACTATCAAATTTTTTAACAAATGGTCTGTAATATAAAACAACTTATTTAGAAATATATATATATATATAAATCTAAAATTATACATTATATTTTTGTCGACTCACTAATAAATAAAATATTTTTTATTATATTTTATCTCTCGGGTAATATAATTTTTTTATAATTTCAAATAGAATCAATCGATTTCTACTAGAAACATCATCTCCACCCAAAAAAAAAAAAAAAAAAAAAAATCTCCAATAAATGGGCCGTTATAAATAGTGTGAAACTGCAAATGATATTCATCCAATATGCTGGGCCCAACGGTCAAATTTTGAAATCAAAATGGCCCATTACGCTTCTCAAATCTCCTTGCTTGTTCTTCTTAAAACCCTGACGCAACGCCATTAACGAAGGGGAAACGAAAACGTCGTTAAAAACCCATAAAAGAGGGTGGGACTAAGAGCGATCACCATGGCGAGCACCTCATCCTCCCATGCGCTCCACGACCCCTCCGTCCCCCCGGCGACGGCGACGGCGACGGCGACGCTTCTGGTGCGGCACCTCCCGGAGGCGATACCGCACGAGATGCTCTCTCGCCTCTTCTCCCACTACGGCGCTTCCTTCCTCTGTGAGCCCCTGCGCCGGTGGAAGGTGGTACCACTTACTCCCGAACCCTCGATTATTGATTTCATTGCTTTGATTTCTACCAAGATGCGACGTATGTTCATGGTGATTGTTGTTGTTGTTGTTGTTTTGTTGTTAATTTGCATTGTATAAAAATGTGTCGTGTGTTGATGGTGATGATGGAGCAAACGTAGGCTTCGTCTTCTTCTTCTTGATTACGTTTTTTTTTTTTCATTTCTATCAAAGATGTGCGATATTTTGATTGCGGTAATGATGCTGCGCAGGATTCTTTGTTCTAAACTGCATTTATTTGATTTGTTTCAAGATTTTTCATATAATTATTTGATTTTTATTTTTATTTTTTCACTTCTATCAAAATGTGCCGCATTCTTTTGGTGATAATGGTGCTATTTAAGCTGCTGCTTCTTCTTCTTCTTCTTCTTCTTCTTCTTCTTCTTCTTTCTTCTTGGTCTTCTTGATTTATTGATTTGATTTGCATCAAGATTTGTCATTGTAGATGGTGATAGTGATGCTATATCTTGGGATTCTTTGTTTGTGATTTCATTTGTTTGAGATGTGTCATATGCTGATGGTGATAATTGTGCTAGCTAGGCTTCATTTATTTAATTTGTAAAGGAGATGTGCTTATGTAGTTATATGTTCTTCTGGAATTCTTTAGCTTAAGAGTTCTTCATTTTTTGGGGCATTGATGGTGATAATGGTACCAAATTCTACAAGTTTTTAATTTCCTGACAGTTAAGGATTTATTTATTTTTTCTCTTTTTGCGGGCATTGGTGGTGAAAACGGTGTTACCTAGCATTATCATCTCTGTAGATCAACCTAAGTAGCAACTTTGTTACTCATTCTTGTTATTCATGTCTCTGTAGATCTGCCCTTCACTACTGTTTGGGATTGCCTTTTCTCCTTTTCTCTTTTTCAGGTTGATGAGTGGTGCATTTGTGGATTTTAAGGATGAAATGTTAGTTAATCAAGCGCTGTCACAATTGAACAGGTATGTATACTGCACAGTTAAGATGCAATATTTCAACTATTCATTCCTTACTTTTTGGGAACGCCTATAGTAGCCTCGAGAAGCACAATGTCTAGGGTTCGAACCCTGGACCTCAAAGTCTCCCATGAAAATATATGCACCAGCTGGGCTGTGAGATGCATGTATTCATATTTGATTATTACTGATTCAAAATCTGAAATATATGGATTTTTGATAAACTGGGTTTGTTTTAATTATTCTGTTAGGGCAATTTTATTCACTATTAAGCTTCCTATAAATGCAACTTTTAGCTGTTTCTTCCATGTAATATATTTTTTTTATTTTGGGCTCTTGTTGGCTGATGTGATTTTCAGGTTGAGATTTATATAGGGGTATTTGATAAACTGGGATTCCTTTTAATTATTACGTTATGGCCATTTATTTCACTGTTAAGCTTGACATATCTGATGAATACCATTTATAGCTGTTTTTTTTGTCTAATAATTTTGTTCTTTGTTTTCTTTGGCTCTTTCTTGTTGGCTGAGGTGATTTTCAGATTGAGGTTTCTTGGTAAAGTTTTAACTGTTGAGAGAGCAAGCCAAGGAAATTTGAAGAACTCAAATCAACATCAACACCATCAAGATCAATTGGTGAAAGGCTTGTCTCATCCACCAATCTCTCTTCTAAAAGACTCTAGTAAAAACACAAATAACTTGACACATGGGGGTGAACCAATTGCTCCAAGACTTGGTGTGGACTACCCATTTCCTCCTCATCTTGAGTATGTCATCATTTCGTCAATCATGGAAAGTCATTTATCATGCTTAATGTTGAAGAAAACTGATTGATTCTACTACTCTCTGTTAGTGCTTTTTATAATTTAATATTTCCTCAAGTTTGTATTTCCTGTTAAACAGATTAAAACATAAAGCCATCGGAGGCAACTTGAGAAAGGAATTTGTAGGAAGTTTCTTACCACTATTAAGTTATTGTCGTAATCTAAAATTCATTTTAGAGCTGAAATGGGTTTAAGGGTTACATAATTCGGTTGGTGAGGAGTGCTTTTATTTGTTTGGAACTGACCTTCTTTATTGTTTTATTTAAAAATGAAAACCCGATTACATTGTTTGGTTCGAAAGGCTTGTCTTTTGTCGTAGTTTGAATTGTATTTAGTCCTATATCAGTATGTATTAATAACATAGTTGGTCTTTAAATATTCCTCTGGATCACTGATGGATTGCCTCTTATACCTGTGAGGTTTCCAAAATATAGGTTTTTGATATAAGTACATTAAAGTCACAATGTTGTAAATGACGTATTAAGAAGTTCCAACTTAGATATTTCTGCCTTACCTGCAAAATGTCGTTCCTTTACAGGTATGAATACCCACCTCCTGACTTTCCCTGCGTAGTGCTCCTAGCGAACGAACGGGGAAAGCTTATCCGTCACTCGCATTCGCCTAATCGAGCAGAACGCCAACATATTGACCAATATTGTGAATGCCCTAATTGATGTTCCTCGTTTTTATACACAGGTTGTAGATGGTTTACGCCTTACCTATCTTTTATCTTTCTATGTACAACTATTAATGAAAAATTTGTCTGAACAATTTTAATCGCTTAATGCTATTTAAATTATTTACATGGAACATTGTCATCCTCTTGGCAGGTTTTGCATTTGATGAATAAAATGAACATTCCAGCTCCATTTCGCATGGCATTACCGACTCCACCTCTGCCACCGCAAGTGCCTGCTCCTCCACCGCCGCCACCACCCCCCAGTTCTACAAAACCTCAGTTGGCTGATCTTTCAAGTGATGAATCTGAGATGGAGTCCTCAAATGTACTCATCTACTACCTGTAGTTTCTCTTTTGAGTACTGCTAGGGGTACCTCAGGATGTACTTCGTAGTTCAATGTGCACTCTATCAGGTATCTTTGCGGTTAATTAGATTAGATATCCATCTCAAATGTAGAACTTAACTCATGAATTGCACTCTGTGGAATTTTTTGGGGTGACCAAAGCAATTCTTTTCTATATGTGGTCCTGCCTTATTCTTTTTCTTTCTATTTATTACCGATGAGTCCTTTGACATGCTTATTGCATTTGATTTTACCAGGAAGATCGTGACGATAACAGTGGAAGAAAACGTGCCAAGCGAGAAGCCATTGTGGGGCCTGTAGTTGATGAAGGAGTAGCATATGAAGCTGTAGGGCTGAAACCTGCCATGTTGGTTCCAAAAGAGGTTCTGAAAATAAAAAAGAAAAACCCAGTGCTACAGGTTTGTCATTTTCTTTATTGTTGAAACAAGGTCGATCACTTAATCCCTCGCAAATGGTGATGGAGTAATTCTCTGCAGATAAAAATTGGCCCGAAGCCAATGCAGAAGGAAATTGCTGAAAGTGAGAGCAGCACCAAAGAGTTGGCAAGAGAAGAAGAACACTTGGAACAAAAGCATTTTGCAACACCTCAAGAAATTGAGAGTGGGAAATTGCCCCCGGAGGAAATATTATCTCTTCCAATGTTCAAGGTATCAGAAGTTGTTCTGATTTTGATGTTTCTCTTAGCTATAGCCATATGGTTTTGGCAAGTTCCTATGAAAAAGTGGGCGACCCCCGTTAGGAGAGATATTCTGTGCTTGCTGCAGTTTATTCTACTTAAAATGATAGGCATATCCTTCGAATACCTGATCTTTGTGAATTCTCCTCCCCATAAGGTGAACTTAGTGATGCTTTTTTCATCCGTAGCTATAGTAAGAGATCAACTATAGATTTGGTTCCATAGCCATGTAAACTATCTTTAAGCAAATTTGTATTAATTTGTTTATAAATATATCATTTATGTATGTGCACATACATGCAAGTATATCTGCATTGAATAATTTTATGATATGTTTTGTATATGTGTTGCATTGCAGTATGACCTTAGTGTTTTGTTTTTCTTTGTTGTATCTGTTGTATCAACATATACATACACAATCATACATGCTTTATTGGTTGATGTTCTCTTCTTTTAATTCATCTGCTATATGGTTTACAAAGAGTGAAATCCAGCATCGAAGTGATAATAACATTTTTTGTGAAATTTGGATTAGCATATTATGGGTATGATTGCTTTAAGACTTCTTAAACAATGTAAATTATATGTCCAATCTGCAGCTATGATAACAAAGTGTTCTCAATTTGCAGAATTACACTCCAGGGAATCCTGCTACTGTTCTCTACGTCAAGAATTTGGCAAAGGATGTCGTTCCAGATGACTTCTATTTTATCTTTGACAAGTATTCATATATATTTTGAAGCAAGCTCAGTAGAGTGAAATACCATTTAATGAATTGAGCGTCAAGTTTTTTTATAAACCTAAATTAACTGCTCTCGTTACAATATTGCCATTTTTTTGCAATTATTTGTACATATGTTCTGGTTAAAGCTATCTTTTAGTGGTGCCTTTCAGGTTCACTTTTTCAAAGTGTTGATCCTGCTCGATCTGGTTTGCATATTAAGTTAATGCAGGTTAGATATACTTATTAATGTTTTATTCTCTAGCTCTCTGCTTTATCACTTATGTTGCAAATGCTTATTTTAAACTTACAGCTAGCAGCTAAAATCAGTTGTTTCATTTACTTTGTTTTTTTTTTTTTTTTTTTTGCATCTGCTTAGCTAGGCTGTCTAATGGTTCTTATTAAGGTTTCGTTCGTCTCCCTCTCTTTTTTTATGTTTCATGATTTAACATCAATTGATGTATTTCTCCTCTTTCTCTTCTTACTAATTGTTTATATTTATACACTGGTGCTGGCAATCTTCCTGGTCATTGGCCTGCGGAGCTTAGTAGTTCTCTTCTTTATGCCTGTGATATTAGAACCTGATCTGTGAAGAAAGTTTATTTGCCTTCATTTCCTGGGAATCTTTATGATTTGATACCAGTTCTCTTGAGTGTTGGGTGTCATCCCTTTTAAGTGCATATTTATGTTTATGTCCTCATGAAAATTTTTATGGTGAATGTTGAAGGGAAGTTAAGATATTTGTCAGAGAAAAGGCTCATCTGAAGAGGTAATTATTATACTGTCAAACCACCCAGATAGTCCTTCAAAGCCGAGACCTAGTGCCTGAGGAACTAAATGAGTGCTTAGGACTAAAGGTTAATAGGAAACTTATCAGTATCTTGTTTCTTCTATTAAGTATGTTAGTTATATTATCATGCTGTCACATTATGAGAAGAAAAAGAGAGAGAGGGAGAGAGAGAGAGAGAGAGAGAGAGAGAGAGAGAGATTACGGTGAAACTGTTGTAAGAAAGTTTCCTTTTTCTAAAGATTCCTTTAGCAGAGATGATGTGACTAATTAAGTATTTGACATTTGAGAATGCAATTTATTGTATCCGTTTAATTTTGTGCATAGAGATTGAGGAAGCCTATAGACTGTCAAAGGGTCATTGGTTGTGAGATCATTTTATCTTCTTATCTGTTGGAACATTAGTTTTGAGGACCTATGTTTTGTGAACAATTTATCCAAATTCAAGGGTAGGCTTAAGAGGGAGAAACAACAAAGGTAGGCTTAAGAGGGAGAAACAACAAAAGTGTCATGTACACTACCTATTCAATTGCTCAGATAGTCTAGGTTTCTGTGCACACTTCAGGAACTCTTCAGAAAACATCTCCTCAACACCCATTTAGAAGCTTATTCTCAATATTAATTTTGTTTCAAATCTCATCTTAGCATCCGTTCATTGTAAGGACTAATTTGCTGGAATAGGCTTTGGTATCCTACCTAGTTCCATAACATTTTGATTCTGGTGGTTGTAGCAGGGTAAATTTGTATTTATCTGATCAACTTATCATGACACATTACTTCTCTTTGCTTTTTTTTTCCTTTTTTTGTGGGGGGGATAAAGGCCTTCCCATGCTTGTATGCAAGAGATTATTACTGGATTGCTTATGAATATGAGAGAAGACTGATGTTTATCCTTGGAATTTGTTGTTTGTCCTGATTAAATAATATGAAGTACATCTCTGTTTCTTACATTGATTTGATATTTATATAACAGGTAGGACGAATGAGAGGTCAAGCATTTGTGACTTCTCCATCTGTCGATCTTGCTCAGCATGCATTGGTTTGTCTATCTTTGAGGCTAAAAATTATTTTTTAAATTTTTAACGGCCGCTGAAAATTAAGTTATAAACTATTTGCAAAATTAAGTTCATGTACGATTTTACTTGTTTTTTATTACCTGGGCGTATTTTGGGAATTTGTTGCCAAGAAAAGCATCTGCTTTGATGCTTTGGAGGGCCCAGAAATTTCAAAAGCACTTAAGTGCTCCCCTCAAATGTTTCAAATGATGATAGGAACTGCCATAGGAGAAGCATAATGCTGGAGAGGCATTCTTCTCTGTTATAGTTCCCCTACCATCATGTAGCATTTGAGGGGAGCTCTCAAGCGCTTTTGGAATTTTTTTGGCGGCCCTCAAAGCATGTTCCAAAATAGGCCTTACTCTGCGAAGCAGCTCTATTTCTACCCTGAACTATTTTTCCTGAAGTTATTTTTGGGGAAAAAAAAAAGAAAGTAAAAAAGACTGGCTCGAAAGTGGGAAGCGAAGAATCTGCTTTGATTACTCTACAAAACTTTAAATATGATGAGTCTGTTTACTCTGCAATACTTTAAATATGATAATTCTGTTCTTCCTTTTTAATCTTTTATTTTATTTTGGAATAATGAGCATTGTTCATAATAATCAATTACTCTCTTTTGCAGAATCTGGTTAATGGATATGTATTTAAAGGCAAGCCGATGATCATCCAGTTTGGTCGCAATCTTGTTGCTGGCAAAGCTACCTAAATGGGGATTTAGATGTAGACCATGGGTACCTTGGGATGGAAATTTTGATCAATCTAAAAATTATCAACTCTTCAACGTCCAATAAAGATATGGGTATGGTTTTTTCATAAAAAAAAACATAATGATGTGTATAGTGTGCATTTATTCAAAACCCCACAACTACAGGGGCCCCACTACGTCCCCTCGTGGGTTTACACGGATCATCGACCACTTTTCCGGAAAAGCGCACCCTTTGCGGTGGCCAAACCGCGGGTGCGCGTGCTGCTGCCTCGAGCATAGTAACCAAACATACCATACGAAATCAAGAACGAGAACCATAAAGTCTATCCTCTACATATAGTTAGAGAACTAGAACCATAGGGACTATCATCTACATATAGTCGAATAACAAGAACTATAGAAACTATCCACAATACCTCAATCAATTGCGCAAATGGTGTTAGTTACAAAAGTCGGAAATGCCGTGCTAAGTCTCCAAATAAGAACCCACAATTTTTAAATATATTTCCAGTTTTCAAATCCCGACCCTAACCCTAACCCTCAGGACAAGTACTCACAATATGATAACCATAACCGAAACGAGATTGTGCATAAAGTGTGATGCCCCACTTCCCAGGGGGTCACCCATCCTAGAACTACTCTAGCTCTAGCACGCTTAACTCTCATGTTCCTCTTGGATCTTGCTACCATCCAAAATGCTATAGCCGGGTTAGAGATTTAGTCCTATTATATCATTTATATAGAGGACTAATCCAAATTCCGGGGGTGTCACATTCTTCCCCCCTTTAAGCCCTGACGTCCACGTCAGGCTCAAGCACACTCACAAGCACCAGGCGATGTGAGACTCGTCTCGCTAGCCTTAGCCGACCTTGTGAGGAGCTGCACTCCACTCACAACGGTCATTAGCCGGGGAGCCTCGCTCTACCCGCTATATAACCCTGGCTCAGCCGAGACTCATCTCACATTTCCGGCTGGTGAATGGCTCCGATACCAACTGTGATGCCCCACTTCCCAGGGGGTCACCCATCCTAGAACTACTCTAGCTCTAGCACGCTTAACTCTCATGTTCCTCTTGGATCTTGCTACCATCCAAAATGCTATAGCCGGGTTAGAGATTTAGTCCTATTATATCATTTATATAGAGGACTAATCCAAATTCCGGGGGTGTCACATTCCTAATCTGTCACGCCCCGGGGTCGAAACTGCGACCCGGGCTCGCCAACAGATCCGCCACCTATGCCAAACCCGCATAGGCGAAGCGTCCTACCTGCAAAAAGAACTACAGCTAACAGATATCAGAGCTAAAAGATAAAACTGCTGTAGAATAAAATCAACCACTGTACAACTGAAGATAAAACAACAAGGTCCATCTCCCAAAAATGATAATCATACATTAACCTCGAGTACAAAACTCATAGCTCAACAGGGAGATATCTCAAATAAAACATCAGTGTACAAGCTCTCAATACATCATATCCTCACTACATCAGTCTCTCAAAAGAGGAAATAAATACCAATCTACCGACTATATTGAAGATCTCCTCCAAAGGGGGTACCGCTACACTCCAAAGATGGGTCTGGATCTAGCTCGCTACTCCCTCACCACGCACAGCAACCACAGAACGGCAACACCCGCCAAGACTCTGCAAAACAAAGAGGAGAAAGGACAAAAGGGGGAAAACCCCCAACGGGCGTGAGAACTACGCAATAAGGGAGTTCTCAGTGGGTATCGCCACAAGGCCCGACGATCTGCCCACCAAGACTACTAGAGGCAAAAGATAACCGATGCAGTAAAACTGAAAGAAGAAGCTGGAAACACCCTACAGCTACCATGCCTCTATCCAAATGCTCAAATAGGGAAACTCTGATGAAGATATGCAACACTCGCACACGAGGTGCTCAATTGACCCAATCGAGCTGACTGCCACATCGGGTCCAGTCAAACCTGCGCCCACCTACAACCACCTCCCGCTGACGGGCAGGAATTACGTAGGGCGTCCAAACGGACTAACTCGCTATTGAGTAGTGGCTCATGCAGGCTATAGTCATAATCCATGCTCTCTCTCTCAGAACGGATGGACTCAAGATGCTCAACCTCTCACACAATGGTCAAAGAACTCACAACGACCACGGGACCACCGTCAAACCCCGAACGGTTCCCAACAATACAAGCACTGGTCTAAACAAAGCTACTAGACTCCACTCGGTCCCCCAGGCACGAGTGTAACAAAAAGTATCTGCCTGAATAAACCCAATCGATAGACCAGTAATCACTGGTACTGCCTGCTCTGCTGTCGAACTCAAGAACCCTGCCTGGTGCCCGGCGCTCACACCGTGGAAAGCCTACTCCGGAGTGGCACTCGAGGGGAGCGACCCACACGAGTAAAGTATCACTGTATCAAGCATCTCTGTAACCACTGTCTCATAATAGCAGGACTGGATCAAGACTATGATCAAAGTGGGAAACTCCGTCCACAAACAAAACCCCGATCTGATGCAATAGTACTCAAAAAGTGGGAAGCACCATCCACTAGAACAAATCTGATACCCAATCTGATGCAATAGTCAACATCCGGTCAACCGCCCAAAGTCCGCGGTCACCGCAATAACCCACAACCCACAATTGGGTAAATTAATCAAGATCCGGTCAACCGCCTACTGTCCGCGGTTGCCGCAATAACCCACAATCCACAATTGGGTAAATTAATCAAGATCCGGTCAACCGCCTACTGTCCGCGGTTGCCGCAATAACCCACAATCCACAATCAAGCACACCCTGTCTCAGACCCTAAGGTCCCAGCTACACTATCCCAAACCTCTGCTCGAACCCGAGCAACATGACTCAAAAGTCTAAATAAAAAGGAGAAAGAAAGCAATCATGGTTTCTCCTAAGTCAAATTCCAATATGTAGTGCAGCAGTAAAAGATGGCCTAACTATATGTCCATACACATATGTCCATACAAGCATGCATTTGTCCTCAAGAAGAATAAAGAAAATAAACCTCATGCCAAAATTATCAATGTCCATACCTGTCCATAATTCTCAATCCATAATGGCTCCTCAGAGTAGAACCTGCACATAACTACATAATCCTATCCCAATGCATAAACCATCCTCATAAAAGGTTATGTGCTAATATGGCATGATAATTAATCATATAGGGTATCCTTGCCTTAGATAAGCTTTTACTAATCATCAACATGACTATTTGATTAATACCATTGTCATACTGTGAATAATTCACTTGCAATTTCCATAAAATCCTCATTGTTAAACTTACCGATCAATCCCAGCCATTGTACCATTCACCTGCATGCAATGCTAACATATGAAAATTTAGAGAACCGTCCACCGGTTCCGGGAATAAGGCACCCACCTGAAAAGCTGACTGTCCAAAGCCCAACAGCTGAAAACACCAAATAACTCTAATCCCTTGCTCCAATAAGTTCAGCACACCCGTAACACTCCTGGCACAATACAAAGTCCACTAATTACACTAGGCTCCCAAATATAGCACTTAAAACCACATACAACCTCGAATTCTGAACTGTTAAATTATCACCTGCAGATAGTGCCCAGAAAATTCCAATAAAAATATCACAGCAATCCTTGCGTCGATAGCTTCGAAACGGTACCTTGCACGCCCAAATCGGAGTTCGGTAAGTCAAGATAAAAATTCGGCAAGGGGGTACACTCATACAAAAATCTGTATTAAAACTGTACACTGTTCACTGAGAAAACAGTAATTTCCACCTCTGATGAAATCTCAGAAAAATCCAAGTAAAATACGAGCGCGTTCCTTGCGATCTGTAGATGAAAAAGTTGTATAAGCTCGTTTCCGGCTGACGCTTGTGCGCAAAGATATGGCCAAAACACCTCGATGCTGTCCCACAAAGCCAAACAGAAAAAGGGTCACAGTGTTGCCTCGGGATCCGTGCCAAAAACTCGCAACGGGAAAGCGCGATCAATACGAAAGATGAAGCCCTACCTCTTAGGAGTCTGTCGGCGCAAGAATCACAGAAAAAGGAGCTCGGGGTAGCCCAGGGGAGCCAAAACACTGTCGCTGCGCCGAAGAAGAACACTAGAAAGCAACATCGCGCCGCACCGTAAAATGGGGAACCTCGGGATTCGTGCCCCCAAAAATCCCAAAACTCTGCAGGAAGATCAAGCACTTAGAGGTGAAAAACTTAACTTAAGGGAGCTCGGGCAGAGGAGGTGTGGTTTGGGAGAAAAAGCCCCAAAACAGAGGCTCGGGCTGCCTTTAAATAGGCTGAGGAAAACAATTGGGATAATTCCCAATAAGTCCGGATTTTCGGGCGCCCGGAAATTTCCGGGCGCGCACAGTGCGGCCCGGCCCACCACTTTCGGGCGCGCACAGTGCGGCCCGGTCCACCACACAGTCCAGTCCACTACTCCCCCGGGCCCCCACTGCACCCGGTGCACCTGCGCCCGCGAATGGCGACGCGACACGTGGCCCGGCAACCCGTGCACCACGCACGTCGCGCCGTGGACCGCGCACGTCGCGGCTGACCCGGGCCGTACGGCCACCTGCCCCGCCGTACGGCCACCTGCCCCGGTCACCCACTCCACCGGTTGCGTGGACCGGGAGCACAACACCGAACCAATCACCTCACGCCACGTGTCCACCCGGTCTACCGTGCACCCGGGCCCAATTTCAGTGGACCGCGCCTGCTGAACCGGCCAACCGGAGAGCGCCACGTGGCCCGCCCCCGGTGCACGACCTCCGCGGTGGACCGCGCGCCTGCCCGCGCGCTCAGCCGCCTGCCCGCGCCCCTGTGCGCCTGCCCGCGGCCGCGCGCCGCCTGCCCGAGCGCCTTCCGCCGCCTTCCGCCGCTGCCCGCCGCCGCCAGCCGCCGCCGGCTATCGCCGGAAACACTGTTCCGGCGATGAACAGTAAAATTACTGTAGCAAGCTCCGAAAAATACAAGTAAATAGCCCATCTTGACCGTTTTCGCGCGCTGATTCCAAATCCGGCGTCCATTTTGCCAAATTCCAATCCTATAATTTGCCGGAGGCTCCCGGAAAGGTATTTTTAATCCGAATTCCGCGCCGAGCCTAAATTTGATATCCACTCCTCGCGTAAACTGTTCTAAACATCCGATGGGGTCCCCCGATTTCCTACGAGATCCATTTTAAGCCCCGAGTCCATCTCTTGTGTCCAAACTGGCGCGCGAACACCGCCGACATGCCACGTAGGCTTCCAGAAGCTGCTGGTCACACTGTAGAAGCCATGCAAAGATCCGGGTCACCACATAAAGGGTTTCGAAGGGTGTACCCACCTGAAGCGCGGAGAAGAAGATGTGCGGAAACTCCAGAAAACCCTCCCTTGTGCCCGAAAATGATCTACAGTCAATTTATTTTATGGGCACTTCTGATGAAACAACCCATAATGGCCACAAGGTGTTTCATCTAGGTTCCTATGAGCTGCGCTCGAACTTTACCAACCAGATTTTTGCATCAAATTAGTTCATTAAAAATTGAACAAGTCGATAAACCAGCGATTGGCCTCGTTCAGGATTTTGTATCCTTAGAATGGAATTTGTACTTTCTAATATGCTGAATTGACCAGTCAGTTTTGTTTTGTTATCAATTCCTTGATCGACTCTGTTCAGTTTGGCCTTTGGTTTTTGTGGTGATTTTTGACATATTTTTCTGCTTTTGTGTTGATAAGCTACGAGGACTCGTTTGCCAGATTTTAAAGTTCAGCAACTACGATTCATGCTGTGGGACTCTACTGCCGCAATGAGATGGTTAATTGTGCGCGCGCCCTAGTTTTGGAACCCAGGTGGTAATGAAAGGTACACACTAGTAGATTGCAAATTTATTTCTAGGGTAGACTGCGCCACCAGTCCATCGACTCTTAGCCAAGTTTCATTTTGGTCCTCTTAACTTTCAAGTTCAATGTCCGAGACTTTGAACCATTTTCGCGCATCTTTACTATTAGACGACTAATTATTGGTAGCACCCAATATATGTGTAACGATCTGGCCCACTAGCAATAATAACTCGTTTGGTCTAAACCACAACCCAAAATACTTAAGCCCAGTTATTATTACTAGTATTCATGTCTCTTATATACCTAATCATAATTTCATTCTCATCCGATATGAGATTATTAGGGTGTCACAATATGTGTACATATTTGTATACTTGTTGATTTTGTTCTATCAGTTTATTTCTACATTGCCGCGCATGTAGATTTACAATAAAATTTTCTATTTAGAAATTAGAGTATTTATAAACTTATGTATTGGAAACTCGGAGGTGTCTTGGAGCGCATTCTGCATCTTGCGGTCGATGGGTCCTGCTTCCAATTGGTTGTGGGTCTTGCTTCCAATTGGTTTTGGTTGTGGGTCCCGCTTCAAATTGGTTTTGCTGGTGGGTCCCATTTACAACTGAACTTATGCATTGGGAACTCGGAGGGGTCTTGGAGTGCTCCCTGCATTTCGCTCGGTGGGTCCCACTTCTGATTGGTTGTGGGTCCCACTTCCAATTAGTTTTGCTGGTGGGTCCCGCTTCCAACTAGTTGTGGGTCCCACATCCAATTAGTTTTCATTAAATGCTCACCTTTTCCCATTAAATGCATTCATTTTGTTTCGTCTTTTCAGATATTAATGTGGTTTGATGTCGTTTGACTCTTTGTTGTTCTCGTTTGCTACTTTGCGATGAAAATGAGTTTAAAATTTTTGTATTTAATAAAGCCAAATATTGTGCTGAAGTATTTATAACCCTATATTAAATCTCATAATCTTTAGTCTACATGGCATGTTTTGTTTAATTTTTAAATTTGTGGGACTTACGTGTCAGTCTCTTTACTATCGATTAACAAGTTTTTGCTTAATTTCGCTGCGGGGCCTGCCTGTCAGTCTTCTCATTTAATTTGTTCTTCTTCGCTAATTTGAATCGATTAAATGCTTTCAATCTGTACGCTGCCCCCTATCGCTGCTTCGATCTCATCGCTGATCCCCTTTCCTAACGAAAAAATGGATTTGATTCATTTTCGCCGCTTTGTTCCCCTCCATCGTTGCCGCTTTGTTATCGTCGTTGATCGCCCTCCTGATGGCAAAATGAATTTGATTCATTGTCGCCGCTTCGTTTCCGTCGCAGATCTCCCTTCTGACGGAAAAATGGATCTGATTCATTATTGCCACTTCGTTCCTGTCTATTGTCGCCTCTTCGTTTGCGTCGTTGATCCCCTCCGGACGGAAAAATAGATCTGATTCATTTTCGCCTCTTCTTTGAATCTGAAAGGTTGATCTATTGTATTTCCAGTAATGTCGTTGCCTATATATAATAGAGCTAGGCTCCTATACTTTCGAAAGTACGGATGCCTTCGTAATTTTAGATTGTTTTCAATGATGGAATATACAATTTGGCGATCGGTTCCGTTAGACTTGATCTACAATGTTATAACTATTTAGAAACCAAATTTCATAATTTTTTTACTTCGTTTGTCTAGTGAACGAGTAGCCCCAAAATGAACGGTTGAAAATAAAAATCTTTTAAAAAATAGTGGTAAAAGATTCAAATTTCAAATCGGAAGTATTGATCTTACTCTTGATGTTTAGTAGAATTTTCTATTAAAGTTTCACCTGATTTGGATTGTTTTACACTGTTGAACTTACAAACGTGTCACATCGGCCGTTAAAATAGTGATTTTTGAGACTCTTTGATCACTTGGTAAATAATGCCGAAAAATTATGAAATTTAGTTTTTTAAATAGTTCTAATAACATAGATCATGCCTTACGAAGCTGATCGTCGAATCGGATGTTCCATTATTGAAAACAACTTGCAAGCACAGAGGTCTCCGTACTTTCGAAAGCACATGAGATGTACTCTAAATAATATTACATATATTGATTTTTTTTTGTGCGATTTTGTATGACCAGGGATACCTATTTCTCTGAAGTGACTTCTGTAATCTGGTTATTGTTATTTAAAAATGCGTAATTTCTATATAATTAATTTTAAAATACTGAAATCTATTTTCTTTTAATTACTATATTTTGTTGCTATTACTTCCTCATACTCTTCTTACATTATCTAACTATTCCCACTGCTTCTTAGGTTTTCTAAATTGATCTGCTATTGCATTTGACTTGCTGCTGTTAAATCTTGATGCTCTAAAGCATCTTCTTCTAGCTTTAGTTTAGTATTAAACGACAAAAATGAAATACCTGTATTTAAAGTTTGGATTTTTACCTTAATTGGAGCAATAAATTAGAAGTTTGTTCTTATGTTTTATAATCCTATTCTTATGTATTCTGTATTTTTTTTTTTTCTCTGTTGCTGGAACTACTTTTCTGCTAATGTCTTTGTTTGCTCTGCTGCACCTGTGTTTTTCAAAAAAAAAATTTGTTGTTTGCTTTGCCACTTTTAATTTTAGCTATTATTGCTGCATGTTCTATACTATCATCTGCTTTAATTTATTTTTTACTCTATTCTTCTTTTTTTTATTAATTGTAATTCTTTCTCTTCTTCTTATGAATTCCAAATTTTTTTTTTACCGAACTGTTGCATATTCAGTATCTTTCAATTTCATTGTTGTTTATTCTTATATATTATAAATGGTGGTCTTAATTTAATGATATTGTAGTGTTGTTGTTTCTTCTTCTGTTTATTTTAACTCTTTCTTACATCGATTCCTAATTGTATACTTTTTCCGTTCTCTCTTTTTGGTGATTGTTACAAAATATCTGCATTTTGTCAAGAGATAATTTACTTAATGGTTTGTACGAAGTGTTTTTCTTAATAATTATTTGGTATATCTCTTTCGATGTTAGGTTTGTTATACTTAGGTAGTCAAATTCATCATCTTTACAATTTAGTCTAATATTAAAAGATAATTTGTAATTGTAACGACTCGGCCACTAGAAATAATAACTCGTTGGGTTCAAACCACAGCCCAAAATATTTAAGCCCAGTTATTATTATTAGTGTCCATGTTTCATATAAATCCAATCACAATTCCATCCACATCCGATGTGGGACTATTGGGAGCGTCACAGACTCCTCCCGTTTAGGTCTGACGTCCTCGTCAGCCCAAACACACACAGCAACCCAAGATTACCAGGCGATGTGAGACTTGTCTCGCTAGTCCTGTCATCTAGATCCAGACTCAAGCTTAAAATGGTTTGCCTCTTTAATTTTGAAAATATGGATATCAATATTTAACTGTACAGTATTTATAATTACATTGAACGAAACTTTAACTTCTTAATGTATGTAACATAAAATAAGCTTCTCTTTGATAACTTTAGCACAGGATGCTGAAGCATTTTTCTTATTGTAAATTTTAGATGTATACTTGAACTAAGGATTTAAGTATCCATTGACACGGGCCGTATTTATTGTGCCGTACAGTGTCAACAAGATATCGGTATGATACAGCTCTCGTGTCGTTGTCATAGTTCATAATCTTTTTTTCTTAAATTTACTAAATAATTTTTTCAATAAAATTTAAAATATTTGATAAAGATACATCATAAACAATTAAAAAATTTTATTGCTAAAGAAAATAAATATTTTATATCATTATGTGTCGGCACGTATGTATTTTTTATGGCCGGCACGGTTCGACACGCATCGTGCCGGCAAATTTTCGGCACAATTTCGTAGTACGACATTTAAATTATTGACTTACTAATTCTAAAATTAGAATTTTATATTGTAAATGAAATTTTTTTACCTTTATAGGTATTTAAAAATATAAATTTAATTTCATTATAAATCTTGACTTTAAATTTTAAAAGTACTAAGTAGTCCTAAAATTTTTTTCCCTACTTTTTAGAAGAAAAATTATTTTCTTTATGGCATTTACATTTTATTCCCTATAATTTGTTCCTTTCTTATATGGATTGCTAATTATATATATTTCTCTTTTATTTTTTAGATCTTTGCGAATAAATATCAAAAAAATTGTGGGGGAATATTTTCTTATTGGTGCGAAGGTACTATTTTGTGCAAAAAAAAAAATTAGTTATAGAAATCATGTAAATAAATTTAAGATAGAAAAAAAAATATTTGAAATACTTAAGAAGAAAAGAATGAATTTCAACTAATAGAAAAATTAGTTTTTTTTTTTTTTTTTAGAAAAACCATTAGTTAATTGTCCAGAAAAAGGAAATACTAGTAGTAGCCGAAGACTAATAAGTGTTGCAACAGTACACAAAATAGCTTAGAATACATAAATTGTAGAACTTAATAGTTTGAGAATAATTTCAAGATAAATAGTAAAAGAATCGTCATCACAAAAATTGAAATGAATAAAATAAAATAAAATAAAATTCAGCAGGAGCATCTAAGATTAAGTAATGCTAAAAAAAAAAACACATGCTAATCATAAGTGATAAAAAAAATAGACATCATTAGCATAAGCAACAGTAGTAGAAATTGGAGCAACATGATAAAGGACAATAGGTGGTAAAATATACAATAATGTGTTTCTTACTATAATATATTTTAAATTTTGTATGAAATAAAGTATAATTTATAAAATATCATTCTTTCCAATAATTGTAGTGGAGGTCAGCTGTAATTTTGGACTTTAGTAACTACTTGATATTGTTTACGATACATACTGTTTCGCTCGACCACCCTGTAATCTTTGCCCTCTTCACTGTTACAAAGTGAAGTTGTAACACTTTGCATTTAAAAAATTTTATTTATACATAACTTTTTGGTTAAAATATATAAAGACATCTGTATTATATGAAAAATACTAAGTACACATTTTTGTGGGGTGTACATCACAAACTCCATCTATTATAGGTGAGGTGTGGTGAGAGATTATTTTATAATTTGTAAAGTAATCCGCATTTTTAGATGGGTGAGTGTAAGATATAAAATAAAAAATTACCTCCCTCAACTTTTATTTTTTTATTTATATTTATTTGTCTTAATTAGACTCGTTAATTATATACGAAGAGACGAAAAGTAAAGTAGTTAAGATTTACTGCAATGGTGACAACAATGAAAATCAGATTAGCTGTTGTCTTTAATAATAGCAGTGCCCACACACACACACACAAAAAAAAAAAACAAAAAAAACAAACAAACTGATTTTTAACTTCTAACTTATAGTAGCAACACGGTTTTTATAAAAGATTTTCATTATCTTTTCATTTTATATAGATTTGAGGTAATTAGGTATAATAAAAATTTATAATTTTTTTGCTGACGTGATTTAATTAAAAAAAAAATTAATGGTATAAATGAGGCGTAAATTAAAAAAAAAAAAAAATTATGACGGTGAGGAAAATCAAACAGTACTGCAGGTGGCCTCCATACTTTTTTTATTTTATTGTACCCCTATGAAAATTTTATTTTATGTAGATAAATATCATAGTTAATCTTTTCGGATATATAAGTTTTAACTATACATTTTTACAAACACAAAAATTATAAAAAAAAATAAAATTGTACTTTTATATGATGCGGTAATAACTCTAACAATTTTTTTTTTTTTTTTTTAAAAAATAACACAAATGGTAAACTAAATGTTAAAAGCAGAACAGTAATTTCACAACTTTCAAATAACAACACATTATCTCTAGTTAGTCCACTAAGTAAATAAAACGTGATTAAAAGTGAAAATAGACGGACATATATTTAGCAACATAACTGAGATATAATTATTCTATTTGTCATTAATAAAAGAACAACAACTTTCCTTTTTGGTGAGTTGTACTGAAACATTTCTCTTTGTTTAGGCAATCAAAATTTATACATATCAATTCTACAAGTATAATTAATAGTATTTTAAAATAATATCTTACATACTATGTTTCATGCGAAATTTATCTTACATACTATGTTTCATGCGAAATTTACAGGCTCCGTTAATCTAGAATTTAGGGGTAAAAATTATTATGATATTATTCAATTTGGCCAGAAATTGAAGATTATCGAATTCGGATTTATATTCGGATCTTGAATGTAAAATTTTTGTGGATTCAAATTAGGGTTCACGATTTCTTTTTAAATCTGGATTCAAATCATTCGAGTCCAAAACTGATTTTAACATGAAACTAAAAGATCCAAAAAGCAAATTTGAAACTGATCAATATTTTTACAATTCGTACAATAGAATAAAGATTGACAATTGACCCATCAAAACAGTAGCTAAACTTTAGTCTTATTAAAATATTAAATGATTGAAGCTAATGACCCATTTAGTCTTATTAAAATAAATATTTTCAATCTAATTTTTTTTTTTAAAAAAAATTCCAATTTAAACTTATTTGGATAGATTAAAAAAGAAATAACTTAGTAATATTTATTTAAATTTATGTGTTAATAAAGAGAGCAAATTTAATATTACTGAAAATAAATATAATATAAAATAATATAATTATACATTAAATATAAATAAATATAATAATAATATTATTATTATTAATAATATTTTATTATTCAGTCGATATGATTAAACATCTAATATGACTAAATATCAAACATAAAATTAACATGATTAAAAATAATATGACTATACACATTTAATATAATTAATTATTTAATTATTTGATATAATTACACACCTGGCTGTAATAGTTAATATGATTAGAAAATTAATATGATATAAAAATAATATAATTATATATTAGATAAACGTAAAAGTGATATAATTATATATTATATATATAGTGCTTTGGAAAGTGAGAGAAGAACAAGAGAAATTTTTTATTTTTTTTTTAATTAACATATAAATTTACATAAATATTATAATTTTTTTTAATCCATTGAAATACGGCTAGATTAAAAAAAATTTTAAAAAAAAATTAGAGTGGAATTATTTTTTTCCAATAAAATTAGATGAGGCATTGGTTCAGGGATTAGCATGCAAAAGGTCACCTAAAAAAAGAAAAGGAAAAAAATCCGAGCGTAATTATTAGAGCAACAGCACAAAGTAATTGGAGCAATCACCTTCCACCACTGCAGGGCATCCCCTTATCCTCTGCTTCCCTGTAGTAGGACGTTCGTATTTTTTTGAGAAGAAACACATAGCAGCACGCGCAATGGCGGAGGGGATGGCATTCGACTTGGTGACGGGAGTGGTCGGCAAGCTGGGCTCCGCTCTCTGGGACGAAATCGGACTGCTGCGGAGCTTCAAGGACGATGCAAAGGATCTCGAAAGACAACTTGAGAAGATCCAAGCGGTGCTTCTCGACGCCGAGGAGAGAAGTAGCGTTGAGATCGAGGAGACCCGCGGTCTGCGCATCTGGCTGAGAGAACTGAAGGGTGCCGCTTACGACATCGACGACCTGCTGGACGAGATCAGGACGCAAGCGCTCCTCCGGAAAGAACAGCGCGAGCTGCAGAATCAAAACCAGCTACCTAAAATGGTATGTGATCAATTCTTGTCCTGCGCTAATCCAATAAATTTCATCTTTAAGTTCAAGATGGCACGTAGAATGAAAGAGCTCAGAGCAAGTATCAATAAGATCGCGAAACAGAGGGATGATTTTGGTCTTGTCCAAGCTGGCCCTCGTCGGCAGACTGAGTTCAAGCGCCCTGAGACAATCTCGGTCGTCGACGAAGAGAAAATAGTTGGGAGAGATGATGATAAAGAGAAAATTGTGAAGCTACTGCTAGATACTAACGGCGATCACGACGTGTCGGTCATTCCGATCGTGGGATTGGGGGGTTTGGGGAAGACGACGCTCGCTCAGCTGGCCTTCAACGACGGGCGGGTTAAGGGCGAGCAGCGCTTTGATCTACGGGTGTGGGTCTGCGTGTCTACCGATTTCAACATGAAGACCATTGCAAAGCCGGTGATATCTGCAGCTCGAGAGAATTGTGATGATCTTGATAACCTGGATGCTGTCGCGACGTGCCTTGTCAGGATCTTTAGCCAGAAGAGATTTTTGCTGGTGCTGGATGATGTATGGAACGAAGATCCGCTTAAGTGGGATAATTTGAAGGAAATATTTAAGGACGGCAAGAAGGGAAGCAAAATCTTAGTGACCACGCGGAACGAAAAGGTCGCCAAGATAATGAAAACAGTCGAACCACACCGCCTGAAAGGCTTATCAGATGATGATTGTTGGGAATTGTTCAGAAGACTAGCCTTCAAGGAAGGGGAAGAGGACGAGTATTTGAGTTTGGTCGAAATCGGAAAGCAGATTGTTAAGAAGTGCGGCGGTGTGCCGTTAGCAGCGAAAGCTTTAGGAAGTATGATGTTCTCTAAGAGGACGAAGAATGCATGGTCCGCTATTAGAGATAGCGAAATATGGAGGTTGGACGAAGAGAAAAAGATTTTATCAATACTGAAATGGAGCTACATTCAGATGCCGTCAGCTTTGAAACGGTGCTTTGCTTATTGCTCCATATTCCCCAAAGACAGCAAGATTGACAAGGATGACTTGATCCAGCAATGGATTGCTTTAGGCTTCATTTCATCGCATGACACAAGCTCTTCGATGGAAGATACTGGAAATGAGTACTTTGATGAACTATTATGGAGGTCTTTCCTTCAAGACGTGGAGGTCCACGAGATATTTTATGGAAAGTTTATAACCTGCCGGATGCATGATTTAGTGCACGACCTCGCACAATCTGTAGCAAGAGAAGAAGTTGCTGTTATAGTTGGAGAAAACTCAACAAGTATCCCAGAAGGTTGCCGCTATGCATCGATACACAGTCGTTCCATTCAACAGGTTCCAACCACTGTAAAGCAGAGATTGCGAGCTCTCCGATTTAGGGAATCTGCTTCACTTACGACTTTTTATAGTGAGGCAAAATGCTTATGCCTGTTGGATTTGAATCGTTCCAAAATTTCTGTGCTGCCAAGCTCAATCGGTAAGCTGAAGCTCTTAAGATACCTCAACCTTTCATGGACCAATATAAAGGAATTGCCTGAATCAATTACCGGCCTCTGCAACTTGCAAACCTTGAATCTTTCGTGCTGCCAAGTGCTCCATACCTTACCCAAATTTCTAGGAAGGCTTGCAAACTTGCGTATTCTGAACCTTTTTTGGTGCTCTCGTCTACAATCATTACCTGAATCCATTGGGAACCTTGAGAACTTGCGTATTTTGAATCTTTCTTGGTGCTCTCATCTACTATCATTACCCTCATCGTTAAGTGATCTTCAGTATTTAGAGAAGCTAGACATTCGTTATTGTAGCCAATTATGTGAGCTGCCTAAAATGATCCAAAAGCTGACCAAACTCAGAGAATTGTTAAACAAGGATTGCTTGGAATTGAAGGGCATGCCCAGAGGGATCGGCAAGTTAGTTAGCTTGTCGGAATTGTCCCTTTTTGTCGTCGGCAAGCAAGGCAACATCGAGCATTGTGCTAGCATTTCTGAGCTAGAGCATCTTAAGCTTGTCGGCGAGCTGGAGATCACGGGTCTCGAAAATGTAACGAATCCAGTTGATGCCAAGGCTGCAAATTTGATAGAGAAGAAGAAGCTGCGGTCTTTGAGATTGAGATGGAATGTTTTAAGTGCGGCCGAAGACACGGACACCGTACAACCGGCGGAAGAGATGGATGCCGTGCTAGAGAATCTTCAACCACATCAAAATTTAAGAAAATTGGTAATAGAAGGCTATGCAGGCGGGAAGTTTCCTAGCTGGATGATGAATAGGATTGACTCGTGCCTTCCAAATCTTGTCAAAATCAAACTTGTGAATATACCCAGATGCAGCTCACTCCCGCTGCTGGGGCTACTTCCTGCTCTTGAAAAATTAATTATACGAAATATGGCCGCGATAACAAATTTGGGCGTAGAATTTGATGGAGATAGCCATATTAATGAAAGTGCAAATAAGTTCCCTGCGCTGAGGAGACTTGAATTGTCTGACATGCCGGTGGATGACGAAGAAGGCAGACGAGAGCGAGTTCCCATTTTTTCGCGTCTCGCTGAATTGACTCTAGAAAGATGCCCTCAAGCATCGGTTGAGAGCTTGCGGAGTCTCACGGCCCTCGAGTGGCTGAAAATAAAGGATTGTGAAGATCTTGAGAGAATTGAAGATTGGCTCGGGGAGCTCACCAAGCTGAAGAACTTGAACATCCGTAGGTGCAGCAGTCTCCGGTACTTGCCTGTCCACAAGATGACCACACTAACAGAGTTATATATTGAGGATTGTCCGCTGTTGTTCAATGCAGGCGGAGATGTCCGAGTTAATGAAAGGTAATTAATTAATTTGGAACTCCAACTACTCTTTAATTTTCTAGCTAGCACCTTAATATTCCTCTTTCTTTTTATTTTTATTCTTATTTTTATAATACGTATGGACAAATTTTGATTAGCTCCGCCCCCACATGGTTTAGTACATTTTCTGTTTGTTATGAAATATTTTAATTTACTATTTTATTTTTTTTATATTTATTTTATCATAAGAATTTACTATTAATAGAATAGTAAAGTGCTAAAATATGTGAGTTTGAGGATAGTAAAATTATATATATATATATATATATATATATATATATATATATATATATATATATATATATATATATATATATATATATATATATATATCATTTTACTATTTCATAGTTTATAAAATTTAACACTTTAGTACTCTTCTACTTGACGGCAGGTTCTAACGATGTTGCAAAAAAACAAAAAAAAAAAAATCATAAAACTAATGATGAAACTATTTAAAACACAAGGCGGTAAAGTAAAAATGACTTAAATCATTAAGGGTCTAATTAAAATTTTTCCTTCTAGATAAATCTTGATAGTATATCTATAGAGATACATACTTACTACAATATAAGTTTCAAATCATTTGCTATTCACAATCTCTAATCCCGATTTTGATTTCTATCTTACTACTTATGTATTTGTGATATTTTGTTTAATTTATACTCTAAAGGCTAAGTTTGGTATTAGGTATATGGAGGGATAAGGGGTTATCCCCCCTCTTATACCCAAACAAAAAATTGATTGGGGGAGGGAAGAGGGGGGGGGGGAGACAGGTGTTCTCCCCATACCGGATTATCTTCCCCCTCCATATCGGGTTATCCTGGGTAAATTTTGAATTTTTAAAAATTTATAAATTTTTAAAAACTAAAAAAAAATTAATAATTTTATATATATATATATATATATATATATATATATATATATATATATATATATATATATATATATATATATATAAGTAAAAAATATAAATTTTAATAAATTTTTTAATAAATATTTTAAATTAAATATTTAAAATTATATTACTAAAATTTTTATCTTAAATTAAAATTTTAATCCTCTCTGTTCTTCTCATTCATTTTTAATTTACCAAACACAATTTTACTTATTCCCGATACAACTCTTATACTTAACCAAACGCAAAATTACTTTAATTTCTGCTTGTACCTGAACTTATAACTATCTCAAAAATAATCAATTTTCGCTTATACCCGAACCAAACGGGTAATAATTTTTAACATTAGTTTTACCATCATATTCTTCTTCCTTCATATTTAGATATACTAAATTTTTACTAAACAGAATATTTTATTTATACAAATAGTTCATAGATTATATGAGAAAATTATCTTTCCACAAATTTTGTAATAATAACTACTTTACTAATTTGCACAATTGAAATAATGGCAGCTTCCTGTTGCACAATTTAGAAATCACATTTCAATATCAATTATGTAAAAGTGTAATTATAATATTCGAAAATATGATTGGTTGCTTGAAAATATTTACAAGTGAATCTTTTGCACGCATATAGACTAATTAAAAAAAATTTTAATTTTTTCTTAATTTTTTGCATTTTGAAATGCCTAGAAAATTATATTTGAAAAATATATGGTATTTATGAGGTAACTTTTTCCGATCATATTGCTAGCAGACTATTCTGAGTCAGGAGATATTTTACTTAGCGAGTTTTTATTTTTTCGTGTCTCACTCAATTGAGTCTATATGAATGCCCTCAATTCAGGCATGAGCCTTTTCTCCCGTCATCCGTTCAACAGCTGGAGATTTCCGGAATAAGCAAAGAGTGTCTATCGTTAATTCTTAAACGCCCGACAATGGGTAGTAAGACACTACCTGATGATGGCGATGTTGTAGTATCACTCCAACAACCAAATATGGTGGTGCTGCAGTATCTAGCAATAGGAAATTGTCAACAGCTAACTTGTTTGCCCGAGGGCTTGCGGAGTTTCATGTCCCTCGAGCACCTGGAAATAGAGGATTGCGGAGATCTTGAGAGAATTGAAGATTGGCTCGGGGAGCTCACCAAGCTGAAGCACTTGAATATCTGCAATTGCCGGAGTCTCCGCTACTTGCCTGCCCACAAGATGACCACACTTGAGAAGTTATATATTGTTGGTTGCCCGCTGTTGTTCAATGCAGACGGACAATTTGTCGACACCAATGTCGATCACATCAGAACTGTCGAAGTTGATGGAAGGTAATTAATTTGAAACTCTGACTAGGCATTAATTAGCTGGCTAGTACCTTAATATGATCACCTGTAGCTAGCATATGCATCTCTTTCTTTTTATTTTTATTTTTAATTTCTTTTTCGGATGGAAAAATTCAATTAGCCCCGCCCCCATGTGGTTCAGTGCATTTTCATTTGCTATGAAATATTTCACTTTGCTATTTTATAGTTTTCTTTTTATTTTGTCGTAAGAATCTGCTACTAAAAAAATATTAAAGTACTAAAATTTATGAATTATAGAATAGTAAAATAATATATTTTATAAATCACAAAGTGACTATGTGAAAAAATATATAATTTAGACCATCTTTTGATTCATGAAATATTATATTATTTTACTATCTCATGGTTTATAAATTTTAGCATTTTGATATTCCACTTTACGAAAGATTCTTATTATAATACTAAAAAAAAAAAGCACAAAATTTTTAAATAAAACTAATTAAAACACAAGACAGTAAAATAAAAATAAATTAAATCAGGGAAGGGGCAAATTGAAGTTTTTCCTCTTCGGATAAAACTCTGGTAGCACACCTATAGCAATACATACTTAATGCAACATGAGTTACAAACCATTTGCTATTTACAATCTCCAATCCCCACTTTCTCGAGCAATTAATTTTGATTTCTACTTTTCATTTACATA
Organism: Tillandsia leiboldiana; assembly: GCA_029204045.2. Taxonomy (NCBI): domain Eukaryota; kingdom Viridiplantae; phylum Streptophyta; class Magnoliopsida; order Poales; family Bromeliaceae; genus Tillandsia; species Tillandsia leiboldiana. Next base: position 50,443,292 of record CM055061.1, read on the forward strand.
TTTGTGAAATTTTGTTTAACTTGTATTCAGAGTGATTATAATTTTAGGTTTATGCATGTTCTTATTCATTCTTGTTTAGATATTCTAAATTGCTGTTGAAATAAATATTTTTCTTGCACAAGTAGTTTATAGATTACACGAGAGAATGATCTTTCTGCAAATTTTACAACAATAGCAACTTTACTAATCATTTGCTTTGCACAATTGGAACAACAACAATTTACTGTTGCACAATTTAAAAACCACATTATAATGTCAATTATGTAAAAGTACAATAATTAAGATATTGGAAAATATAATTTGCTGTCTTGAAATATTTACAAGTGATCTCTTTCATGTATGTAGACTAATTAATAGAATTTCAATATTTTCATAATTTGTAGCGATTTACCAGGCCGAAAATTTTTACTTGAAAGACATATAGTATTTACAAAGTAATATTTTTCGGTCACATTGCTGATATGCTATTCAAGTCATGGGATATTTTTCGTTACAAATTGAAAACATGTACTTTATCATGCATAATTAGAAGGTCTGAATAAAATGCACAGCTAGTATTGTACGAGTGTCAGATAAAAAATTTAACATTTTGTATTGTTATTGTGCAGTGAGTACAAATACAAAAAACGAGTGAGCAATTCGTGACAAGAGAAGGAGAAAGAAGAGTTGGACGGGATGTTGGGGGCAATTGGATTGGCTAGAGAGAAGAGCATAAGCATATGTACTTATTGTTTGGAGGTAAAAGGATAGTAAATTTTATCTAAACTATATTGCACTTTGAAAGCAGCTACCTGAGCTTTACAAATTTCGATATTAATTCGTAAACCTTATATATACTTCTTTTGATATAAGAAATTTCTTTAGAAAGATTTGTTTGACTCTTGTAGAATTTAGTCTCTCAAGCTACACAAAGTGCGAAATGTTCCATCAAATATAAATAAATTTTTTATCAACTTTTAAAATGTTTTATCAAAAAAGTTAGGTATATTTTTGAATTCTATAAAAAAACATACTTAAACTTGTTGGAAAGTTAGATAGTAGAATTAAAATTTTTAAAGTTTAAATATTTATTTCAAAATGTATTATAACTCCGGTAAGAATTATTCTTTTTTAGTTTATTTGGTGACCACTCTTTTTCTTTGAAAAGAGCATCCTGTTTTTTTTGTTCTTATTATTTTTTTTCTTTTTTGAAAAATAACAAACTTTGTCTACATGAATTGGTGGAGAGTTTTATTTTCGGACTTGTGGTCTTTTGTTTCAGGTTGGTGCTGTTTTTAACGAATAAGAATTGTTGAGTAATGTTGATGTTGTCGGTTGATATATATTTATATTTTCGTGATGTAAATTAAGTTATTGAATGTATTATTTTTATAATTTGGTTTGATTTTTTGTATTTCTTTGATGTTCTCCGCATATGTTATGAGCTTGAAAAAGATTGTTTGGTTTGAATAAACAAAATATTGCTACTTATTTAACAAAGATATTGGAAAGTATATTAATTTTAAGCAAATCTCATGCAGAGTTTATTATTAGCATGTATGCATTGTGTATGGTATGCCCTTGATTAAAACAGATGTTCCTTTTTCCATTGGACCTGTATGCATGTACCATAATTGAGAGGCTTTCCATGCATCTTTACTTTAAATTTACCTTTTCTTTCATCCGAAGCTGATACATATATTAAAGCACTAAAAATTTTATTATTTTTCTTTCTTAATTTAAAATATTTAGTTTTTTAATTCCTCAAATTATAATTGATTTATTAATAAATTAAACTGAATCAATCCAAGTGAGTTATTTGGTTTTCACAAGAAAATGTGTTTTAACTGGAAATATCGATTTATGTTACTGCACTATTTAATTTGTTTGATTTAAGCGATATGATCGTCTTTCGATATAAAATTTAGATTAACTATTTATTTTAATAAATTTATAGTTACATGAATAAATCTGCAGAGATAAAAATTTTATTTAAATTTTAAAGTTAAAGAGTTATTAGTAGTCTCAAATTAAAAGGGTTAAAAGATTATATAGCAAAATTAAAATTTTTAAAAATTAAATAATCAAATTAAAATAAATAATAGTAGACGGTAAGTTATATAAATATTTATTTTTTATTTGAAAATTTTGAAAAATTATATAAGGTATTTATTTCAAAATATGTTAAAATATTTTTCACCGAATAATATTTTTTGAGAACCAAACATTCGGGACCAATCGTTAAAATAAGGGAAATTGTATAAAATTAACCTAAATTTTATTTTATTTAAAATAACCATAAATTTTTAAATTTTCTTTATTTTATTGCCTATTCTTTCTCATTTGAGTTTTATGAAATTATTGCTCATACACGGTGTGTGTGCAATATGCTTTGTTTTTTTCTCTTTTTTTTTTTGAGAAAATATAAGATGCTATAATTGATCCGTGTTGTATTCTATATTTTAAATTTAACAATTGAAAAAAAATTGCTATGAAAATTAAACATGTGGATGAGCATAAGACGCACCCAATCAATTTTCAAAGTCGTGTGTTGATGGTGATGATGGAGCAAACGTAGGCTTCTTCTTCTTCTTGATTACTTTTATTTGATTTGTATCAAAGATGTGCGATATTTTGATTGCGGTAATGATGCTACGTAGGATTCTTTGTTCTAAATTGCATTTATTTGATTCGTTTCAAGATTTTTCATATAATTATTTTATTTTTATTTTTTATTTTTCACTTGTATCAAAATGCGCCGCATTCTGTTGGTGATAATGGTGCTATTTAAGCTGTGTCTTCTTCTTCTTCTTCTTCTTCTTCTTCTTCTTGGTCTGATTGATTTATTGATTTGATTTGCATCAAGATTTGCCATTGTTGATGGTGATAGTGATGCTATATCTTGGGATTCTTTGTTTGTGATTTCATTTATTTGAGATGTGTCAAATGGTGATGGTGATAATTGTGCTAGCTAGGCTTCATTTATTTAATTTGTAAAGGAGATGTGCTTATGTAGTTATATGTTCTTCTGGAATTCTTTAGCTTAAGAGTTCTTCATTTTTCGGGGCATTAATGGTGTTAATGGTACCAAATTCTACAACTTGTTATTTTCCTGACAGTTAAGTTTTTTTTTTTTTTTTTTTTTTTTTTTTTTCTTTTTCATTGTGAGGGCATTGATGATGAAAACGGTGTTACCTAGCATTATCATCTCTGTAGATCAACCTAAGTAGCAACTTTGTTACTCATTCTTGTTATTCATGTCTCTGTAGATCTGCCCTTCACTACTGTTTGAGACTGCCTTTTCTCCTTTTCTCTTTTTCAGGTTGAGGAATTGTGCATTTGTGTATTTTAAGGATGAAATGTTAGCTAATCAAGCGCTGTCACAATTGAACAGGTATGTATACTGCACAGTTAAGATGCAATATTGCAAACTGCCATAGTAGCCACGAGAAGAACAATGTCTAGAGTTTGAACCCTGGACCTCAAAGTCTCCCTTGAAAATATATGCGCCAGCTGGGCTATGAGATTGCGTGTATTCACATTTGATTATTACCAATTCAAAATTTGAATTATATGGAATTTTGATCAACTTGGTTTGTTTTAATTATTCTGTTAGGGCAATTTTATTCGCTATTAAACTTCCTATAAATGCAACTGTTAGCTATTTCTTCCATCTAATATATTTTTTATTTTTGGCTCTTGTTGGCTGATGTGATTTTCAGGTTGAGATTTATATAGGGGTATTTGATAAACTTGGATTCCTTTTAATTGTTACGTTATCGCCATTTAGTTCACTGTTAAGCTTGACATATCTGATGAATACCATTTATAGATGTTTCTTTTGTCTAATAATTTTGTTCTTTGTTTTCTTTGGAACTTTCTTGTTGGCTGAGGTGATTCTCAGATTGAGGTTTCTTGGTAAAGTTTTAACTGTTGAGAGAGCAAGCCAAGGAAATTTGAAGAACTCAAATCAACATCAACACCATCAAGATCAATTGGTGAAAGGCTTGTCTCATCCACCAATCTCTCTTCTAAAAGACTAGTAAAAACTTGACACATGGGGGTGAACCAATTGCTCCAAGGCTTGGCGTGGACTACCTATTTCCTCCTCATCTTGAGTATGTCATCATTTCGTCAATCATGGAAAGTCATTTATCGTGCTTAATATTGAAGAAAACTGATTGATTATACTACTCTCTGTTAGTGCTTTTTATAATTTAATATTTTCTCAAGTTTGTATTTCCTGTTAAACAGATTAAAACATAAAGCCCTCAGAAGCAACTTGAGAAAAGGATTTATAGGAAGTTTTTTTACCACTAGTAAGTTGTTGTCGTTATCTAAAATTCATTTTAGAGCTGAAATGGGTTAAAGGGTTACATAATTCAGTCAGTGAGCAGCGCTTTTATTTGTTTGGAGTTGAACTTCTTGATTGTTTTATTTAGAAATGAAAACCCGATTACATTGTTTGGTTTCAAAGGCTTGTCTTTTGTCGTAGTTTGAATTGGATTTAGTCCTATATCAGTATGTATTAGTAACAAAGTTGTTCTTTAAATATTCCTCTCGATCACTGATGGATTTCCTCTTTTACCTATGAGGTTTCCAAAATATAGGTTTTTGATATATGTACAGCAAGTCACAATGTTGTAAATGATATATTAAGAAGTTCCAACTGTCTGCAGCCACGAACGAACCGACTCACGATGAGTGGTCATTCATGATACAGATAGAGTTTGTTTAGGTTTTTTATTTGAAATCAGGTTTGTAGGTTCATGACTTCCAACAGACTAAAGAATTTGCTGTTACTTACCCCACACTTACAGTGTTAAGGGACCCTCGATTAAGCGACCAAAATGAATGCTGATGATGAAAGAGACCGTAATATAAAGACGAACTTTTATTGATATGACTTTCAAGTACATGGCTTAAGCAGGGGCATACCCCCACTGTACAGGAGTGAAATGCTCATTTTATAAACTCGGTGGCCCTTTAAAAGTGGGTAGCGGTCGAATGGGGCTGAGTTTGATATGATTTGGGTTGTTTGGGTTGTTTAGTTTAATGACTTTTCGGTCGTTTGGATTTGGATTGAGTTTTATAACTTTTCGGTCGTTTGAACTTGGGTTTAGTTTAATGACTTTTCGGTTGTTTGGATTTGGATTGAGTTTTATGACTTTTCGGTCGTTTGAACTTGGGTTTAGTTTAATGACTTTTCGGTCGTTTGGATTTGGGTTTTAGTTTAATGACTTTTCAGACGTTTGAATTTGGATATAGTTTAATGACTTTTTGGTCGTTTGACTTTGGGTTTAGTTTAATGACTTTTCGGTCGTTTGGATTTGGGTTTAATTTAATAACTTTTCGGTCGTTTGAACTTTGGTTTAGTTTAATGATTTCTCGATCGTTTGGATTTGGGTTTAGTTTAATGACTTTTCGGTCGTTTGGATTTTGGTTTAGTTTAATGACTTTTCGGTCGTTTGAACTCAGGTTTAGTTTAATGACTTTTCGGTCGTTTGAACTCGGGTTTAGTTTAATAACTTTTCGGTCGTTTGAATTTAGATTTAGTTTAATGACTTTTCGGTCGTTTGGATTTGAGTTTAGTTTAATGACTTTTTCGGTCGTTTGAATTTGGGTTTAGTTTAATGACTTTTCGATCGTTTGAATTTAGGTTTGTGAGTCGATTAAGTTGACTCAGCAGATTCATTTGGAGTTAGCTCGGTTTGAACTCTTGATTTGTTTCAGTTCGGGCGGAGCTAGTTTGCTTGATTTGGATCATCCCCGAAGTTCGGTTTGAACCATTGTTCAGGTTGGGTTCAAATTGAATTGGTTTGAACCTTTTGTATTTGATTTGAGCTGAGCCGGTTTAGGCTTTCACTTGATTTGTCCCTTTTGAATTTGATTTGAGTCAAACCGTTATACTTTGGTTCAGAACCATTTGAGATATGGTTTAGGTCGAACCCTTATGACTTAGTTCGAGACCTTTTGAATTCAATTTCGGTCGGGCCCTTATAATTCGGCTCGACTTGGACCCTTCTGCAGTTCGGTTTGGTTTGGCTCGGAACCTTATGGTTAGGTTCGAGATCCGTTTGAACTTGAAACTCCATTGCATTTGGTTTGGATTTGATTTAAGATGCCTTCGAGTTTGGTTTGAGTCGCCCTCTTTGCGGTTTGGCTCAAAACCCTTTGATTTTGATTTGGGGTCGAGCTGCAGCATGGTCCAGTTCATATGATTCCACCTAGATTCGATTTAGATTGAACTGGCCTATGATTTGGCTTGGCTTGTCTTGATCCTCTCGCGGTTCAGTTTGGGTTAAACCGGTTTGTAGTTCAAATTGAATCTTTTATAGTTCAATTTAACTCGAACCGACTTGTGGTTTGATTCGGTTCAGTTCGAACCACTTGTAGTTCGCCTTGGATTGAACTAGATTGTAGTTCGAGTTGGATCCTTTATATTTCGATTTAAGTAGAACTAGCTTGTGGTTCGGTTTGGGTTGGAACCGACTTCAGTTCAAGTTGAATCCTTCACGACTTGGTTTAAGTAGAATCGTCTTGTCATTCGGTTTGACTCGAACCTCATGTGGTTCGGTTTGGGTTCAATCGGGTTGTAGTTTGGTTCGGCTTGACTCGGACCTCCTGTGGCTCCGTTTGGGTTGAACCGACAAGTTGAATGTTTAAGCCGAACCGGCTTGTGGTTCGGTTTGGTTTGAACCTCATGCAGTTCAGTTTAAGTTGAATCCGTTTTGGTTCAAGGTGTATCTTTCATGGCTCGGTTCTCCTGTGATTCCGTTCAAGTTGAACCGACTTGTAATTTGGTTTCGGCTCGGCTTGGGCCTCATGTGGTTCTGTTTTGGATGAACCGATTTCAATTTACGTTAAATCCTTTATAGTTTGGTTCACTATTTATCTCTATCGTTCCGAATTATGTCCATAGGGTTCATTGTCAATCCGGTTTAAATCGAATTGAGTCGATCCGGGCCTATCACGAAGATGGCGATTGGCTCGATCGGTGCCTATCGCGTAGACGGCGATTTGATTTATATTCTATAAAAATTTTGAACTTATTTATTACACAGTAAAATAATTTTAATAGAGCAATGCTATATGTACACCCCGAAAGGGGTGTACATCCTACATCCCACCCATCCAATGGGTGGGGTGTCTTTGGGGTCACTTGATGTGACCCCTTCTCACACCCTCACCCATTGGATGGGTGAGGGTGTAGGATGTACACCCCGGGTGGGGTGTACACATAGCATTTACCATTTTAATAATTGAAAGGTGTGGTCACATCAAGTAATTTTGTTTGGTAGAGAGTCACGTTGCTTGTTAGCCTGTTAGGTCACATCAAAAAAATTTGTTAGGGAGGAAACGGTTGACCATTAATTGCTCATTTATTATACAGTAAATTAATCTTAATAATTGAAGAATTTGGTCACATCAAGAAATGTTGTTGGGGAGAGAGCCCGGTCTAAGAGAAAAATTATACATATATATTTTTTTTTTTAAAAAAAATTATAGTAACTGATTGTTCGAAAAAATTGCAAAAGCTGTAATACGAAAATTAAGAGTATAGCAAGGCAAAACTCTAATAATAATTTTTTGCAACTCAAAATTATCGTAGAAGAAACGGTAGTAGCAAAAGACTATGTACAACAACAACACAAAATGTATTAGGATACATAAGTTGTAAAACTTAAAGTCTGAGAATAATTTTAAAAGTTTAATTTCATTCAGTTCTCTATAAATATATCAAAAAATGTAAGATTCGTGAAATTTAAATTCGAAACACATGAAAGAAAAGAATGGAGTCAAGATGACTCAGAATTAGAAAGAGCACAAATAGCGCAATTGACCTTTTTCTACTGTGTAAATTGCACAGTTTACGAGACAGAAATATTGCCTTTCGTATACCTATTTCTCTGATACCATCTAATCTGTCACACCCCGAGTTTCAAATTAGCGTCCAAAATTATTATTATTATTATTATTTTCAAATCAGAGTTTTAAAACCAACCGTGGCGCAACAGACCGCCACATATATAGAAGAGTCCCAACCCCCTTTGGGATTGAGCCTTTTCTATATATGCACAGCTAGCTTGGCAACAACACTTAGACCAACACACTGTTCTAAACAGTACTCATTGCCATTTTGCATTTAGACCCCCAGAGTTTCCGAAAATCGCACTTTTAGTGTCGTTTGAACACTATTTTCGCTCGTTCTTTCAACTGGAAACTCATTTTCACGATCCGTCGCTTCCAGCAGGTGACTTTTAACTTGCTGAACACCGTGCTCACACATTTGCGGCAGCACGAAACCCGAGGAAAACTTCGGGCCAAAGAATACCATTCTAACATAGCCTAATTGCATTTTTGTTTCTCCGGAACATCGAAACCTAAATTTAACGCGAGCATCGCGTCCAGTGACCCCAAATTAGCCAGGAGCTCACTGTCGCGGCTTCGCAAACAGCCCGGAACAGTGTTTGGGCTAAACTATTCTTTTAAGGGTTGGCTAACCTATAACTTAACTTTTAATAATCCAATTCAAATTCTGCTTTAGAGTTAAGTTCACAGCAACCTAACAACCCTGGGGCTTGCTTCATTTGCAGCCCAGCAGTTGCTGGATCAACCAGATCCACACCTAGTCCACTAACAATGCATACAATGCTCCAAACCTCAGTCCACACAACACTGATGTTTAAGTAGTTTGAGGGTTCGAGTTTGATCTGGGTTTAAGTTGGGGTTAGTGTGTTTGAGTTTCCCTGATCAGAATTCTTGATTCAGGTTGGCACAGTTTTCGAGCTTTCTGTTGGAGTCGAAAGTCGCCTGCAAATCGTCAGGTGGGTTTATCTTCGGTCCGGGCTTATCATTTCGGCCCTCTGGGGTACAGTATTAGTTGGACCCCTGTTTTTGAAGCTTAGTTTCTACTTTGAGCTTATCCTTTCTTTGAATGCTTTACGCCTGATTGATGATCTCTATGTATCCGTTGCAAAGTATATTTGATTCTAGTTGTTGCTTTCATATTTCATATCCTTATTCTGGACATTGCCATGCCTGTTGATTAGCATTAGACGTTTAGCCTGTTTATCCGTTGATCTTTCGACACCCTGCTAGACACATAGTTTTAATTAAATTACGTTTTACCGAACATCGTTGGGTCGCCTGAGTTATTAAGAGATGTTGATGAAGAATTATATCCAGGATGCCGTAAATTTTCCAAATTGTCCTTTATATTACATCTTTATAATATAAAGTGTCGTTTTGGATGGTCAAACGAATCAGTTGGCGCATTGCTTAAACTTTTAATAGATGTTCTTCCCGAGGGTGCAAAGTTACCGAATTCTTTTAATGAAACAAAGAAGATTATCGAAGGATTAGGGATGAAGTATAAAAAGATTCATGCCTGTCCTAATGATTGCATGTTGTTTTGGAAAGAACAAGAGAATGATGACTTTTGCTCAATTTGCGGGACTTCTCGATGGAAAAATGATGAAAACAGTACCGACAATGATGCACCAATTTTGAAGAAAAAAAAGAAAAAGATTCCGGCGAAGGTGTTGAGGCATTTTCCTATAAAACCAAGGCTTCAGAGGATGTTCATGTCATCTAGAACATCAGATTTCATGACATGGCATGAGAGGGGTCGAATTAAAGATGGCATTTTAAGGCATCCGGCTGACTCTGAAGCATGGAAGAATTTTGATTCTCGCTATCCGGAGTTCGCTGTTGACGCTCGTAATGTTAGATTGGGATTAGCGGCTGATGGCTTTAACCCATTTGGGACAATGCGAAGTAACTATAGAATATGGCCTGTTATTTTAATTCCGTATAATTTGCCACCGTGGTTGTGCATGAAGCAACCAAACTTTATTCTGTCTTTGCTTATTCCTGGCCCAAGAGGACCTGGAAATGACATCGATGTGTATTTGCAACCTCTTATAGAGGAGTTGATTGAACTATGGGAAGGTGTGGAAACTTACGATGCCTCGAGCAAAGAGAATTTCCTAATGCATGCTGCAATTATGTGGACTATAAATGACTTCCCAGCTTATGGGAATTTATCTGGTTGGTCCACCTATGGTTCTTTCGCATGTCCGTCTTGTAACGTGGAAACTTGTTCTAGACGCTTAAAACATAGCAAGAAGTTTTGCTTCATGGGTCATCGGCGTTTCTTAGATCCTAATCACAAATATAGATATGATCGAAAATCTTTTGATGGAACTGAAGAATTGAGATCAGCACCTCTTCCGCCATCTGGTTCACAAGTGTTGGATCAAGTAAATAGTCTTCAGTTCACTTTTGGCAAGATGAATAAGAATTTCAGTGGTGGTCGTAAAAAACCTTGGAGAGAGAAAATCATTTTTTTCAAACTTTCTTATTGGGAGCACAATTTATTGCGCCATAATCTTGATGTTATGCATATAGAAAAAAATATAAACGATAATGTCGTTAATACTTTGCTTAATGATGAGAAAAAGTCGAAGGACAACTTAAGTTCTCGTCGTGATTTGCAAGAGATGATGATAAGGGAAGAGCTTTGGCCTCGGGAACAATCTTCAGGAAGAATATACTTGCCTCCTGCTTGTTTTGCTATGGCTCCAGAAGAGAGAAAAGTGTTTTGTGAAGTTTTAGAGCATGTGAAATTTCCAGACGGATATGCATCAAATGTTTCACGATGTGTTCTTAAGAAACGTAAATTATCTGGACTTAAGAGCCACGACCGCCATGTTATAATGCAAGAACTTCTTCCTCTTGCATTACGTGGGAATTTACCAGAGAGAGTAAGTTTCGTTTTGATTGAACTTAGTAATTTTTTTCGGGCGCTATGTGCTAAAGTTCTTCAAGTTCATGAGCTTGAGTTGCTTGAGTCAAAGATTGTTCTAACACTCTGCAATATGGAGAAGATCTTTCCGCCATCATTTTTTACAGTTATGGTGCATTTGGCTGTTCATTTAGCAAATGAAGCTAAAATAGCTGGTCCAGTACACTACCGATGGATGTATCCAATCGAAAGGTAAAATAGTTATTTAGTAACTACTTTGTTTATTCGTTATAGTATATATTCTATAAATGAAGAATATAACTTATACTTTTTCTATTTAGGTTTTTATTTACTCTAAAATCCAATGTACGCAATCAAGCACGCCCAGAAGGTTCAATTGCAGAAGCATATATTGCAGAAGAATGCTTAGTATTTTGCTCACGATATTTGGAAGATAATGGGATAAGATCTAATCAGTCAATTAGGAATCGTGCGGATACTAGACGTGACTTGGTGCAAGAATCAATCATATTTCTTGATATAGGGATGCCTTATGGAAAAGTCCAAGCATTTATGATGGACGAGAAAACGTGGACACAAGCACATCGATATGTTATTTTTAATTGCAATTCCGAAATTGTCGAGTCGTTCAGAAAGTAAGTAAATAACTGAAAAAAAACTTGTTTATGTATAAAAATATTCACTCTATATTGTTGTTTACATATGTTATTTCCACAATGTAGAGAACACTTGAGTGTAATCAAAAGACTAAACCGACGACATCGCTTGGCACAACACGACATAGATCGCTTGCATAATGAAAAGTTTCATGAATGGTTTCGAGAACGTGTTAGTATTGCTTTCTACATTTTAGAAAATTAGTTTGAATTGTAAAATATTATTCATATATATAGGCTAACAATTTTTTTTTTTATTTTTTACCTTTTGATGTTTTAGGTTAACGAATTGGATAATGAAGTTAGTGATCGAATTACAGAAGATATTAGATGGCTTGCTCGTGGTCCAAATTTCATTGCGAGAAGGTTTCAAGCTTTCGACGTGAATAATGGCTATAGGTTTCGAACTAAAGAATATGAGAAGGACTTGACCACTCATAATAGTGGAGTCATGGTGGTCGCAAAGACACAAAGCTATGCAAGTACTAGTGACCCAAGACCTATTGTTGGAGATGTCACCTATTATGGCATTCTAACTGATATTATAGAATTGAATTATTATGATGGATTTAAAGTTGTTTTGTTTAGATGTGATTGGGCTGATGTGACTAAAGGCAAAGGTGTAAAGAAAGATACATTAGGATTCACACTCGTCAATTTTTCTCACTTGATACATACCGGCGATTTTCTTAGTGATGAACCATTTGTGTTTGCGTCGCAAGCTCAACAAGTGATATTTGCTCAAGATCGTCGAAACCTTGGTTGGTTTGTTCCTAGGCCAATGAAACCTAGGGAGATATTTGATATGGGAGAGATGTCTTCCAAAGATGATGTAGAGAGGGTAACGGAGATAGATCCTCACATTTCGGTTGATTTTGCGGACAATTTTCAACCAGAAAATGATGATCTTAGTTGGGTCAGAAAGGATGTTGAGGGGATATTAATTTAACCTTTAGCTAAATTAGATGTCATTATTAGTTAAATATTTGTACTTCACAACACTATTAATATCATTCAGTGACTTCTATGTGACTAGTAATATCTCTTTTCTTCATTTATGCTACTTCTGATAATTTTTTTCTATTAGTTTACGGCATTGATAATTGGTTGTATGATGAGTATTAGAATTTTTTTCTTGGCATTAACTTTTGTGAAATCTCTTAGGACTTTGGAAGTGTCAAATGTTTTCCTTTCTTCTTGATTCTTGGACATCAACTGCATGATTTCTGCATCAAGTACTACTTGTGCGAATCAGATTCTGTTTGACTGTTTGATGGATATGTTAGAAGGATTTCTGCAGAGGAATGTCAAAAGTTGGAACATAATTGTTAATCAATTGCTATGGGAAATTTACTGTCTCTTTCTTTAATATTTTTCCTCGTTTCTTGAATTTATTTACACTTTCCTGTTGACTCTTTAGTGGCAACCAATACACAATAACCAAGTTATGTACTTGAATTTTGTGGTCAATCACATAGGCTTCTGTATCTTGTCATGTATTCTTTACCACTTTTAAATTCTAGCATACAATCTGTAACTTTCAAGAGTTCCAAGATTTGTCTGGATCAAGTATAACTTTATATGTGTGGTCAATTACTGTTCTAATTTGAATAGGGATATTGTTTTCTGAAAATTTCTCTCCATGTAAAGCTGTATAAAACACTGCAGGTTAATTTTGGACCTTGATTGGCAAATTTCCAGGCTTTTGCTGATCTAGTAAGTAGTAATTTGCTTTCATGTGGATTGTAGAATTCTAGATATGCTCTTAGGCATATCTAATTTTCAGTGTCTTGGGCATGCTGGAGCTTCTGCAGAAGTCCTGTTCAAATTGTAGAGCAGCGACCATCTTTTCATTAAGATTCTACAACAATATTTTTCTTGCTGTAGCAGAAGCAGAAGCTTTAAATTGAAGCCTTTACTTTTGACTTTCTTCTCCATATCTTTTGTGTAGGGATAATTGTTGTTTGCTTGATTGCATATACTTGAAGAACAAAATTCCACCTAACGAGAAGCAAAGGTTCCACTTTTTGTGTTTTGGACTCGGAAAGTGAATATTTTTGAGAAGGATTACGTCTTTATTCCGGTCAACTTCAAGTAAGAGGATTCTTGTGCCCTTCAATATATAAAGTTTGATTTCTTACTGTAATATTAATCCATATGCTTGAACTATCATGCTAAAAGCAGCAGTAATTGACCATTTCTTGCTGTTGAGTACAGTAATATTATAGTAATCCATATGGATTAATATGGATTACTGTAATATTAATCCATATCCATTTCTTGCTGTTGCTTCTTTGCTGAAAAAAAGTTAAAGAAAAGAACTCTTATTTCTCTCTTCCCTAATTGAGATAGGGTTTGTAAGGGATCGAAAAACTTCTGCAGACGAATAAAAAAGTTGCACATTTTACTTAAACTATATATATTGTAATTCGTAATACATACTTGAACTTCCAAAATCTTATTACTTTGATCTATACTTAAACTATATTGTACGTAATTTGTAATATTCTTAATTATTATAGTATTACAATAAAATATTTATAAGTTACAAAATTTTCCGTTGAGTACAGAGATTATTAGGTAGTTAATCAAAACTTTAATGCTCAGACACTTTACTTTAAAATTACTATAAGATTAGCTGGCAAAAGATGAAAGAATTGAAGTTTAGATACTTAATATTAAAGCTAAGATCCATATATACATTTGTACCAATTTTTATGGAACGGCATTTGCTGTTCATGAATTTTGTATTTGATGCGGCGTGTTCTGCGTGAGCTGTACCGTGCGGCACATGCTTGTTGAGTTGTGCCAGACAAGAAAAGAGAGGAGAATTAATAGACTGAATAGTTGCTGTTTATAGACTGAATAGAATGAGAACATTGTCTCTTGATTTGTTTATTATGTTCTGCAATGAGCTTTTAAGTTTTGTTAGCTCTTAATCTTTAATACCTGAAGGCCATCTTAAACAATTATTAGATGCTTAATCATGAGTTGTGAACTTAGTACCGGCTATTGGAATCTCTGTCATCTTAGACAATAATTAGATGCTTCATATTGGTTCTCCATTGGTACATTATCATCTACCGATATGATACTCTTCTTATTTGTTTTATTAATAGCTTTATGACTTTTGTATCAACTGAGCACTTGTTTGGTCTAGATTCTAAAAATCCTTCTATTTCTATAAAAACTGCAAATAAAACAAACAAGAAATGTTCATCAGGTATAGTATAAGTTAAAGGTAAGAACAACGAGTCTCGAACATGTTAGAAATCAGAGTCTATGAAAAAAAGCAAGAACATTTTGATCTAGTTTGATAATTTTGATTGTATCTAACTGGTTCTCTTTATGCATTGCTTAGAGATCTTTTGGTAACATGGTATTACTACTGAAGAGTTAATCCATTAAATGTTAAAAATGAGGATTGAGTTTAGGAGTTTAAATTTCATTCTTGGGTTAATTTATTCAATGCCCTCCTCAAAAGTGATGATTTCATAAATACTCTTTTATGTGTTTAGAGGAATATTAATGATATTTTAGATTTTTACGAGATATCTATAATATTTTGGAGTTTTAAAGGATTATGTTTGAAATTACCTTTTCATTCTAATATATATCATGTCACTCAAAAAATTGATCCTTTAAGTAACATTTTAGCATGTTATTATCCTAGATTGCTTATATATTGATAAATATGTGTGATATCTTTGAAGCATTTGTATAAATAATCGAAAGCCTCTACAGGATTTATACTGTAAGTTATGCTGATTTTTCTGGTTTCAGCTTTTTTTTCTTTTTTTTTTCTGAAAAAATTTGATAGTGAATCCCGAGCAGAAACAGCCTTTTGCGCCTTTTGCTCCTTTTGCTTCAAATGGAGAAAAAGGTAATTTTGCACTGATGTAAAAACTCGTACTCACATTTCTGAAGAGTCCTGTGATTTTTTTCCTTCACGCTGCACTGATTATGCACCATTTTCCTACCTTTCTAACATTTTGCTTGCTATTCTTAGTTTTATTGATTCAATACATATTATTTATCGCTTTCATGTTACTGTTGTGCTGCAGAGATAAAATTGATGCAGACCACTTCCATACTCGACAATTCAGCTTTTCCTCCAGCTGCTCCAATCAGCCTTAAACCTCCTCCTAAAATCCACAAGTCATTTGATGAAAATGACACCTCGAACAAGCCTGTTGCAAAGAAAACTGATTTGGCTCCCATAAAAGCAACTGTGTATTCCATAGCTGATTTGCAAGTGGCAACCGACAGCTTCAGTGTAGACAATCTTGTTGGAGAAGGGTCCGTTGGGCGTGTTAATTTACAGGGCTGAATTCGACGATGAAAAGGTTTGCTTCTCTATTTGGTTTTGGAATTATTCTCCTCTGCTGTTGTAAAGACCCGGCCCACTAGCAATAATAACTCGTTGGGCCAAACCACAGCCCAAAATGCTTAAGCCCAGTTATTATTATTAGTGCCCATATCTCATATAAACCCAATCACAATTCCATCCACATCCGATGTGGGACTATTGGGGGCGTCACAGCTGTTGTAGTATCTAAAGAAGTTTAGTTACTATATAGTGCTTAAAAATTAGTATTCTTTTCTTTGTCGAATACTACAGGAGGTTCATTCTCCGTGCATAAAGAGCGCCATTTTGTTGAATATAAGAAAAGGGTGACCAGCTCTGTAGAAACTCGAAATATCTTATTTTTAATAAATAGTCTAAAAGTGAATTTTGATCTGGTTTTGAATTCAAAAGACCCCTGTTGGCCTATATGGTCAATCGCCAGTGTGCAAGTTGCGCGATTTACGAGGCAAAAAGGCTATTTTCCAATCCGGACATGATCTTGGAAATCCGAATTGACCGTTGCGATCGTCTCATCGAACTAAACGAGATTTTTATATTCAGCACTTTTCGATCCGACGGTCGGATCTTCCAGAAATCGATGAAGAAGCGAGCGAATTATCGGGACCAATGTAACAGTGGCCTGCGCACAGTGTTTTTAAGTTAACACTGTAGATGAACAGTAGCCCCTAAGTTTTTGACTCCGTCGATTGCAACAAGCACTAATTCACTGTCCGAAATCCGAACATAGTGAACCAGGTAGTTGATTTGATCGGTTTTGTCGTTCTGAACGCAATGGCGCTAACGGAATTTCCGTTTGACGACTCTAAAGTCTCGAAAAGCGCGATAACTGTAATTCGGAACTGTATTTTATGGACCGAGTTTTTATCCGGGCAGTTTCTCGAAAATCAGAAATCGCTACCTGATAGGTCTCGTCGAGCCGGACGTCATGGCGCAGTCCATTTTTCATTTCGACAACCAGAAGGCCTCGAAAAGCGTGAAAAAGGGAAAGAAATGCAATTTTTATGCATAACACCCTATAGTTGTACCTCGATTTGCGTGCCACTTCTTGGAGAGGGACCTAGATTTGATTAAAAGCTACTAAGAAGGACCAAAACCTAAAATATCAAAAGAGGAGGACTAAACTGCTATTGTATATACATTATATATATACATGTATAGCTAGGGCTAGGGTTTTCCAAAGCCTCAAACCTCGTAGCCCTCAGCCCTATAGCCGCCAGCTCCAACAGAATCCCTTCCTCTGCCGCTCCCCTCGGAGCTAGCCCGCACCGGCCGTCGCCTCCCCGGTCGCCGGAGAAGTGAGGCTTCAAGAAGCAACCTTCTCTCGGGTTGTTGGGAAGGAAGTGTGCGGGAAGGGCCTGGGCGATCAAGACTTGGTCCTGTGGAGTCCTCTGTGAAGCCGCAACCGAGGCCGTGGTGTCTCGACGGTCGCCGCCGCCGTACGCCGCCGCGGGAGACCTCTCCTCCTTGCTAAGCTCCGACGAGGTAAGTCCTTGGAATCTTCTTCTTTAAGTGGGCTTTCGGATGATACCAAAGTGTTCCTGACACCGAGAGGACCCCCCTGGTGCAGGCCCAGTTGCGGCCGCCGTCCCGATCGCCGGCGGGAGCCAGCCCCGCCGGATTATTGTTTTTCTTAGCCGATCGTGGGCGCCGCCGCATCCGACCGTTAAACCCAAGATCAGCGCCGTTGGGTCGACGCCTCTGGACGACTGCAGCTTCTCCACGAAGTTGGAGGGCGATCGGGTGGAGATCGAGACCGCACGAACGTGCACTAGAATCGGGCTTTTCTTCACCTAGCCCGATCGCCGCCGTCCGGCGTCGCCGCGGCCTCCCGGCGCCGACCACCACTGTACCGAACTTCCTGGCACCGAGTGGGAGCTGTTGGTCCATCTCGCACCGGCCCGGACCCGCCCGGCCGGAATCCGCCATTAGCGACCTTGGACCTCGGCCGAGCTCCGCCGCCGCGCGTCGCCGGCGACTCCAGACCCCCGGCAACCGTGCAGGTAGGGTTATCTTACCATTTTAAGACCAATGGCAGTGTTGCATGGCCTCCCTAACGTCGGGATTTTGATCTCCAGCGTTGCACCCGATTGGAGCTTCAAGTTCACCTCCGGCCATTGCCGCCACTCCGGAGCTCCGGCTACCGCCCAGGTGAGACCCAAATACCCTAGTTTTGCTTCCATCATTTTTCTTTTGGTCGGGAACCCCCCCCTGTAGCTGGCTTCCAATGGTTGCACCCGAGGTATCAAAGTCGGGTTATTCTTCCGGCCGCCGTCGCCTCCGGCCGCCGGCAACCATCATGGCCGTGACCGACCATTATCAGGGAGGGTTCTAATACTAGTGCTCACCTTACATCAGGTCTAAACCCAGGTTGATCCCAAGGAAGTGCAAACCGAGCCTTAATCTTAATTGGGTGCTGCTCCGGCGATCACTCCGGCCACCCTCCGACGCGCCTCAGGTGAGCCCTCAGCTCTACTTAGTCCCCTGTACATGATGCTCCACTTAGCTCTTAATTTGATCAAGCATATATTAAGTTGTAGCATAATTGTAAATGGAACCCTAAGTGATTATGGGCCAACTGTGCCCTCGGGCCCCGTGCCAGCCCAACCTTGTGAGCACGGGCTCCGTCTTGTCGTAACGGACGCGCTGAAAGTTACGGCACAGCTTTTGGACCCCCGGATTTCAAGAACGAGTCGAAACGAGCAATAATGTTAGGTTTTTATGCAAATTAAGAAATTGTTAGGGATCAAATTGTAAATGGGACATGATGACTATCTTTAGACAGTGTTTACACACCTACTAGGCATTTTGTTAGAGTCCCGTGGATTCCTATTGGGCGGGAATCGGTTGTTGTCCCGTAAATCGACGTATTATTCCCGTTTAAGCACTCCATTACTGTTGTGTCGTCGGGATGGGTATGTGTGAGTCTATTACTGATTATAGCTTCTTACTCAGGGCCCAGTTGTTCAGCACCAGCCTCCCAGTAGCTATGCGGGAGTTCGAGGATCTACCTTCATCCAGGTGGGTTATCTTCGGTCCGGGCTTTATCTTTTCGGCCCTCTGGCTGCTTTAGTCCAGTCGGACACCTGTTTTTGACTAGCCTGCTGATTATACCTATACGACTTATGATGGCTGCATATATCACATGATCTACCTGATAGACATTGATCCTTGAGACTCGTCATACATACCTGCTGATTTTATCTAGATTAGTCCTGATGATTGTACTGACATGCCTATGATTATTCCTGATAGATCTTGATCTACGTGAGACATATCATATGTACCTGTTTATCAGTTTTATATTTCAGTACATAGATTTGCATGATCTGGTTATACGTGTGGATTCCGGTCATCCGATATACTGTTGATATTCCGATATGCACGATTGATCCTGATCGATAGATGTTGACTGATGATGTTGCCGATTCTTGATTAGTCTTGATGATGTTGCCGATTCTTGATTTAGTCCTGATGATTTTACCTGTTCTTGATTTAGTCCTGATGATTTTGCTCATATGCCCTTTCGTTATACTGCATTTATATCCAGAGATACTTGCTTGATATTCAGATATGCATGATAGATCTTGATCGATATGATAGATGATTTCCCTGTTGGGATCTCGGCATGTTGCCGATTACCCGGTCAGTGGACCGAGAGCTTGAGCATTTGCATTGTGATCGCCCGCACCGTTGTACTTCACGAACATCAGCGGATTTGCTACCCGTAGCGATGTTCTTTACCGGTAAAGTGGTTAGCAGTTGCAACCCGTGACCCTCAGTGGAGGGAATGTCAACCAGGTGGTGCCAGGTGGGCAGTTTTGCCTGAGGTCTTGCGGGACCAATATGGTGGTTTTTGATTGGGGGTTTGGTAGCTTCCTTATTGACGCATTACTTTTACC
Organism: Tillandsia leiboldiana; assembly: GCA_029204045.2. NCBI lineage: Eukaryota > Viridiplantae > Streptophyta > Magnoliopsida > Poales > Bromeliaceae > Tillandsia > Tillandsia leiboldiana. The sequence continues at coordinate 50,462,966 of CM055061.1, forward strand.
TTGTACTATTGCTCAGTTTATTTCCAGTATTAGCATCGGTAGACATGCTTTTATCACTTGCAGTTCCTTATGCATGATTATTGTGGATACCTTTGATTTCCAGCATATATGATCTACCGCTTTCATGAGTGATTATCACTGACATATCCTGATTTACAGTATTTCTTATCTGTAGTCCTTATGATTGATTACCTGCCTAGTTAGCCTATCTGTGGATTCTGATTATTAGTAGACATTTATGTTCTTCAGCAGTTTCCCTATGCTTGATTATCTGACTATTCCAGTTATCTGTGGATTCTTGTTGATTATCAGTAGATCTTATTTTTTATTCAGCTTTACCCTATGATTTTTACTATCCGCAGATTATTGTACCCAGTAGGTACGATTAGCTATTTCTCGGCTCGTCGTGCCCACTGGGATACACTCCGGTGTGTCTCACACCCTCGGGTGACTGTTTTTCATGTCGCTGGGTGATGGGATGTCGGGACACGTTGGTGAGACGATTGCGATAGTATCGACCCTTATTTAGTCAGTGTATTTTATTTTCCGCATTTCAGTTTAATTATTATAAATTGACTAGTCTTGCATGCGTAGTTTAGACTACTCTGATATTGACTGATTATGATTAGCCGTGCATGTATAGGAAAGGATCTGTCCAGTTGGGCAGGGAATTTACTATACATGTGGCGGTCTGTTACGCCTGGTTTGCGAACTCTGATTTATAAAAAAAAAAAAAAAAAAAAAAAAATTTAGCATGCTTTTCAAAACTCGGGGCGTGACAGATTAGATGGTATCAGAGAATAGGTACACGATACCTAGGTATTTGGTTAGGATTGAGCCCTAGGATGACTGGTGATCCACGTGAGAGCGCAGGGTATTGGCATAGTGGTTTGGAGCTCAGGTGTGTTTCACACAGTTGAGTCTCGTTGTTTTGGTTATTAGTCGTACGCACTCTGGTTTTTGGGATCGTTGTTAGTGCAGGGTTAGCCGCGGTCATGGTTTCGACTGTGGGCTTGATGTTTCAATGGAGCCAAAGTGCTCGGATCAGTTACAGTGGTTAAAGGTTAAATCACTGTTCTTGTCGTAATCGTCTAGCTGATGGCACAGCAGTAGATGACTGCTACTATTGCACTAGCCTCACAGTTTGCTTAGAGGTTGAACTAGTTGTTGGCGACAGATCTATGGTATTTCGCTGTTCTTTTGGTAAGCACGTTGGCTGCAGACAACGGACTGTCGAAAGAACTGAGGAAATACTCTGCCCTGTAATGGGCAGTATCAGATTGGGTCTAAATTAGTAGCCTTAGAGTTGTCGATACCTTGCGACTGATTTCGTGGCCCTCGAATAAACTATATGAGCATTCCCTAGGGTATGACTCTAGTTGTAAGCTCTGGGAATAAAACTTTTTTTTAAGTTGTAAGTTTCAGGGACGAAACTTCTTTTAAGTTGTAAGTGATGTAGAAACTCGAAATATCTTATTTTTAATAAATAGTCTAAAAGTGAATTTTGATCTGGTTTTGAATTCAAAAGACCCCTGTTGGCCTATATGGTCAATCGCCAGTGTGCAAGTTGCGCAATTTACGAGGCAAAAAGGCTATTTTCCAATCCGGACATGATCTTGGAAATCCGAATTGACCGTTGCGATCGTCTCATCGAACTAAACGAGATTCATATTCAGCACTTTTCGATCCGACGGTCGGATCTTCCAGAAATCGATGAAGAAGCGAGCGAATTATCGGGACCAATGTAACAGTGGCCTGCGCACAGTGTTTTTAAGTTAACACTGTAGATGAACAGTAGCCCCTAAGTTTTTGACTCCGTCGATTGCAACAAGCACTAATTCACTGTCCGAAATCCGAACATAGTGAACCAGGTAGTCGATTTGATCGGTTTTGTCGTTCTGAACGCAATGGCGCTAACGGAATTTCCGTTTGACGACTCTAAAGTCTCGAAAAGCGCGATAACTGTAATTCGGAACTGTATTTTATGGACCGAGTTTTTATCCGGGCAGTTTCTCGAAAATCAGAAATCGCTACCTGATAGGTCTCGTCGAGCCGGACGTCATGGCGCAGTCCATTTTTCATTTCGACAACCAGAAGGCCTCGAAAAGCATGAAAAAGGGAAAGAAATGCAATTTTTACGCATAACACCCTATAGTTGTACCTCGATTTGCGTGCCACTTCTTGGAGAGGGACCTAGATTTGATTAAAAGCTACTAAGAAGGACCAAAACCTAAAATATCAAAAGAGGAGGACTAAACTGCTATTGTATATACATTATATATATACATGTATAGCTAGGGCTAGGGTTTTCCAAAGCCTCAAACCTCGTAGCCCTCAGCCCTATAGCCGCCAGCTCCAACAGAATCCCTTCCTCCGCCGCTCCCCTCGGAGCTAGCCCGCACCGGCCGTCGCCTCCCCGGTCGCCGGAGAAGTGAGGCTTCAAGAAGCAACCTTCTCTCGGGTTGTTGGGAAGGAAGTGTGCGGGAAGGGCCTGGGCGATCAAGACTTGGTCCTGTGGAGTCCTCTGTGAAGCCGCAACCGAGGCCGTGGTGTCTCGACGGTCGCCGCCGCCGTACGCCGCCGCGGGAGACCTCTCCTCCTTGCTAAGCTCCGACGAGGTAAGTCCTTGGAATCTTCTTCTTTAAGTGGGCTTTCGGATGATACCAAAGTGTTCCTGACACCGAGAGGACCCCCCTGGTGCAGGCCCAGTTGCGGCCGCCGTCCTGATCGCCGGCGGGAGCCAGCCCCGCCGGATTATTGTTTTTCTTAGCCGATCGTGGGCGCCGCCGCATCCGACCGTTAAACCCAAGATCAGCGCCGTTGGGTCGACGCCTCTGGACGACTGCAGCTTCTCCACGAAGTTGGAGGGCGATCGGGTGGAGATCGAGACCGCACGAACGTGCACTAGAATCGGGCTTTTCTTCACCTAGCCCGATCGCCGCCGTCCGGCGTCGCCGCGGCCTCCCGGCGCCGACCACCACTGTACCGAACTTCCTGGCACCGAGTGGGAGCTGTTGGTCCATCTCGCACCGGCCCGGACCAGCCCGGCCGGAATCCGCCATTAGCGACCTTGGACCTCGGCCGAGCTCCGCCGCCGCGCGTCGCCGGCGACTCCAGACCCCCGGCAACCGTGCAGGTAGGGTTATCTTACCATTTTAAGACCAATGGCAGTGTTGCATGGCCTCCCTAACGTCGGGATTTTGATCTCCAGCGTTGCACCCGATTGGAGCTTCAAGTTCACCTCCGGCCATTGCCGCCACTCCGGAGCTCCGGCTACCGCCCAGGTGAGACCCAAATACCCTAGTTTTGCTTCCATCATTTTTCTTTTGGTCGGGAACCCCCCCCTGTAGCTGGCTTCCAATGGTTGCACCCGAGGTATCAAAGTCGGGTTATTCTTCCGGCCGCCGTCGCCTCCGGCCGCCGGAAACCATCATGGCCGTGACCGACCATTATCTGGGAGGGTTATAATACTAGTGCTCACCTTACATCAGGTCTAAACCCAGGTTGATCCCAAGGAAGTGCAAACCGAGCCTTAATCTTAATTGGGTGCTGCTCCGGCGATCACTCCGGCCACACTCCGACGCGCCTCAGGTGAGCCCTCAGCTCTACTTAGTCCCCTGTACATGATGCTCCACTTAGCTCTTAATTTGATCAAGCATATATTAAGTTGTAGCATAATTGTAAATGGAACCCTAAGTGATTATGGGCCAACTGTGCCCTCGGGCCCCGTGCCAGCCCAACCTTGTGAGCACGGGCTCCGTCTTGTCGTAACGGACGCGCTGAAAGTTACGGCACAGCTTTTGGACCCCCGGATTTCAAGAACGAGTCGAAACGAGCAATAATGTTAGGTTTTTATGCAAATTAAGAAATTGTTAGGGATCAAATTGTAAATGGGACATGATGACTATCTTTAGACAGTGTTTACACACCTACTAGGCATTTTGTTAGAGTCCCGTGGATTCCTATTGGGCGGGAATCGGTTGTTGTCCCGTAAATCGACGTATTATTCCCGTTTAAGCACTCCATTACTGTTGTGTCGTCGGGATGGGTATGTGTGAGTCTATTACTGATTATAGCTTCTTACTCAGGGCCCAGTTGTTCAGCACCAGCCTCCCAGTAGCTATGCGGGAGTTCGAGGATCTACCTTCATCCAGGTGGGTTATCTTCGGTCCGGGCTTTATCTTTTCGGCCCTCTGGCTGCTTTAGTCCAGTCGGACACCTGTTTTTGACTAGCCTGCTGATTATACCTATACGACTTATGATGGCTGCATATATCACATGATCTACCTGATAGACATTGATCCTTGAGACTCGTCATACATACCTGCTGATTTTATCTAGATTAGCCCTGATGATTGTACTGACATGCCTATGATTATTCCTGATAGATCTTGATCTACGTGAGACATATCATATGTACCTGTTTATCAGTTTTATATTTCAGTACATAGATTTGCATGATCTGGTTATACGTGTGGATTCCGGTCATCCGATATACTGTTGATATTCCGATATGCACGATTGATCCTGATCGATAGATGTTGACTGATGATGTTGCCGATTCTTGATTAGTCTTGATGATGTTGCCGATTCTTGATTTAGTCCTGATGATTTTACCTGTTCTTGATTTAGTCCTGATGATTTTGCTCATATGCCCTTTCGTTATACTGCATTTATATCCAGAGATACTTGCTTGATATTCAGATATGCATGATAGATCTTGATCGATATGATAGATGATTTCCCTGTTGGGATCTCGGCATGTTGCCGATTACCCGGTCAGTGGACCGAGAGCTTGAGCATTTGCATTGTGATCGCCCGCACCGTTGTACTTCACGAACATCAGCGGATTTGCTACCCGTAGCGATGTTCTTTACCGGTAAAGTGGTTAGCAGTTGCAACCCGTGACCCTCAGTGGAGGGAATGTCAACCAGGTGGTGCCAGGTGGGCAGTTTTGCCTGAGGTCTTGCGGGACCAATATGGTGGTTTTTGATTGGGGGTTTGGTAGCTTCCTTATTGACGCATTACTTTTACCTTGTACTATTGCTCAGTTTATTTCCAGTATTAGCATCGGTAGACATGCTTTTATCACTTGCAGTTCCTTATGCATGATTATTGTGGATACCTTTGATTTCCAGCATATATGATCTACCGCTTTCATGAGTGATTATCACTGACATATCCTGATTTATAGTATTTCTTATCTGTAGTCCTTATGATTGATTACCTGCCTAGTTAGCCTATCTGTGGATTCTGATTATTAGTAGACATTTATGTTCTTCAGCAGTTTCCCTATGCTTGATTATCTGACTATTCCAGTTATCTGTGGATTCTTGTTGATTATCAGTAGATTTTATTTGTTATTCAGCTTTACCCTATGATTTTTACTATCCGCAGATTATTGTACCCAGTAGGTACGATTAGCTATTTCTCGGCTCGTCGTGCCCACTGGGATACACTCCGGTGTGTCTCACACCCTCGGGTGACTGTTTTTCAGGTCGCTGGGTGATGGGATGTCGGGACACGTTGGTGAGACGATTGCGATAGTATCGACCCTTATTTAGTCAGTGTATTTTATTTTCCGCATTTCAGTTTAATTATTATAAATTGACTAGTCTTGCATGCGTAGTTTAGACTACTCTGATATTGACTGATTATGATTAGCCGTGCATGTATAGGAAAGGATCTGTCCAGTTGGGCAGGGAATTTACTATACATGTGGCGGTCTGTTACGCCTGGTTTGCGAACTCTGATTTATAAAAAAAAAAAAAAAAAAAAAAAAAAATTTAGCATGCTTTTCAAAACTCGGGGCGTGACAAGCTCGCTATGCGACTTATTTCTGTGCTTATGGAGGTACTTGTTTATTCTAAAGTTTATGCTTTAGTTGTTTGCTGCCTTTTAAAACTTAAAAAGAATGTAGTTTTGTGTTCTTTGAATAGGATATATCTTGATATTTCTCTTTGAGAGAATTTGTTTACATCCATTGTTAGTGTGATTCTTATCTCAACTATTTAAGTGCACTAGATTTAGAAACTTCCTTATAACCCTCCAATTAGATTGTACTCTAATATTTACACTTATCAGAAATCTTATTTCAGTTTGTAAGTAAATTGAATGTCTCATTATCCTATAATGAACTAATATTAAATATGAATTTTCTGGTCTAGCTGAAATCTAAATTCTTAGTTTTTCTTCTTCTTGTATGATATACTTTAATATCTTGATTTATCTAAAATTGAATGTTAACTGTTTATGCTATCCTTTTTTACTCTATATGTTTAAACAGTGAATACTAAACATCAATCAGTATTTCGTTTATTGCGGGGGTATTAGGCTAGTTACATTCTGAAAATGTTACTTTTGATAGATTTGAGACGATGACTAATTTCTTTATTACGTTGCAGTACTATATTGGTCCAGATGGGAGGGGCACAGTAGATGAGATCAGTGCTAAACTGAGGGATGGATGTCCAAGTTATTTCAATGAGTCAGACTACAAGTATTACCTGGCAGTAGAATGTCTTGAGAGAACCTCCATCGCCTAGATTTCTGTGGGGTTCGTTCCTTTTTCACGTGAAAGCAGTGGCAATTTTATCTTGCATCAAGTATCGAGGAGATCTTCTTTGATTTATAGTCCTTTTCGTTTTTGGTATTTGGAGAATATTTTGGTTGCATTGAAATGGGTGAGTGGTGTCGTCATGTCGCGCGTAGCTGTAAACTTGAGCGTAGATCATCCTTCTATTAGAAGATGGTGATTACGAAGTTTAATGTGATTTCAGGTTGAGATTGGAAGATTAAATGATGAATTAAATCGGCTTCAAGATCAGGTATGCATATTCCATCATTTGGTTTTAGTTTGTGATTTGTCTTATGTTACTTTTTTGGGGTTACATGTGTGTGAGGAGCACTCTTAGAGCGAACTCTGGGGATGCTGTTGGATAATTTTGAATGGTTCTCTCTTTTAATGCTCTGTTTTGTTGTTTCCTTGTAGTTGAGGACTGGAGGATCGTTTGGAGGGTTCAGATGAACACTTACCAGGCTTGCATGAATCAGAAGCTTGAAATGCTTCTGATTTATTTCATTTTAGGTTTTATTTTTTTTTTAGATTGAAAGTTTTGAATGTAATTTTTAATTGACAATTATATTTTTACTGTGCAAATTTTTATTTGGCTAAATAATTTGGCTTCTTTTATTTGACAATTGTTGAATGTAATCAAATTTAAAATTGTTTGCATGAGTAATTTATTTTTAAATGTCAATTTAAAGAGTCTCAAAATAATTGCCGCTATAGATCCTATTTACTAGTTATTTAATATGTTTTTAGTGGCAATTATAGATAATTATAGCGGCATTTATAATAGTTACTATTATATATTATTTAGCGGCATTTGTTTAGGCTTTTACCAACCGCCAAAACAAATGCCGCCATAACTTTTAGCGACCCTGCCAATAGCGGCGATTATTATAATTGTCGTTAAAGTATTTAGCGGCAATTATAATCGCCGGGAAAGTAAAAAAATAATTGCCGCTAAAAGCCAGTTTTGTTGTAGTATATTGACCACAAAATATCTATTTTCTTATAGTGATAGTAAAATAAAAACAAATTAAATCAAGTAAGGGGCAAATTGAAGTTTTTCCTACCGGAAAGAACTCTGGTAGCACACCTATAGCGATACATACTTAATGCAATATGATTATAATTTTAAAGATTAATTTTATACCGTTCTTATTCCTTTCTGTTTAGATATGTTAAATGGCTGTTGAACAAAATAATTTTTTTTTGTACAAATAGTTTATAGATTACACGAGGGAATGATCTTTTCGCAAATTTTGCAGCAATAGCAACTTTACTAATCATCTGCTTTGCACAATTGAAACAACAACAACTTGTTGTTGCACAATTTGAAAACCATATTTTAATGTCAATTACATAAAAGTGTAGTTAAGATATTCGAAAATATGGTTGGTTGTCTTGAAATATTTACAAGTGATCGTATGTAGACTAATTAATAAAATTTCAACTTTTTCTTAATTTGTAGCCATTTGGAATGTCGAAAATTTTCATACTTGAAAGATAATATAGTATTTACAAAGTAATATTTATCAGTCACATTGCTTATATACTATTCAAGTCATGGAATATTTTTTTTACAAACTGAAATCAGGTATCTTATCATGCATGATTAGAAAGTTTGAACAAGATGTACAGTATGCGCTGCACGAACGCCATATAAATTTTGTATTGATGTGATGCAGGGATTACAAAACCAGGAGGAGACCTATATTGGCGACCATTCCGCGGATACATGATTTCTCATAGAGGAGACCGAGGAGAGCATATGCATATGTACCTATTGTTTGGAGGTAAAAAGATATTAATTAGATTTTATCTAAAGTACTCTATTGCACTTTGAAAGCGCTTACGTGAGCTTTACAAATTTCAATATTAATTCGTAAACCTTATATATACCTCTTTTGATATAAGAACTTTCTTTAGAAAGATTCGTCAGACTTTCGTAAAATTTAGTCTATGAAGCTAGACGAAGTGTGAAAGTGCAATGCTAGATGTACACCCAAATGTTCCATCAAATATAAATAACTTTTTTATCCACTTTTAAAATGTTTTATCAAAAAGGTTCGGTATACTGAATTCTAGAATAAATATACTTAAACTTGGTGGAAAGTTAGATAGTAGAATTAAAATTTTTAAAGTTTGAATATTTATCTCAAAATGTATTATAACTCACGTAAGGATTATTCTCTTTTAGCTTATTTGGTGATCACTGTTCTCCGAAAAAAAAACATCATGTCCTTTTTTTTTACACTTTTTTTTCTTGAAATATAACAAATTTTGTCTATATGAATTGGTGGAGAATTTTATTTATAGACGTATGATCTTTTTTTTTTCAGGTTGGTGTTGTTTTTAATCGAACAAGAATTGTCGAGTAATTGTTGATATTATCGGTTGATATATATTTATATTTTATGATATAAATTAATTACTGGATGTATTATTTTTATAATTTGGTTTGATTCTTTGTACTTCTTGACGTCCTCGTTATGAGCTTGAAAAAAATTGCTTCCTTTGAATAAACAAAATATTGCTAAGTATATTGGAAAGAACATTAATTTTAAGCAATAGTTTATTATTAGTATGTTTGCATTGGGTATGTTATGCCCTTGTTTAAACCAGCGGTTCTTTTTTCCATGCAAGTTGAACATAGTATGCATGTACCATAATTGCGAGGGTTTCCATGCATTTTTACTTTAAATTTACCTTCTTTTTTTTTTTTTTTTTCTCTTTTTTTCTTTTTTCCTTTGATTAGATCTGAAGCTGATATATATTAAAGCACTAAAAATTTTATTATTTTTTTTAAATTTAAAATTTTTAGTTTTTTAATTTCTCATATATTGTTGATTTATTAATAAATTAAACTGAATCACTCGAGTTAGTTTTTTTAGTTTGGTTCTTACGAGAAAATGAGTTTTAACTGAAAATATATATTTATATTACTGTATTATTTAATTTGTTTGATTTAAACAATTGATCTTCTTTTGATATAGAATTTAGATTAATTAATTATTTTAATAATTTATAGTTGCATGAATAAATCTGTAGAGATAAAAATTGTATTAAAATTTTAAAGTTAAAGAGTTATTAGCTGGCTCAAATTAAATGAGTTAAAAGATTATGTAGCAAAATTTAAATTTTTAAAAATTAAATATGTCTGTCGCCACGAACGAACCGATCCGCGATTATGAGTAGTGGTCATTCATGATGCAGATCGAGTTTGTTTAGGTTTTTTTATTTGAAATCAGGTTTGTAGGCTCATGGCTTCCAGCAGACTCAAGAATCTGCTGCTAATTATTCCACACTTGCAGTGTAAGGGGACCCTCGATTAAGAGACCAGATGATGAGAGAGACCGTAATATAAAGACGAACTTTATTGATACGGCTTTCAAGTACGTGGCTTAAGTAGGGGCATACCCCAACTGTACATGAGTGAGATGCTCAATTTATAAATTTGGTGGCCCTTCAAAAATGGGTGTGCGGTCGAATGGGGTTGAGTTTGATATGATTTGGGTTGTTTAGTTTAGCAACTTTTTGGTCGTTTAGATTTGGTTGTTTGGATTTGGTTGTTTGGATTTGGGTTTAGTTTAATAATTTTTTCGGTCGTTTGGGTTTGGGTGTTTGGATTTGGGTTTAGTTTAATAACTTTTCGGTCGTTTGAATTTGGGTGTTTGGATTTGGATTTAGTTTAATAACTTTTTGGTCGTTTGGGTTTGGGTTTAGTTTAATGACTTTTCGGTCGTTTGGATTTGGATTTAGTTTTAATGACTTTTCGGCGTTTGGATTCGGTTGTTGGATTCGGGTTTAGTTTAATGACTTTTCGATCGTTTGAATTTGGGTTTAGTTAATGACTTTTCGGTCGTTTGGATTTGGGTTTAGTTTAATGACTTTTCGGTCGTTTGGGTTGGTTGTTTGGATTTGGGTTTAGTTAATAACTTTTCGGTCGTTTGAATTTGGGTTTAGTTTAATGACTTTTTCGGTCGTTTGGGTTGGTTGTTGGATTTGGGTTTAGTTTAATGACTTTTCGGTCGTTTGGATTTGGGTTTAGTTTGATGACTTTTCGGTCGTTCGGGTTTGGTTGTTTGATTTGATTTAAAACGCCTTCGAGTTTGCTTCGAGTCACCCTCTTTGCGGTTTGGCTCCAAACCCTTTGACTTTGATTTGGGGTCGAGCTGGTGCATGATCCGGTTCATATGATTCACCCAGATTCGATTTAGGTTGAACCGGCTTATGATTTGGCTTGGCTTGTCTTGATCCTCTCGCGGTTCAGTTTGGGTTGAACCGGTTTGTAGTTCAAGTTGAATTCTTAATGGTTCGGTTTTAAGTCGAGCCAGCTTGTGGTCTGATTCGGTTCAGCTCGAACTTCTTATAATTCGCTTTGGGTGAACTAGCTTGTAGTTCGAGTTCGATTTAAGTCGAACTAGCTTGTGGTTTGATTTGGGGTTGGAACCGACTTCAGTTCAAGTTGAAACCTTCATGACTTGGTTTAAGTAGAATCGTCCCTGTCATTCGGTTTGACTCGGACCTCATATGGTTCGGTTTGGGTTCAACCGGGTTGTAGTTTGGTTCGGCTTGACTTAGACCTCTTGTGGCCTCCGTCGGCGTTGAATTGACAAGTTGTATGTTTAAGCTGAACTGGCTCGTGGTTTGGTTTGGTTCAAACCTCATGTAGCTCAGTTTAAGTTTGAATTCCGCTTAGGTTCAAGGTGTATTCTTCATGGCCCGGTTCAGCTCGAGCTAGCTTGTAATTCGGTTCGACTTGGGCCTCATGTGGTTCTGTTGGGTTGAAAGACTTCAGTTCAAGTTGAATCCTTTATGATTTGATTTAAGTAGAACGCTTGTCATTCGATTTGACTCGAACCTCATGTGGTTCGTTTACGGGTTCAACTGGGTTGGGTTAAGATTGACTCGGAACTCTTGTGGCTCCATTTGGGTGAGCCGATAAGTCGAGTGTTTAAGTCGAACGGTTGTGGTTCGGTTTGGTTCGAACCTCATGCAGCTCAGTTTAAGTTGAATCCGCTTAGGTTCAGGTGTATCCTTCATGGCTCGGTTTAGGTCGAGCCAGCTTATGATTCGTTCGACTTGGCTCATCCTCCTGCGATTCCCTTCATGTTGAACAGCTTAGGTTCAATTTAAGTCAAACCGGTTTGTGGTTTAATTTGGTTCAGCTCGAACCTTATGTGGTTCAATTTGAATTATATATCTCAATTGTACTTGTTTTAATCATATCCACATGGGTTCAATTGGCAATTCGATTAAATCGAATTAAGTCGAGCCGTGCCTATCACGAAGATTGGCGATTGGCCGATCGGTGCCTATCACGAGATGGCGGTTTGATTGAGTCAAGCCGTGCCTAGCACGAAGATGGCGGTTGGCTCAACTAGTGCCTATCACGAAAAGGCGGTTTGGTCGAGTCGAGCGTGCCTATCACAAAGATGGCGGTTTGGCTCGATCGTGCCTATCACGAAAATGACGATTTATGTTTTTTAATTTTTATTTTTTTTTTTAAATTTTTTTTTTTGGTGGGTTCGATCGTGTCGGGTCTATAACGAAGATGGTCATGGATAGCACTAAAGGAACGGTTTGATTTAAATCGCCATGTTCCAACCGTGCCGAGCCTATCACGAAGATGGCCGCTCGGTAAAAAAATAATATCTAATGTTTGGTTCGATCGTGTCGAGCCTATCGCGGATGGCGCGCCTCGATCGCACAAAAAAGGACAGTTTGGTGTGGAATAGGGAATTGTGTGTCCGGTCTATCACGAAGATGACCGCACAATCAATCAGTTGGAGAACCGTCGTCATTGTCGTTCAGCGAGAGTCTTGAGGAGGAGGGGTTTAGTGAATATGCACGCACGAGAATAGTAACGATCCAATGGCCGGAGTTTGATCCGTCGAGCCTATCACGAAGATGGCCGCATAATCAAACCAACAAAAATCGCCGCTATGTCGTTGTGCGCATACACTGACCGCCCGTCGGATCTTGGGGTAGTCTTGTGGCGCCAAATCTCGCCACCGTCGAAGAAGGAAGCAGAGGCCATGAGACCTCCTCGCACATCATCGTCGTCACCCATGGCCGCCGTCGAAGAAGAAGAAGAGGCCATCGTTGTCGTCGTCGTCGCCATCATGATCGTCGTCGCCGGCACC
>CM055061.1:50475782-50511574 GCA_029204045.2 Tillandsia leiboldiana
CAGATTGGGTCTAAATTAGTACCTTAGAGTTTCGATACCTTGCGACTGATTTCGGCCATCAGATAAATATATGACATCTCCCTAGGGTCTGACTCTATGTAAGCTCTGGGAATAAAACTGTTTTTTAAGTTGTAAGTTTCAGGGACGAAACTCTTTTAAGTGTAAGTGATGTAGAAACTCGAAATATCTTATTTTAATAAATAGTCTAAAAGTGACTTTTGATCTGGTTTTGAATTCAAAAGACCCCTGTTGGCCTATATGGCAATCGCCATTGTGCAAGTTGCGCAACATTTACGAGGCAAAAGGCTATTTTCCAATCCGACATGATCTTGGAAATCCGAATTGACCGTTGCGATCGTCTCATCGAACTAAACGATCATATCAACCACTTTTCGATCCGACGGTCGGATCTTCCAGAAATCGATGAAGAAGCGAGCGAATTATCGGGACCAATGTAACAGTGGCCTGCGCACAGTGTTTTTAAGTTAACACTGTAGATGAACAGTAGCCCCTAATTTTTGACTCCGTCGATTGCAACAAGCACTAATTCACTGTCCGAAATCCGAACATACGTGAACCAGGTAGTCGATTTGATCGGTTTTGTCGTTCTGAACGCAATGGCGCTAACGGAATTTCCGTTTGACGACTCTAAAGTCTCGAAAAGCGCGATAACTGTAATTCGGAACTGTATTTTATGGACCGAGTTTTTTCCGGGCAGTTTCTCGAAAATCAGAAATCGCTACCTGATAGGGTCTCGTCGAGCCGGACGTCATGCGCAGTCCATTTTTCATTTCGACAACCAGAAGGCCTCGAAAAGCATGAAAAAGGGAAAGAAATGCAATTTTACGCATAACACCCTATAGTTACTCGATTTGCGTGCCACTTCTTGGAGAGGGACCTAGATTTGATTACTACTAAGAAGGAACCAAAACCTAAAATATCAAAAGAGGAGGACTAAACTGCTATTGTATATCATTATATATATACATGTATAGCTAGGGCTAGGGTTTTCCAAAGCCTCAAACCTCGTAGCCCTCAGCCCTATAGCCGCCAGCTCCAACAGAATCCCTCCCTCCGCCGCTCCCCTCGGAGCTAGCCCGCACCGGCCGTCGCCTCCCCGGTCGCCGAGAAGTGAGGCTTCAAGAAGCAACCTTCTCTCGGGTTTTGGGAAGGAAGTGTGCGGGAAGGGCCTGGGCGATCAAGACTTGGTCCTGTGGAGTCCTCGAAGTGCTGAGAAGGCCGCAACCGAGGCCGTTGTCCGACGGTCGCCGCCGCGCCGTACGCCGCCGCGGGAGACCTCTCCTCCTTGCTAAGCTCCGACGAGGTAAGTCCTTGGAATCTTCTTCTTTAAGTGGGCTTTCGGATGATACCAAAGTGTTCCTGACACCGAGAGGACCCCCCTGGTGCAGGCCCAGTTGCGGCCGCCGTCCTGATCGCCGGCGGGAGCCAGCCCCGCCTATTATGTTTTCTTAGCCGATCGTGGGCGCCGCCGCATCCGACCGTTAAACCCAAGATCACGCCGTTGGGTCGACGCCTCTGGACGACTGCAGCTTCTCCACGAGTTGGAGGGCGATCGGGTGGAGATCGAGAGACCGCACGAACGTGCACTAGAATCGGCTTTTCTTCACCTACCCATCGCCGCCGTCCGGCGTCGCCGCGGCCTCCCGGCGCCGACCACCACTGTACCGAACTTCCTTGCACCGAGAGTGGAGCTGTTGGTCCATCTCGCACGGCCCGGACCAGCCCGGCCGAATCCGCCATTAGCGACCTTGGACCTCTGCCGAGCTCCGCCGCCGCGCGTCGCCGGCGACTCCAGACCCCCGGCAAACCGTGCAGGTAGGGTATATCTTACCATTTTAAGACCAATGGCAGTGTTGCATGGCCTCCCTAACGTCGGGATTTTGATCTCCAGCGTTGCACCGATTTGAGCTTCAAGTTCACCTCCGCCGGCCATTGCCGCCACTCGGAGCTCCGGCTACCACGCCCAGGTGAGACCCAATACCCTAGTTTTGCTTCCATCATTTTCTTTTGGTCGGGAACCCCCCCCTGTAGCTGGCTTCCAATGGTGCACCCGAGGTATCAAAGTCGGGTTATTCTTCCGGCCGCCGTCGCCCCGCACCTCCGGCCGCCGGAACACCATCATGGCCGTGACCGACCATTATCTGGGAGGGTTATAATACTAGTGCTCACCTTACATCAGGTCTAAACCCAGGTTGATCCCAAGAAGTGCAAACCGAGCCTTAATCTTAATTGGGGCTGCTGCTCCGGCGATCACTCCGGCCCACTCCGACGCGCCCAGGTGAGCCCTCAGCTCTACTTAGTCCCCTGTACATGATGCTCCACTTAGCTCTTAATTTGATCAGCATATATTAAGTTGTAGCATAATTGTAAATGGAACCCTAAGTGATTATGGGCAACTGTGCCCTCGGGCCCCGTGCCAGCCCAACCTTGGCACGGGCTCCGTCTTGTCGTAACGGACGCGCTGAAAGTTACGGCACAGCTTTTGTACCCCCGGATTTCAAGAACGAGTCGAAACGAGCAATAATGTTAGGTTTTTATGCAAATTAAGAAATTGTTAGGGATCAATTGTAAATGGGACATGATGACTATCTTTAGACAGTGTTTACACACCTACTAGGCATTTTGTTAGAGTCCCGTGGATTCCTATTGGGCGGGAATCGGTTGTTGTCCCGTAAATCGACGTATTATTCCCGTTTAAGCACTCCATTACTGTTGTGTCGTCGGGATGGTTGTGTGTGACTATTACTGATTATAGCTTCTTACTCAGGGCCCAGTTGTTCAGCACCAGCCTCCCAGTAGCTATGCGGGAGTTCGAGGATCTACCTTCATCCAGGTGGGTTATCTTCGGTCCGGCTTTATCTTTTCGGCCCTCTGGCTGCTTTAGTCCAGTCGGACACCTGTTTTTGACTAGCCTGCTGATTATACCTATACGACTTATGATGGCTGCATATATCACATGATCTACCTGATAGACATTGATCCTTGAGACTCGTCATACATACCTGCTGATTTTATCTAGATTAGCCCTGATGATTGTACTGACATGCCTATGATTATTCCTGATAGATCTTGCTACGTGAGACATATCATATGTACCTGTTTATCAGTTTATATTTCAGTACATAGATTTGCATGATCTGGTTATACGTGTGGATTCCGGTCATCCGATATACTGTTGATATTCCGATGCACGATTGATCCTGATCGATAGATGTTGACTGATGATGTTGCCGATTCTTGATTAGTCTTGATGATGTTGCCGATTCTTGATTTATCCTGATGATTTTACCTGTTCTTGATTTAGTCCTGATGATTTGCTCATATGCCCTTTCGTTATAGCTGCATTTATATCCAGAGATACTTGCTTGATATTCAGATATGCATGATAGATCTTGATCGATATGATAGATGATTTCCCTGTTGGATCCGATCTCGGCATGTTGCCGATTACCCGGTCAGTGGACCGAGAGCTTGAGCATTTGCATTGTGATCGCCCGCACCGTTGTACTTCACGAACATCAGCGGATTTGCTACCCGTAGCGATGTTCTTTACCGGTAAAGTGGTTAGCAGTTGCAACCCGTGACCCTCAGTGGAGGGAATGTCAACCAGGTGGCCAGGTGGGCAGTTTTGCCTGAGGTCTTGCGGGACCAATATGGTGGTTTTTGATTGGGGGTTTGGTAGCTTCCTTATTGACGCATTACTTTTACCTTGTACTATTGCTCAGTTTATTTCCAGTATTGCATCGGTAGACATGCTTTTATCACTTGCAGTTCCTTATGCATGATTATTGTGGATACCTTTGATTTCCAGCATATATGATCTACCGCTTTCATGTGATTATCACTGACATATCCTGATTTATAGTATTTCTTATCTGTAGTCCTTATGATGATTACCTGCCTAGTTAGCCTATCTGTGGATTCTGATTATTAGTAGACATTTATGTTCTTCAGCAGTTTCCCTATGCTTGATTATCTGACTATTCCAGTTATCTGTGGATTCTTGTTGATTATCAGTAGATTTTATTTGTTATTCAGCTTTACCCTATGATTTTTACTATCCGCAGATTATTGTACCCAGTAGGTACGATTAGCTATTCTCGGCTCGTCGTGCCCACTGGGATACACTCCGGTGTGTCTCACACCCTCGGGTGACTGTTTTTCAGGTCGCTGGGTGATGGGATGTCGGGACACGTTGGTGAGACGATTGCGATAGTATCGACCCTTATTTAGTCAGTGTATTTTATTTCCGCATTTCAGTTTAATTATTATAAATTGACTAGTCTTGCATGCGTAGTTTAGACTACTCTGATATTGACTGATTATGATTAGCCGTGCATGTATAGGAAAGGATCTGTCCAGTTGGGCAGGGAATTTACTATACATGTGGCGGTCTGTTACGCCGGTTTGCGAACTCTGATTTATAAAAAAAAAAAAAAAAAAAAAAAAAATTTAGCATGCTTTTCAAAACTCGGGGCGTGACAAGCTCGCTATGCGACTTATTTCTGTGCTTATGGAGGTACTTGTTTATTCTAAAGTTTATGCTTTAGTTGTTTGCTGCCTTTAAAACTTAAAAAAGAATGTAGTTTTGTGTTCTTTGAATAGGATATATCTTGATATTTCTCTTTGAGAGAATTTGTTTACATCCATTGTTAGTGTTTCTTATCTCAACTATTTAAGTGCACTATTTAGAAACTTCCTTATAACCCTCCAATTAGATTGTACTCTAATATTTACACTTATCAGAAATCTTATTTCAGTTTGTAAGTAAATTGAATGTCTCATTATCCTATAATGAACTAATATTAAATATGAATTTTCTGGTCTAGCTGAAATCTAAATCTTAGTTTTTCTTCTTCTTGTATGATATACTTTAATATCTTGATTTATCTAAAATTGAATGTTAACTGTTTATGCTATCCTTTTTTACTCTATATGTTTAAACAGTGAATACTAAACATCAATCAGTATTTCGTTTATTGCGGGGGTATTAGGCTAGTTACATTCTGAAAATGTTACTTTTGATAGATTTGAGACGATGACTAATTTCTTTATTACGTTGCAGTACTATATTGGTCCAGATGGGAGGGGCACAGTAGATGGATCAGTGCTAAACTGAGGGATGGATGTCCAAGTTATTTCAATGAGTCAGACTACAAGTATTACCTGCAGTAGAATGTCTTGAGAGAACCTCCATCGCCTAGATTTCTGTGGGGTTCGTTCCTTTTTCACGTGAAGCAGTGGCAATTTTATCTTGCATCAAGTATCGAGGAGATCTTCTTTGATTTATAGTCCTTTCGTTTTTGGTATTTGGAGAATATTTTGGTTGCATTGACATGGGTGAGTGGTGTCGTCATGTCGCGCGTAGCTGTAAACTTGAGCGTAGATCATCCTTCTATTAGAAGATGGTGATTACGAAGTTTAATGTGATTTCAGGTTGAGATTGGAAGATTAAATGATGAATTAAATCGGCTTCAAGATCAGGTATGCATATTCCATCATTTGGTTTTAGTTTGTGATTTGTCTTATGTTACTTTTTTGGGGTTACATGTGTGTGAGAGCACTCTTAGAGCGAACTCTGGGGATGCTGTTGGATAATTTTGAGGGTTCTCTCTTTTAATGCTCTGTTTTGTTGTTTCCTTGTAGTTGAGGACTGGAGGATCGTTTGGAGGGTTCAGATGAACACTTACCAGGCTTGCATGAATCAGAAGCTTGAAATGCTTCTGATTTATTTCATTTTAGGTTTTATTTTTTTTTTAGATTGAAAGTTTTGAATGTAATTTTTAATTGACAATTATATTTTACTGTGCAAATTTTTATTTGGCTAAATAATTTGGCTTCTTTTATTTGACAATTGTTGAATGTAATCAATTTAAAATTGTTTGCATGAGTAATTATTTTTTAAATGTCAATTAAAGAGTCTCAAAATAATTGCCGCTATAGATCCTATTTACTAGTTATTTAATATGTTTTTAGTGGCAATTATAGATAATTATAGCGGCATTTATAATAGTTACTATTATATATATTATTTAGCGGCATTTGTTAGGCTTTTACCAACCGCCAAAACAAATGCCGCCATAACTTTTAGCGACCCTGCCAATAGCGGCGATTATTATAATTGTCGTTAAAGTATTTAGCGGCAATTATAATCGCCGGAAAGTAAAAAAATAATTGCCGCTAAAAGCCAGTTTTGTTGTAGTATATTGACCACAAAATATCTATTTTCTTATAGGTGATAGTAAAATAAAAACAAATTAAATCAAGTAAGGGGCAAATTGAAGTTTTTCCCTACCGGAAAGAACTCTGGTAGCACACCTATAGCGATACATACTTAATGCAATATGATTATAATTTTAAAGATTAATTTATACCGTTCTTATTCCTTTCTGTTTAGATATGTTAAATGGCTGTTGAACAAATAATTTTTTTTTGTACAATAGTTTATAGATTACACGAGGGAATGATCTTTTCGCAAATTTGCAGCAATAGCAACTTTACTAATCATCTGCTTTGCACAATTGAAACAACAACAACTTGTTGTTGCACAATTTGAAAAACCATATTTTAATGTCAATTACATAAAAGTGTAGTTAAGATATTCGAAATATGGTTGGTTGTCTTGAAATATTTACAAGTGATCGTATGTAGACTAATTAATAAAATTTCAACTTTTTCTTAATTTGTAGCCATTTGGAATGTCGAAAATTTTCATACTTGAAAGATAATATAGTATTTACAAAGTAATATTTATCAGTCACATTGCTTATATACTATTCAAGTCATGGAATATTTTTTTTACAAACTGAAATCAGGTATCTTATCATGCATGATTAGAAAGTTTGAACAAGATGTACAGTATGCGCTGCACGAACGCCATATAAATTTTGTATTGATGTGATGCAGGGATTACAAAACCAGGAGGAGACCTATATTGGCGACCATTCCGCGGATACATGATTTCTCATAGAGGAGACCGAGGAGAGCATATGCATATGTACCTATTGTTTGGAGGTAAAAAGATATTAATTAGATTTTATCTAAAGTACTCTATTGCACTTTGAAAGCGCTTACGTGAGCTTTACAAATTTCAATATTAATTCGTAAACCTTATATACCTCTTTTGATATAAGAACTTTCTTTAGAAAGATTCGTCAGACTTTCGTAAAATTTAGTCTATGAAGCTAGACGAAGTGTGAAAGTGCAATGCTAGATGTACACCCAAATGTTCCATCAAATATAAATAACTTTTTTATCCACTTTTAAAATGTTTTATCAAAAAGGTTCGGTATACTGAATTCTAGAATAAATATACTTAAACTTGGTGGAAAGTTAGATAGTAGAATTAAAATTTTTAAAGTTTGAATATTTATCTCAAAATGTATTATAACTCACGTAAGGATTATTCTCTTTTAGCTTATTTGGTGATCACTGTTCTCCGAAAAAAAACATCATGTCCTTTTTTTTTACACTTTTTTTTCTTGAAATATAACAAATTTTGTCTATATGAATTGGTGGAGAATTTTATTTATAGACGTATGATCTTTTTTTTTTCAGGTTGGTGTTGTTTTTATCGAACAAGAATTGTCGAGTAATTGTTGATATTATCGGTTGATATATATTTATATTTTATGATATAAATTAAATTACTGGATGTATTATTTTTATAATTTGGTTTGATTCTTTGTACTTCTTTGACGTCCTCGTTATGAGCTTGAAAAAAATTGCTTCCTTTGAATAAACAAAATATTGCTAAGTATATTGGAAAGAACATTAATTTTAAGCAAATAGTTTATTATTAGTATGTTTGCATTGGGTATGTTATGCCCTTGTTTAAACCAGCGGTTCTTTTTTCCATGCAAGTTGAACATAGTATGCATGTACCATAATTGCGAGGGTTTCCATGCATTTTTACTTTAAATTTACCTTCTTTTTTTTTTTTTTTTCTCTTTTTTTCTTTTTTCCTTTGATTAGATCTGAAGCTGATATATATTAAAGCACTAAAAATTTTATTATTTTTTTTAAATTTAAAATTTTTAGTTTTTTAATTTCTCATATTATTGTTGATTTATTAATAAATTAAACTGAATCACTCGAGTTAGTTTTTTTAGTTTGGTTCTTACGAGAAAATGAGTTTTAACTGAAAATATATATTTATATTACTGTATTATTTAATTTGTTTGATTTAAACAATTGATCTTCTTTTGATATAGAATTTAGATTAATTAATTATTTTAATAATTTATAGTTGCATGAATAAATCTGTAGAGATAAAAATTGTATTAAAATTTTAAAGTTAAAGAGTTATTAGCTGGCTCAAATTAAATGAGTTAAAAGATTATGTAGCAAAATTTAAATTTTTAAAAATTAAATATGTCTGTCGCCACGAACGAACCGATCCGCGATTATGAGTAGTGGTCATTCATGATGCAGATCGAGTTTGTTTAGGTTTTTTTATTTGAAATCAGGTTTGTAGGCTCATGGCTTCCAGCAGACTCAAGAATCTGCTGCTAATTATTCCACACTTGCAGTGTTAAGGGACCCTCGATTAAGAGACCAGATGATGAGAGAGACCGTAATATAAAGACGAACTTTTATTGATACGGCTTTCAAGTACGTGGCTTAAGTAGGGGCATACCCCAACTGTACATGAGTGAGATGCTCAATTTATAAATTTGGTGGCCCTTCAAAAATGGGTGGCGGTCGAATGGGGTTGAGTTTGATATGATTTGGGTTGTTTAGTTTAGCAACTTTTTGGTCGTTTAGATTTGGTTGTTTGGATTTGGTTGTTTGGATTTGGGTTTAGTTTAATAATTTTTCGGTCGTTTGGGTTTGGGTGTTTGGATTTGGGTTTAGTTTAATAACTTTTCGGTCGTTTGAATTTGGGTGTTTGGATTTGGATTTAGTTTAATAACTTTTTGGTCGTTTGGGTTTGGGTTTAGTTTAATGACTTTTCGGTCGTTTGGATTTGGATTTAGTTTAATGACTTTTCGGTCGTTTGGATTCGGTTGTTTGGATTCGGGTTTAGTTTAATGACTTTTCGATCGTTTGAATTTGGGTTTAGTTTAATGACTTTTCGGTCGTTTGGATTTGGGTTTAGTTTAATGACTTTTCGGTCGTTTGGGTTTGGTTGTTTGGATTTGGGTTTAGTTTAATAACTTTTCGGTCGTTTGAATTTGGGTTTAGTTTAATGACTTTTCGGTCGTTTGGGTTGGTTGTTTGGATTTGGGTTTAGTTTAATGACTTTTCGGTCGTTTGGATTTGGGTTTAGTTTGATGACTTTTCGGTCGTTCGGGTTTGGTTGTTTGGATTTGATTTAAAACGCCTTCGAGTTTGCTTCGAGTCACCCTCTTTGCGGTTTGGCTCAAAACCCTTTGACTTTGATTTGGGGTCGAGCTGGTGCATGATCCGGTTCATATGATTCCACCCAGATTCGATTTAGGTTGAACCGGCTTATGATTTGGCTTGGCTTGTCTTGATCCTCTCGCGGTTCAGTTTGGGTTGAACCGGTTTGTAGTTCAAGTTGAATTCTTAATGGTTCGGTTTAAGTCGAGCCAGCTTGTGGTCTGATTCGGTTCAGCTCGAACTTCTTATAATTCGCTTTGGGTTGAACTAGATTGTAGTTCGAGTTCGATTTAAGTCGAACTAGCTTGTGGTTTGATTTGGGTTGGAACCGACTTCAGTTCAAGTTGAAACCTTCATGACTTGGTTTAAGTAGAATCGTCCTGTCATTCGGTTTGACTCGGACCTCATATGGTTCGGTTTGGGTTCAACCGGGTTGTAGTTTGGTTCGGCTTGACTTAGACCTCTTGTGGCTCCGTCGGAGTTGAATTGACAAGTTGTATGTTTAAGCTGAACTGGCTCGTGGTTTGGTTTGGTTCAAACCTCATGTAGCTCAGTTTAAGTTGAATCCGCTTAGGTTCAAGGTGTATTCTTCATGGCCCGGTTCAGATCGAGCTAGCTTGTAATTCGGTTCGACTTGGGCCTCATGTGGTTCTGTTTGGGTTGAACCGACTTCAGTTCAAGTTGAATCCTTTATGATTTGATTTAAGTAGAACCGCCTTGTCATTCGATTTGACTCGAACCTCATGTGGTTCGTTACGGGTTCAACTGGGTTGTGGTTCAGATTGACTCGGACCTCTTGTGGCTCCATTTGGGTTGAGCCGATAAGTCGAGTGTTTAAGTCGAACCGGCTTGTGGTTCGGTTTGGTTCGAACCTCATGCAGCTCAGTTTAAGTTGAATCCGCTTAGGTTCAAGGTGTATCCTTCATGGCTCGGTTTAGGTCGAGCCAGCTTATGATTCGGTTCGACTTGGCTCATCCTCCTGCGATTCCATTCATGTTGAACCAGCTTAGGTTCAATTTAAGTCAAACCGGTTTGTGGTTTAATTTGGTTCAGCTCGAACCTTATGTGGTTCAATTTGAATTATATATCTCAATTGTACTTGTTTTAAATCATATCCACATTGGGTTCAATTGGCAATTCGATTTAAATCGAATTAAGTCGAGCCGTGCCTATCACGAAGATGGCGATTGGCTCGATCGGTGCCTATCACGAAGATGGCGGTTTGATTGAGTCAAGCCGTGCCTATCACGAAGATGGCGGTTGGCTCAACTAGTGCCTATCACGAAAATGGCGGTTTGGTCGAGTCGAGCCGTGCCTATCACAAAGATGGCGGTTGGCTCGATCGGTGCCTATCACGAAAATGACGATTTATTTTTATAATTTTTATTTTTTTTTTTAAATTTTTTTTTTTTGGTGGGTTCGATCGTGTCGGGTCTATAACGAAGATGGTCACTGGATCGCACTAAAGGAACGGTTTGATTTAAATCGCCATGTTCCAACCGTGCCGAGCCTATCACGAAGATGGCCGCTCGGTAAAAAAATAATAATCTAATGTTTGGTTCGATCGTGTCGAGCCTATCGCGATGACGGCCGCTCGATCGCACCAAAAAGGACAGTTTGGTTTGGAATAGGGAATTGTGTGTCGAGTCTATCACGAAGATGACCGCACAATCAAATCAGTTGGAGAACCGTCGTCATGTCGTTCAGCGCGCGTCTTGAGGAGACGGGTGTTTAGTGAATATGCACGCACGACATAGTAACGATCCAATGCCGGATTTGATCCGTCGAGCCTATCACGAAGATGGCCGCATAATCAAACCAACAAAAATCGCCGCTATGTCGTTTGTGCGCATACACTGACCCGCCCGCCGTCATCTTGGGATAGTCTTGTGGCCGCCAATCTCGCCACCGTCGAAGAAGGAAGAAGAGGCCATGAGACCTCCTCGCACATCATCGTCGTCACCGTCATGGCCGCCGTCGAAGAAGGAAGAAGAGGCCATCGTTGTCGTCGTCGTCGCCATCATGATCGTCGTCGCCGTCACCGTCGTGCATCCATTTTTTTATTTTATTTCTTCTTCTTTTTTTTTCTTTTTTTTTAAACCTCTTCCTTTCTTTCTTTTTTTTTTCTTTTCTCCCATTTATAGGAGTCTCTTGTAGGATCGTTGGCGCTAACCATTAATTCCAAAAGCTCGAGCTGTTAGAAATACGCAACAAATTCACTTAAAGCGTACAGACACAGCGCCCACAGGTCTCGACCGGACTCAAC
The DNA here is from genome assembly GCA_029204045.2 of Tillandsia leiboldiana. NCBI lineage: Eukaryota > Viridiplantae > Streptophyta > Magnoliopsida > Poales > Bromeliaceae > Tillandsia > Tillandsia leiboldiana. Next base: position 50,487,415 of record CM055061.1, read on the forward strand.
CCACCTGAACGTTAGGTCTATTGTTGGGTCTCTTGCCGTTAGGTCTATTGTAGATCGCAGCCAACTCAACTTATTGGACTCACCCAACTCAACTTATTAGTCTCCTGGGCCTATTATCACGGGGCAGGAAGTTTGGTCTATTTTAACCCATACATAAATAGCCAACAATAATCAACAATAAAATCTAAATCAATAAATATGATTTACGATTTACAGTATCTGAATGGATTATGTATAAAAATATAAGATTTTAAAAAAAGTTTATATCTAAGGCTTCTAAAGTCTCAATAATCAACAATAAAAAAAATTTATTATTTGATTTGAAAATAAATAAAATTTTCAAATAATAAGAAAAAAAGACTGTTAAATGAAAAAAAAAAAAAATCTAAGATTAGTGTATAAAATTTTTCCTTACTTTTCGAACAGACTAAAATTAATGTAAAAATATTGCTCTTCCAAAATTAAAATTTGTTTATATATAGGTCTTTAAATATAATAGAATATTATATTGCGGTATATAAGATAAATTTATACACCCGGTTCACGCAATATATTCGTTGGTCAATTTGTGGGTTAAGTCCACGTTGAGAACTCCACCACCGTCGGATCCTCACGCCCCATTTTTCTACCCGTAACGGACGGTCGAGATTTTTCCCATCAATGACCTAACGGAACGGGAGACGAAACGATTTTTCTCCTTATCCCTTTTATTTTGGGTAATAAAACGGGAGGAAAATGTACTAAAACCCCCTCAACTAGGATTTTTTTTATTATTTAACATTTTTTTTTACTGCTTTGCTTGTTATTTAAATTATTTAATTAATGAGATAAAAAATAAAAATTTTATTAGCTATTTTGAATTTTCTATTGAATTTTAATATTATTATTACATTTCTGAAATTATTAATAAATTTGATATTTTTTAATTTTATCAATAATTAGTTAATTTTAATAAAATTAAAAAGTTAAAAAGATGTTGCCCAAAAATAAAGAGGATAAAATACAAAATCCACCCATGTCTCACGTATTTCATATATTAAATATTATCCTAATTTTCAACTTATGTTTTATCACTTGTTAAAGTATGTCCAAAAGTTTAAATAAAAACTAGAGTTTGATCAATATTTACCTAATTTACAAATAATTTAAATAATAATAAATTTAAAATTATGTTAGAAAAGAATTTTCTACTTTATATATTTATTGAATAACTATGTTTACTTTATTTAATTTTACTATATAAAATATAAAAATATTTCATCTTTAAATTTATTTTTATAAAATTTTATAACAGAATTCATCACTTATCTCTACTTATAAAAACTTATTTAAGACAAAAATAAAATATATATATCAAATAAAAATGAGCATAATTTTTTAATACAAGATGTAAATAAAATCAAGGTGGCCGTCTATATCTAATTTTTTATAGTTTAGAACCAACTGTAGTTAACCTAACATTTGGGACCAACCATAAAAATAATAAAAATTATATGGAAACAACCTAAATTTTATTTTATTAAAAATAACCAAGGAATTTTTTTTTTAAAAAAAATATTTTACTGTTTATTCTTTGTGATTTGAGTTTCATGAAATTATTGCCCATATCCGGTGGATGTGCACTATGCCTTTTTTTTTTTCCTTCTTTTTTCCTTTTTTTTTTCTTTTGAGAAAATACAATATGCCATAATTGATTATTTGTGTATACTATATTTTAAATTTAGCAATGGGAAAAACAAATGCTATAAAAATTAAACATGTGAATAAGATAAATATGGGTGAAGGTATCACATAAAGATATATATATATGAATGCATGAGTTCAAAGCCATTAAATTATTTCAATTAAATATTTTTTTAAAAAATAGTAAAATTATTTTTTAAAAAAATAACTAGATTTCAAATGATCCAAAATTTAATTAACTTTGTATATTTAACATTTAAATTTACAAAAGTAAAACCAAAATATTTTAAGAGTTTAGATTTTTTTCAGGTTGGTGAGAATTTTATTTATCGTATATGAGATTACTTGTGTTTTTGGCAGGAAGGGAGCCATGTTAAGGCCGGTACTTATGGTCTTCCTTAACTTTTTAATATTTTCGTATAGTATTAATTAAATTTGCTTTATTAAAATCCGTCCATAATTGACAGAATTTCAATACATATTAATTTAATTAATTTATTTTTTTAATTATATCAAAGGTGATATATATTAAAATATCAAAAAAATTATTATTTTTCTTTATTCAAGGTTGTTTGTTTTTAATTGGTGAAATCGAACCCAAACAATTTATTAAAAAATTAAATTGAATCAACCAAAATGAGCCAATTTGGCTGATAAGTACTTTAATTTGGTTTTCTTAAAAATTTATGTTTTATATGAAAATACATGCTCACGTTTGTTAATATTTATTTGACTCGACATAAAATAAAAAATAAAAAAGAAAAGAAGAGGAAAACTATACATACAGACCAGTGAAGAGTTTTTAGTTCTTAATTATTCATTTTTTTATTCCAGATATTGAAAAATAAAATTTGATCTTTTATTTCAAAATATGTTTAATTATTTTTTTACCAAAAGTATTTTTTTGGTGAACCTAGCATTTGGGATGAACTCCGAAGATAAGTTAAAAATATATAAAATTAACCTAAATTTTATTTTATTATTAAAAATAATTAAACAATTTTTGAAAATTTTGATTTGACTTTTCGATTATTCTAATTTGAATTTTACGGACTTGTTGTCGGTACCCGCGGTGCATCCGTACAATAATGTACTGTGCCATAATTAATTGATGCTACAATGTATTTTATATATTTAATTTAACCATCTAGCTTTTAAATTAGGGGATACTATAATTTATTATGCTATTAAAATTAAACATGTGGATGCATGACGCAAAAGATGCTTGGAGGTGGAGGGTAATAAAGATATATGATTAATGTATAAGGGGTAGCCAATAATTTTTTAAAGCAATTAAATTATTCAAATTGAACAAATTTATAAAGATAATTAATTAGAACTTTTAGAAAATAAATAGTCAAATTTCAAATGATCCAAAATTTAATTAGTTTTATATATTTTTACAAAAAAAAAAAAAAGAGCCAACATTATCACCTCAAAATTTTTGGATAAAATCTAAAACCATTGAGTGAATAATACTTTATGTGCAAATTTAGTATATCTATTTATTATTAAGTATTAATTGATCTAATTTTATTTGTCAAAAACTAATTAAAATTATCAAGTGTGATGAAACTAGAGTTCAATTTGATAAAATCTTATTGTTATTATTATTATTATTATTTTATGCCTAAAGCTAAAAAAATAAAGTCTCATTTCAAACAAAAAAAAAAAAAAATTAAAGTTGAAGGGGCAATTTCAGAACAGCCTAGAGGTGAGAGGGTCTCGTTGCTTTTTTACCAGAAAGAAAAGGAAAATGCTCTACTTGTACACCTTCATTGGGTATATATTTCACACCCCATTTATCTAATAGATGGAAGTGTGGTGAGGAGTTATTTCATAAATTGTGTTGTGAAGTAATTTTTAAAAAATATACTATCTTTTTGAGTGTACATGTAGTATTGCTCCAAAGAAAAAAGTGAAAATGCGAGATGTAAAATTGTAATTTTTTTTTTTGATTTTAAAATTGAATTTTTCAATTCATTAGATTTAATTTATTTTATGACTTTAAAAAAATTTCTCTCGCATACGGTAAATTTTTCTTTGTAAATTTTTTTCATTAGTTTATTATTAAATTTTAAAATTATTTTGCACTTAGTAGATGTCTCGATTATCTATCTGTATTAAAATTTGTATTAATTATCCTCCTACACATTTACCATTATTTCAAAATGTCTAACTATTTAAAAAATTATTGCATTCAACAATAAAACTTGATAAAAATAATATTATAGATAAATTGATAATATTACTGTAATAAAATAATATAAATTTAATAAAATTATTTAATAAACTATCAATTTTAATATCACTAGCTAATATATATATATATATATATATATATATATATATATATATATATATATATATATATATATATATATATATATATATATATATATATATATATATATATATATATATATATATATATATATATATATATATATATATATATATATATATATATTGTTTTTTTGTTAAATTATACAAATTATATTTTTGTTGGCTAGAATCAATCGAATTCTACTTATTTTATTATATTTTATCTCACATGTAATACAGGTTTTTTATAATTTCAAATAGAATCAATCGAGTTTTACTATAAACATCATCTCCACCAAAAAAAAAAAAAAAAAAAAAAAAAAAAAAAAAAAAAAAAAAAAAAAAAAAAAAGTTGGAAAATAAATGGGCCGTTATATATAATGTGAAACTGCAAATGATATGCTGGACCCAACGGTCAAATTTTGAAATCAAAATTTACGTTTCTCAAATCTCCTTACTTCTTCTTCTTAAACCCCTGACGTAACGCCCTTAACGAAGGGGAAAAGAAGACGTAGTTAAAAAACCCTTGAAACCATAAAAGAGAGTGGGACTAAGATCGATCGCCATGGCGAGCGACTCATCCTCCCATGCGCTCCACGACGCCGCCCCGGCGACGGCGACGCTTCTGGTGCGGCACCTCCCGGAGGCGATTCCTCACGAGATGCTTTCTCGCCTCTTCTCCCACTACGGCGCTTCCTCTGTGCTCCCCTGCGCCGGTGGAAGGTACCACTTACCTCCGAACCCTCGATTATTGATTTCATTGCTTTGATTTGTACCAAGATGCGACGTATGCTCATGGTGATTGTTGTTGTTGTTGTTGTTTTGTTAATTTACATTGTATCAAAATGTGTCGTGCGTTGATGGTGATGATGGAGCAAACGTAGGCTTCTTCTTCTTTTTCTTCTTGATTACTTTTATTTGGTCTGTATCAAAGATGTGCAATATTTTGATTGCGGTAATGATGCTGCGTAGGATTCTTTGTTCTAAATTGCATTTATTTGATTCGTTTCAATATTTTTCTTATAATTATTTGATTTTTATTTTTATTTTTTCACTTGTATCAAAATGTGCCGCATTCTGTTGGTGAATGGTGCTATTTAAGCTGCTGCCTCTTCTTCTTTTTCTTCTTGGTCTAATTGATTTATTGATTTTGATTTGCATCAAGATTTGCAATTGCTGATGGTGATAGTGATGCTGTATCTTGGGATTCTTTGTTCTTGATTTCATTTGCTTGAGATGTGCCATATTCTGTTGGTGATAATTGTGCTAGCTAGGCTTCATTTTTTTAATTTGTAAAGGAGATTGGCTTATGTAGTTATATGTTCTTCTGGAATTCTGTAGCTCAATGAGTTCTTCATTTTCCGTGGCATTGATGATGATAATGATACCAAACTCTAGAACTTTTTATTTTCCTGACAGTTAAGTTTTTTTTTTTTTTTTTTTTTTTTTTCATTTTTTGGGCATTGATGGTGATAACGGTGTTACCTAGCACTATCACTTTTGTAGATCAACCTAAGTGGCAACTTTGTCACTCGTTCTTGTTATTCATGTCTCTGTAGATTCTCGTTCTTGTTATTCATGTCTCTGTAGATCTGCCCATCACTACTGTTTGGGATTGCCTTTTCACCTTTTCTCTTTTTTCAGGTTGAGGAATTGTGCATTTATAGATTTTAAGGATGAAATGTTAGCTAATCAAGCGCTGTCACAAATGAAAATGTATGTATCGTAAGTATACTGCACAGTTAAGATGCAATATTTCAACTATTCGTTGCTTACTTTTTTGGGAACGCCTATAGTAGCCACGAGAAGCACAATGTCTAGGGTTTGAACCCTGGACCTCAAAGTCTCCCATGAAAATATATGCACCAGCTGGGCTGTGAGATGCATGTATTCACATTTGATTATTACCGATTCAAATTCTGAAATATATGGATTTTTGATAAACTGGGGTGTTAGGGCAATTTTATTCGCTATTAAGCTTCCAATAAATGCAACTTTTAGCTGTTTCTTCCATGTAATATATTTTTTTTTATTTTGGGCTCTTGTTGGCTGATGTGATTTTCAGGTTGAGATTTATATAGGGGTATTTGATAAACTGGGATTCCTTTTAATTATTACGTTATGGCTATTTATTTCACTGTTAAGCTTGACATATCTGATGAATACCATTTATAGCTGTTTCTTTTGTCTAATAATTTTGTTCTTTGTTTTCTTTGGCTCTTTCTTGTTGGCTGAGGTGATTCTCGGATTGAGGTTTCTTGGTAAAGTTTTAACTGTTGAGAGAGCAAGCCAAGGAAATTTGAAGAACTCAAATCAACATCAACACCATCAAGATCAACTGGTGAACGGCTTGTCTCATCCACCAATCTCTCTTCTAAAAGACTCTAGTAAAAACACAAATAACTTGACACATGGGGGTGAACCAATTGCTCCAAGACTTGGTGTGGACTACCCATTTCCTCCTCATCTTGAGTATGCCATCATTTCATCAATCATTGAAAGTCATTTATCATGCTTAATATTAAAGAAAACTGATTGATTCTACTACTCTCTGTTAGTGCTTTTTATAATTTAATATTTCCTCAAGTTTGTATTTCCTGTTAAACAGATTAAAACATAAAGCCATCAGAAGCAACTTGAGAAAAGGATTTATAGGAAGTTTTTTTACCAATACTAAGTTGTTGTCGTAATCTAAAATTCATTTTAGAGCTGAAATGGGTTAAAGGGTTACATAATTCAGTCCGTGAGCAGCACTTTTATTTGTTTGGAGTTGAAATTCTTGATTGTTTTATTTAGAAATGAAAACCCCCGATTACATTGTTTGGTTTGAAAGGCTTGTCTTTTGTCGTAGTTTGAATTGGATTTAGTCCTATATCAGTATGTATTAGTAACATAGTTGTTCTTTAAATATTCCTCTCAATCACTGATGGATTGCCTCTTTTACCTATGAGGTTTCCAAAATATAGGTTTTTGATATAAGTACAGTAAGTCACAATGTTGTAAATGATATATTAAGAAGTTCCAACTTAGATATTTCTGTCTTATCTGAAAAATGTCGTTCCTATACAGGTATGAATACCCACCTCCTGATGGGAACATATTGACCAATTTTGTGAAGCCCTAGTTGTTGTTCCTCGTTTTTATACATAGGTTGTAGATGGCTTACGCCTTTCCAATCTTTTATCTTTCTGTGTACAGCTATTAATGAAAAAATTGTCAGAACAATTTTGATCGCTTAATGCTATTTAAATTATTTACATGGAACGTTGTCATCCTCTTGGCAGATTTTGCATTTGACGAACAAAATGAACATTCCAGCTCCATTTCGCATGGCATTACCGACTCCACCTCTGCCACCACAAGTGCCTGCTCCTCCACCGCCGCCACCACCCCTCAGTTCTACAAAACCTCAGTTGACTGATCTTTCAACTGATGAATCTAAGATGGAGTCCTCAGATGTACTCATCTGCTACCTGTAGTTTCTCTTTTGAGTATTGCTAGTGGTACCTCAGGATGTTCTTCGATTGTTCAATGTGCACTCTATCAATTATCTTTGTAGTTAATAAGATTAGATATCTGTCTCAAATGTAGAACTTGAGTCATGAACTGCACACTGTGGAATCTCTTAGGGTGACCAAAGCAGTTCTCTTCTATATGTATTCCTGCAATATTCTTTTTCTTTCTATTTATTACCGATGAGTCCTTTGACCTGCTTATTGCATTTGATTTTATCAGGAAGATCGCGATGATACCAGTAGAAGAAAGCGTGTCAAGCGAGAAGCCATTTGTAGGGCATGCAGTTGATAAAGGAGTAGCACATGAAGCTGTAGGGCTGAAACCTGCCATGTTGGTTCCGAAAGAGGTTCCAAAAATAAAAAGGAAAAACCCAGTGCTACAGGTTTCTCATTTTCTTTTTTTCACTTTTCATTGTTGAAACAAGGTTGATCACTTAATCTTTCGCAAATGGTGATGGAGTAATTCTATGCAGATAAAAATTGGCCCAAAACCAATGCAGAAGGAAATTGCTGAAAGTGAGAGCAGCTGCAAAGAGTTGGCAAGAGAGAAAACACTTGCAACAAAAACATTTTGCAACACCTCAAGAAATTGAGTGGGAAATTGCCCCCGAAGGAAATATTATCGCTTCTGATGTTCAAGGTATCAGAAGTTGTTCAGATTTTGATGTTTCTCTTAGCTATAGCCATATGTTTTTGGCAAGTTCCTATGAAAAAGTGGGTGACCCCCGTTAGGAGAGACATTATGTGCTTGTTGCAGTTTATTCTACTTAATATGATAGGCATATCCTTCGAATACCTGATCTTTGTGAATTTGTCTCCCCATAAGGTGGACTTAATGATGCTTTTTTCATCCTTAACTTTAGTAAGAGATCAACTATAGAATTGGTTCTGTAGCCATGTGTTTATCTTTAAGCAAATTTGTATTAGTTCATTTATAAATATATTATTTATGTATGTACACATACATGTAAGTATATCTGCATTGAATAATTTTATGATATGTTTTGTTTATGTTTTGCATTGCAGTATGACCATAGTGTTTTGTTTTTCTTTGTTGTATCTGTCGTATCAACATATACATAAATGCACAATCATACATGCTTTATTGCTTGATGTTCTCTTCTTTTAATTCATCTGCTAAATGGTTTACAAAGAGTGAAATTCAGCATCAAAGTGATAATAACATTTTGGTGAAATTTGGATTAGCATATTATGGGTATGTTTGCTTTAAGTGACTTCTTAAATGATCTAAATTATATGTCCAATCTGCAGCTATGATAACAAAGTGTTCTCAATTTGCAGAATTACACTCCAGGGAATCGTGCTGCTGTTCTCTACGTCAAGAATTTGGCAAAGGATGTCATTCCAGATAACTTCTATTTTATTTTTGGCAAGTATTCATATATATTTTGAAGCAAGCTCAGTAGAGTGAAATATCATTTAATAAATTAAGCATCAAGTTATTTTATAAGCCTAAATTAACTGCTCTCGTTATAGTATTGCCATTTTTCTGCAATTATTTGTACATTTGTTCTGGTTAAAGCTATCTTTTAGTGGTGCCTTTCAGGGTCACTTTTTGAAAGTGTTGATGCAAAGGATGTCGTTCCAGATAACTTCTATTTTATTTTTGGCAAGTATTCATATATATTTCGAAGCAAGCTCAGTAGAGTGAAATATCATTTAATAAATTAAGCATCAAGTTATTTTATAAGCCTAAATTAACTGCTCTCGTTATAGTATTGCCATTTTTCTGCAATTATTTGTACATTTGTTCTGGTTAAAGCTATCTTTTAGTGGTGCCTTTCAGGGTCACTTTTTGAAAGTGTTGATGCTGCTCGATCTGGTTTGCATATTAAGTTAATGCAGGTCAGATATACTTGTCATTTTTTTAATGTCTAGCTCTCTACTTTATCACTTATGTAGCAAATGTTTAGTTTATACTTAAAGCTAGCGGGTAAAATCAGTCGCTTCATTTACTATGTTTCTTTTTTTTCCCATTTGCTTAGCTAGACTGTCTAATGGATTTTAGTTCGCCTGTTTGGAATAAGTAATTAACTAAAAATGTTACTCTGTAATATTGATATTACAAAATAATTTTGAAGTAAAAGAAAACTGGTTAGATCTTTTTAAAAAAATACTTTTCGCAGTGTTACTTTTTCAACCCTCCTTCTCTGTTTCCTTTTGTCCTCCGAGCATTCTTTAAAAATTTAAAATTAAAATTTAAAAATAAAAAATAAAAAATAAAATTTAAATTTAAATTTTAAAATTCTAAATTGTAAAATTAAAATTTATTATTTTAAAATTAAATTTATTATTTTAAAATAATAAAATTTAATATCTAAAACTTAAAATTAATATTGTAAAATTTTTTATTTTTTATTTTGAAATTTTAAATTTTACATTTAAATTTTTTTTATTTGAAAATTGAAAATTAAAATTTCACATTCAAATTTTAAAATTTTAAAATTCCAATTCAAATTTTAAATTTTTAAATTTAAAATTCAAATTCTAATTTTAAAATATAAAAATTAAAAATTAAAAATTTATATTTTTAAATTAAAATTTTTGTATTGAAAGTTTAAATTTAAAATAGAATATTTTTTTAAAAGTCACAATCTAAATAATAAAAAGTAAAATAATTTTTTTTATAGAATATAAAGTTGTTTAAAATATCAAATATATTATAAAATTTTATTTTATTTTATTTTAAAATAATTATCCCAACAGTTACTGAAAAGTCAAAATATAAGATGAAATAAGTGCGGATGAATTTACGGTGAACAAATATAAACATATTGATAGCATTTTTTTGAAGTACTGTTGAGAATGTGAACTGGCATTATTTTTCAAAGTGCTATAAATAGTCTATAGAGCATGTGAACTGGTAGTATTTTTCAAAGTACTACTATTTAGAGAATGTGAACTTTAAAGTCTTATAAAGCATGTGAACGGTCGCGCGGGGAAAAGAAATAGCAAAAAAGGCTTATACTATTTATTTCCGTTAAAAGTATAAATAATTATTATGTTTAATTCGGTAATATAATATTATAAATAATACAAAATTATTATCGAACGGAATTAAATATTTTACATTACTAATAATAAGTTATCTTGCATGTTATATAAAATTACAGATTTACTCTTGCAACACTTCAAATCCTTTCAATACGTTTAATTTTAAAATTATCAAAAAAATAATAATTTACTGAAAGTTCATTAAGTTCTAATTTTTTTATATTTTTTTCTCTTTCTCTTTCTTCACTTTCCAAAACATCACATTTTTTATTTTTGTATAACTTTACTTTACGTTTGAGATAAAAAAAAATATTACTGTGAACAATATTAGTATAAAAAATTATTTTACATTAATATAAATTATCTATATAAAAAAAAAGATATTTTGAATAATATTTTTAAATAATAAATAAAATAATATGGATAAACTTAATATTACTTGTTTGATTTAGATTGAGACATTTTCGACTATTATTTTATTATTTTTATTTATAAATATTATATAATTATATCGTCTTTATATTATATATATTTTTTAGTTATATCAACTGACATGTTCAGTATGTAAGCATAATAAAAATAATTATTATTATAATAAAATTATTTTTATTATATTTATTAGTATTATTATTATTAAATAATTTTTTCTTTTTTATTTCTCTCTCTAATTAGTAATAAAATATTAATTTTACTTTTTTTTTTTCTAAACATTCTAGATTTGGAATATTTTTAAGAGTAAGGTTAGATGGAGAATTTTTTTTTTTTCAAATAAAATTACATTAGCCATTACTTCACTTTTGATCTTAAATTTACATACAGTATATATATATATATTATTTTTTATTTCTACAATTAAGTATTTTTATTTTTAAGGTCGTTTATTTTTTGTGATTTCGTACTCTTTTTTTCTCACAAATACATATGTCATTTTTTCGGCCGATTTCATATATAAGTAGTTTTAGATATATTTGAGAATGCTAATTTTTTAAAATTTTCGGTCAAAAGTTATACCATAAGCACTCGATTTTGCGATGAAAATTAACTTTAAAATTTTTATATTTAATAACGTCAAATATAATGTACTAAAATATTTATTTTATAATAATTTTTTAAATATTTTTTATTTATTAAAAAAATTATTTTATAAATAAAATATTTTACTTTTTCTTATAAATTATCTATAAAAATATATATATATATTATCGTCTAACACGATTTTTTAACTGAAATAAGGAGCGATGAAATTAGGGTGCACAACACAAGTAGGTAACATTTTGAAAAGTATTATTATAGAGCATGTCTGCATGTGAACGGTGGTGAGTAGCAATCTGAGAGCACCTTTAAAACGTTTGGCTGAATTTAAATAAAAAATATTTTTTTAAATAAAATTTAAATTTAAAATCAGATTTTTTTTTAAATATTTTTTTATTATTTTTAATTTTGGTTCTCAAAATTTAGAAAATCGATTATAAAATTAAAATCAAATTTTCAAAATAATATTTTCAAACACTTTATTTATTGTGTGGTATTGGTGGGCTCCAGAGAAAACCCGATACACTTATCCCTACATAGTGGTACTAGCGTAGGCTCCGCTTTGCGGCATATGCTTATCTCAAAAATTATTTATTATTATGTTAATATATATATATATATATATATATATATATATATATATATATATATATATATATATATATATATATATATATATATATAATATAAATAATAAATTATATTTTAAATTTTATAAAAATATTATATTATTTTTTACTGTTTGAATTGTGAACTTTAAAAAAAAAAATTGTTTTAAATTTAAACTTTCAATACAAAAAAATTAATTTTAAAATATAAACTTTTAATTTATAATTTTAAAATTTTAAAGTTAGGATTTAAATTTCAAATTTTCAAAATTGAATTTGAATTTTAAAATTTTAAAATTTGAATGTGAAACTTTAAATTTTAATTTCAAATTTCAAATTAAAAATTTTAAATTTTAAAATTTATAATTTATAATTTATAATTTATAATTTATAATTTATAATTTAAAATAAAATTTTAAAATTTAAAATTTAAAATTTAAAATTATAAATTTTAATTTTAAAATTATAAATTTTAATTTTAATATAATAAATTTTAATTTTACAATTTAGAAAATTTCAAAATTTAAAATTTAAATTTAGATTTTTATTTTTTTAATTTTTTATTTTCAAATTTTAATTTTAAATTTTAAATTTTAAATTTTAAATTTTAAATTTTAAATTTAAAAAAAATTAAAATTTTTAATTTTAATTTTCAATTTTTTTAATTTTTAATTTTTAATATCAAAATTTAAATTTTCAATTTTAAATTTCAAAATTTTAATTTTAAATTTTAACTTTCAAAATTTTTAATTTTAAATTTTAAATTTTTAAAATATGGTGAAATGCGAAAGAGGGCGAGTGAAAAGTCGTATGTGAAAAACAGGAAATTTTTTTTCGCCGCTCAGAGCATTTTTTTTTTCCCAAAATATTTCGAAACGATAAAATTATTCTATTATGTTGTTACATTGTTGGGCCATCCAAAAGGACCAACTAATAAAAAAATAAAACTTTTTACAAAACAAAGTAAAATGACCTAAAACAAAATTTTTAAAGTTTTCCAAACGAGCCCTCAGTCTATATTATTATACTATTAATAGTACGAAGTTATTGATGCTATCAAGTTTTATACCATTAGATCAACTCCTTTGATAATTTTCATCCGTTAGATTTTATTATTTCTCAACCACTTATTAAACCCAAGAGGCCCACTATCATCTCAACCATATATTTTTTTAATTTAATAATTAAAAACTTAATAGAATCAATGACTTGATACTATTAATAGTATTCCAACCTCTATATATATATATATATATATATATATATATATATATATATATATATATATATATATATATATATATATATATATATATATATATATATATGGGTGTGGGTGTGAATTAAACGGATTATTTTGGTAAAATTATAAGTTTATCCTTCCAATTCCTAACCCCTTTTAATATATTATTTTTAAATTTTTAATTTAAAATTTTGAGAATTTATCCTTCCAATTTTAGAGAATTTATAGTAGTTCTCGTGCAGAGCGGGGAGGCAATATCATTTAAGTGGTTTGATGTAGGAGAAATTATTTAATTATGAGAATTGTCAAGTTCAATATGTATCCACTAACTAAAAAATCAAAAGTTAAGTATAGTGTAAATGTAATAAAATTAAAGTTTTTATTATTTTTTTTAATAAATATAATTAAAAATATAAAATAATTAGTTTTCGAATTCGAAATTTTGAATATCAAATTTTTTAGGCTTACAACGGTCAATTAATAAAATTAAAGTTGAGGGGACCATTTCACAGTGGGCTATAATTAGGAGTGTTCATACTCTGCAAGTGCACGGTGTTGCTGCATATCGCATATGCTATTAAAATACACAAAGCAAATAAGGTTCCAAAGCAGCATAGGTCTAATTAATTTTAGGAATAACCTATTTGTACCCTTCCATTTAAGAATAAAATGTCACTAGCTAGTGATGTGATTATTAAGTGATCCTATATTTTTCGATAAATAAAATATAAAATCTACAGTATTTTTTTTAAATGATTTTTTTATTGAATATTACAACTAAAAAATAATTAAATCTGAATCGTTAAATAAAAATAAATAGACGATAATAAATAAATAAATAAATAAATAAATATATATATATATATATATATATATATATATATATATATATATATATATATATATATATATATATATATATATATATATATATATATATATAGAGTTGGGCTGGAATGCTATTTATAGCACCAACCCAACTTTGCCACCCATTTTGTAGCCATTGGATTGCATTGAGATTCGTGCAAGCCCTTTAATTAAAAAGAAATTTTTTTTACTTTTTACTTTTTCTTTTTACTTTTTCTTTTATCTTTTTTTCATTAAAGAGCCTACACGGATCTCAATGCGATCCAATGGCTACAAAATGGGTGGCAAAGTTGGGTTGGTGCTATCAATAGCATTCCAGCCCAACTCTATATATATATATATATATATACCCATTTAAAATTATATATATATATAAATAAAAAAAAGTATTTTATTTTTTATTTTATTATACCCACTTAAAATTTTATTTTATTTAGATAAATATCATGGCTAGTATTTCTAGACAAGTTTTAGTTATAAATTTATACAAAAACAAAAATTATAAAAAATATAAAACAATACTTTTATATGGTGTGATAATAAATCATAAATGTGCCTAGGAAATGCATGTAGATAAGATTTTTATTCTTTCTCTTTTAAAATATAAGATAAATAGTAAACCAAATGTCATATTATCTAAGGATTCATATTCCGATTGATCTAAACCAAATTTTATTATTCAATTCGGATTCATATTCGGATCTAGACTTTAATTTTTTTTTGGATTCAAATTAGAGTTCACTATTTCTTTTTGAATCCGGATTCAAATCGGTGGTGCCCAAAACTGAATTTAACTGCTTTTTAAATTTTCTAAATGATGTCATTTAAGTATCTTTCAGAAATCACAAACATTTTTATTATACTTTTGTTCTTTTCCACCTTTAGAAAGAAGTGAAGAGGAAAAAAGTCTTATCTTTTCGCTGCCTCATTTAAAAATAAATATAATATAAAATAATATAATTATATATTAAATATAAATAAATATATTATTATTATTTTATTATTATATATTTAATATGATTATATATTAAATATAAAATTAATATGTTTAAAAAAAATATGACTATACACAATGTAATTAATTATCCGATATAATTACATATTTGACGTAATAATTACTATAATATAAAAATAATATAATTATATATTATATAAACGTAAAAATAATATAATTATATTTTATATATAGAGTGCTTGAGAGAAGAAAAAAAAAAAAAAAAATTAACATATAAATTTACATAAATAGTATAATTTTTTCTTTAATGCATTGAAAGAAGGCTAGATTAAAAAAATTTTAAAAAGAAGATTAGAGTGGAATTATTTTTTTCCAATAAAATTAGAAATTAAAAATTAGATGAGGCATTGGTTCAGGGATTTACATGCAAAAGGTCACCTAAAAAAAGAAAAGGAAAAAAATGGCAGCGTAATTATTGGAGCAACAGCACAAAGTAATTTTGGAGCAATCACCTTCCACCACTGCAGGGCATCCCCTGTCCGCTGCTTTAGTGTAGTAGGACGTTCGTATTTTTTTGAGAAGAAGCACATTGCAGCACGCGCGATGGCGGAGGGGATGGCATTCGACTTGGTGACGGGAGTGGTCGGCAAGCTGGGCTCCGCTCTCTGGGACGAAATTGGACTGCTGCGGAGCTTCAAGGACGATGCAGACGACCTCAGAAGCAACTTCTCGGCGATCCAAGCGGTGCTTCTCGACGCCGAGGAGAGAAGCAGCGTTGAGATCAAGGAGAGCCACGCTTTGTGTGACTGGCTGGGCAAACTGAAGGACGCCGCTTACGACGCCGACGACCTGCTGGACGTGATCCGGACGGAAGCGGTCCTCCGGAAACAAGAGCATAAGCTGCAGAATCAAAACCAGCCAGCTGAAAAGGTATGTGCTAAACTCCTGTCCTGCGCTAATCCAATACATTTGAAGTTTAAGTTCAAGATGGCACATAGAATGAAAGAGCTCAGACAAAAGATCGGTAAGATCGCGAAACAGAGGAATGATTTTGGTCTCGTCGAAGCTGGCACTCGTCGGCAGAGTGAGATGAAAGTTCGGAGAGATGATCGTGAGACAGACTCGTCCGTCGAAAAAGAGAAAATAGTTGGGAGAGGTGATGATATAGAGGAAATTGTGAAGCTTCTGCTAGAGACTAACGGCCATCACGACCTGTCGGTCATTCCGATCGTGGGTATGGGGGGCTTGGGGAAGACGACGCTCGCTCAGGTGGCCTTCAACGATGGGCGGGTTACGGCCCAGCAGGTCTTTGATCTACGGGTGTGGGTCTACGTGTCCACCGATTTCGACATGAAGAAGATTGCAGAGGCGGTGAAGTCCACAACTAGAGGCGAGGGAGATCTAAGTACCAAGGAATCTTCTAACAAGTTTCTCCTCGATACCTTTAGTCAGAAGAAATTTTTGCTGGTGCTGGATGATGTATGGAACGAAGAGCAGGATAAGTGGGAGGAATTGAAGAATAAATTTAAGGAGGGCAAGAAGGGAAGCAAAATCTTAGTAACCACACGAAGCGAAAAGGTGGCCGAGATAATGAAAACAGCTGAACAACCACACCGCCTGAAAGGCTTATCAAATGACGATTGTTGGACATTGTTCAAAAGACGGGCATTCGCTGAAGGGGAAGAGAACGGCTATCCACGTTTGGTCACAATCGGAAAGCAGATAGTAAACAAGTGCGGTGGTGTGCCGTTAGCAGCACAAGCTTTAGGAAGTATGATGCGCTTTAAGAGCAGGACGGAGGATGCATGGTCTGCTATTAGAGATAGCGAAATATGGATGTTGGAAGAAGAGAAAACGATTTTATCATTACTGAAATGGAGCTACATTCAGATGCCGTCAGCTCTGAAACGGTGCTTTGCTTATTGCTCCATATTCCCCAAAGACAGCAAGATTGACAAGGATGACTTGATCCAGCAATGGATTGCTTTAGGCTTCATTTCATCGCACGAAACAAGCTCTTCGATGGAAGATATTGGGAATGAGTACTTTAACGATCTATTATGGAGGTCTTTCCTTCAAGTAACATATAGAGGATGGGGTACATATAGAGGAGGGGGTACCTGCCAGATGCATGATTTAGTGCATGACCTCGCTCAATCCGTAGCAAGTAATGAAGTTGCTGTTATAGTTGGAGAAGAGCCAACAAGGATCCTAGAAGGTTGCCGCTATGCATCAATATGCGATCGTTCCATGCCACAGGTTCCAACCGCAATAGTGCAGAGGTTGCGAGCTCTCCGATTTAGGGAATCTACTTCACTTACGACTTTTTATAGTGAGGCAAAATGCTTACGCCTGTTGGATTTGCATAATTCCGGAATTTCTATGCTGCCAAGCTCAATCGGTAAGTTGAAGCTCTTAAGATACCTCAACCTTTCGTCCACCAATATAAAGGAATTGCCTGAATCAATTACCGGCCTCTTCAACTTGCAAACCTTGAATCTTTCATTATGCAACAGGATCAGTACATTACCCAAATCTCTAGGAAGTCTTGTGAATTTGCAGATTTTAGATTTAAGCGAGTGTGATTCTCTGACATTACTTGACTCAATTAGCAACCTTCAGAATTTGTATAAACTGAATTTGAGTTCTTGCCAAGAGTTGAGATCACTTGAATCTATATGTCACCTCAAAAACCTACATGACCTAAACCTATCATATTTAGAAAATTTGCGGGCATTACCTGAATCCATTGGAAACCTTAAAAACTTGCGTATTCTGAATCTTTCGGATTGCCGTTCTCTACTATCATTACCCTCATCGTCAAGTGATCTTCAGCATTTAGAGAAACTAGACATTAGTTATTGTAGACAATTATGTGAGCTGCCTAAAATGATCCAAAAGCTGACCAAACTCAGAGAATTGTTAAACGAGTATTGCTGGAAATTGAAGGGCATGCCCAGAGGGATCGGCAAGTTAGTTAGCTTGCAGAAATTGTCCCTTTTTGTCGTCGGCAAGCAAGGCAGCATCGAGCATTGTGCTAGCATTTCTGAGCTAGAGCATCTTAAGCTTGTCGGCGAGCTGGAGATCAAAGGTCTCGAAAATGTAACGAATCCAGCTGATGCCAAGGCTGCAAATTTGATTAAGAAGAACCTGCGGTCTTTGAATTTGAGATGGAATGTTTTAAGTGCGGCCGAAGACACGGACACCGTACAACCGGCGGAAGAGATGGATGCCGTGCTAGAGAATCTTCAACCACATCAAAATTTAGAGAAATTGGTCATAGAAGGCTATGCAGGCGGGAAGTTTCCTAGCTGGATGATGAATAGGATTGAGTCGTGCCTTCCAAATCTTGTTAAAATCAAACTTGTGAATATACCCAGATGCAGCTCACTCCCGCTGCTGGGGCTACTTCCTGATCTTGAAGAATTAATTATAGGGGATATGGCCGCAATAACAAATTTGGGCGTAGAATTTGATGGAGATAGCCATATTAATGAAAGTGCAAATAAGTTCCCTGCGCTGAGGAGACTTTACTTGTCCGACATGCCGGTGCTGCGAGAATGGGTGACCCAGCGGAGGAATAAGTTCCCTGCCTTGGTGGAACTTTCGTTGAAGCGCATGCCGGTGCTACGAGAATGGGTGACGGTGGATGACGAAAAAGGCAGGCGAGAGCGAGTTCCCATTTTTCTGGGTCTCACTGAATTGTGGATAGAGGATTGCCCTCAATTGAGGCCGGAGCCTTGCCTCCCGGCATCGGTTGAGGATCTGACCATTTTCAAAACAAGCGAAGAGAATCTATCATTAATTCTTGAACGTGTGACGATGGATAGTGAAACGCCACTTGATGATGGCGATGGCGCCGTATCACCACAACTACCGAATGAGGGACTGAGGCTGGGGCAACTAACAATAAGAGAATGTCAACAGCTAACTTGTTTGCCCGAGAGCTTGCGGAGTTTCACGTCCCTCGAGCACCTGACAATATGGGATTGCGGAGATCTTGAGAGAATTGAAGATTGGCTCGGGAGCTCACCAAGCTGAAGGACTTGAACATCAATAGCTGCAGCAGTCTCCGGTACTTGCCTGTCCACAAGACGACCACACTAACAAAGTTATATATTGAGAATTGTCCGCTGTTGTTCAATGCAGGCGGAGATGTCCGAGTTAATGAAAGGTAATTAATTAATTTGGAACTCTAACTACTCTTTAATTTCCTGGCTAGCACCTTAATATTCCTCTTTCTTTTTATTTTTATTCTTATTTTTATAATACGTATGGAAAAATTTTGATTAGCCCCGCCCCCACATAGTTTAGTACATTTCTGTTTATTATGAAATATTTTAATTTGCTATTTTATTTTTTTATATTTATTTTATCATAAGAATTTACTATCAATAGAATAGTGAAGTGCTAAAATATATGAGTTTGAGGATATTAAAATAATATATTTTACAAACCACTAAGTGGTGTATATATATATATATATATATATATATATATATATATATATATATATTATGTTACTATTTCATAGTTTATAAAATTTAGCACTTTAGTACTCTATTCTGCTTGACGGCAGGTTCTAACGATGACGCAAAAAAAAAAAAAAAAAAAAAAAAAATCATAAAACTTTAAAATGAAACTATTAAAAACACAAGGCGGTAAAGTAAAAATGACTTAAATCATTAAAGGGTCTAATTGAAAATTTTCCTTCTAGATAAACCTTGATAGTATATCTATATAGAGATGCATACTTACTACAATATAAATTACAAATCATTTGCTATTCACAATCTCTAATCCCGATTTTGATTTCTATCTTACTACTTATATATTTGTGATATTTTGTTTAATTTATACTCTAAGTGGTAATAATTTTTAACATTAGTTTTACCATCATATTCTTCTTCCTTCATGTTTAGATATACTAAATTTTACTAAACAGAATATTTTATTTGTACAAATAGTTCATAGATTATATAAGGGAATTATCTTTCCACAAATTTGTAATAATAACTACTTTACTAATTTGCATAATTGAAATAATGGCAGCTTACTGTTGCACAATTTAAAAATCACATTTCAATGTCAATTATGTAAAAGTGTAATTACAATATTCGAAATATGATTGGTTGCTTGAAAATATTTACAAGTGAATCTCTTGGAGGCATATAGACTAATTAATAAAATTTTATTTTTTTCTTAATTTGTTGCAATTTGAAATGCCGAGAAAATTATATTTGAAAAATATATGGTATTTATGAGGTAACTTTTTCCGATCACATTGCTAATAGACTATTCTGAGTCAGGAGATATTTTACTTAGCGAGTTTTTATTTTTCGTGTCTCACTCAATTGAGTCTATATGAATGCCCTCAATTCAGGCCTGAGCCTTGCCTGCCGACATCCGTTCAAGAGTTGGTCATTTCCAGAATGAGCAAAGGTTTCTATCGTAATTCTTAAACGCCCGACGAAGGATAGTGAGACGCCACCTGATGATGGCGATGCTGTATCACTCCAACAACCAAATATGGTGCTGCGGCGTCTAAGAATAGGAAAATGGTCAACAGCTAACTTGTTTGCCCGAGGGCTTGCGGAGTTTCATGTCCCTCGAGCACCTGACGATATGGGATTGCGGAGATCTTGAGAGAATTGAAGATTGGCTCGGGGAGCTCACCAAGCTAGATTTTTTGAATATCTGGAGTTGCCAGAGTCTCCGCTACCTGCCTGCCCACAAGATGACCACACTTAAGGAGCTATATATTAATGGTTGCCCGCAGTTGTTCAATGCGGACGGACAATTTGTCGACACCAATGTCGATCACATCAAAAATGTTCAAGTTAATTTCAGGTAATTAATTTGAAACTCTGACTAGGCATTAATTAGCTGGCTAGTACCTTAATATGATCTCCTGTAGCTAGCATATACATCTCTTTCTTTTTATTTTTATTTTAAATTTCTTTTTCGGATGGAAAAATTCAATTAGCCCCACCCCTATGTGGGTTCAGTGCATTTTCATTTGCTATGAAATATTTCACTTCGCTATTTTATAGTTTTCTTTTTATTTTATCGTAAGAATCTGCTACCAAAAAATATTAAAATACTAAAATTTTATGAATTATAGAATAGTAAAATAATATATTTTACAAATCCAAAGTGACTATGTGAAAAAATATATAATTTATATGTAGGAGACCATGATTCATAAAATATTGTATTATTTTACTATCTCAGGTTTACAAATTTAACACTTGATATTCCACTTTAGGAAAGGTTCTTAATTACTATAATACCAAAAAAAAAAATCACAAAATTTTTAAATAAAACTAATTAAAACACAGGACGGTAAAATAAAAATAAATTAAATCAGGAAAGAGGCAAATTGAAGTTTTCCCTCTCCGGATAAAACTCTGGTAGCACATCTACCGTGATACATACTTAATGTAACATGAGTTACAAACCACTTGCTATTCACAATCTTCAATCCCCACCTTCTGGAGCAATTGATTTTGATTTCTACTTCCCATTTATGTATTTGTGAGATTTTGTTTAATTTGTATTTTGAGTGATTATAATTTTAAAGATTAATTTTATTCTCTTCTTATTTCTTTCTGTTTAGATATGCTAAATTGATGTTGAACAATTTTTTTTTTTTTTGTACAAGTAGTTTTAGATTACACGAGGGAATGATTTTTTCGCAATTTTGCAACAATAGCAACTTTACGATAAATCACATTTTAATGTCAATTACGTAAAAGTGCAGTTAAGATATTCGAAAATATGATTGGTTGCCTTAGAAATATTTACAAGTGATCTCTTGCATGTATGTAGACTAATTAATGGAATTTCAATTTTTTCTTAATTTGTAGCGATTTGGAATGCTGAAACTTTTCTACTTGAAAGATAATATAGTATTTACAAAGTAATGTTTATCAGTCACATTGCTTATAAACTATTTAAGTCATGGAATATTTTTCTTTACAAACTGAAATCAGGTATCTTAATCATGAATGATTAGAAAGTCTGAACAAGATGTACAATATGCGCTGCACAAACGCCGAATAAAAAATTTACTATTTTGTGTTGTTGTGGTGCAGGGAATTACAAATATAGAAAACAAGAGTAGGTGAGCTCGCCAGAGTGGGAGGTGAGCTCGTCAGAGGATGAGAAGAAGTGTTGGAGGAGACGTTGGAGGAGATTGGATTGGTCGCAAAAGAGCATAAGCATATGTACTTATTGTTTGGAGGTAAAAGATTTTACTTGTTTTTTATTACCTGGGCGTGTTTTGGGAATATGTTGCCAAGAAAAGCTTCTGCTTTGATGCTTTGGAGGGCCCAGAAATTTCAAAAGCACTTAAGTGCTCCCCTCAAATGTTTCAAATAATGATAGGAACTGCCATAGGAGAGAGCATAATGCCGGGAGAGGGCATTCTTCTCTGTTATAGTTCCCCTACCATCATGTAGCATTTGAGGGGAGCTCTCAAGTGCTTTTGGAATTTTTTTGGCGGCCCTCGAAGCATGTTCCAAAATAGGCCTCACTTTTCGAAACAGCTCTATTTCTACCCTGAACTATTTTACCTGAAGGTAGTTTTTGGGGAAAAAAGAAAGTAAAAAAGACTGGCTCGAAAGTGAGAAGCGAAGAATCTGCTTTGATTACTCTACAAAACTTTAAATATGATGAGTCTGTTTAACTCTGCAATACTTTAAATATGATAATTCTGTTCTTCCTTTTTAATCTTTTATTTATTTTAGAATAATGAGCATTGTTCATAATAATCAATTACTCTCTTTTGCAGAATCTGGTTAATGGATGTGTATTTAAAGCAAGCCGATGATCATCCAGTTTGGTCGCAATCCTGGTTGCTGCGGCAAAGCTACCTAAATGGGGATTTAGATGTAGACCATGGGTACCTTGGGATGGAAATTTTGATCAATCTAAAAATTATCAACTCTTCAACGTCCTAAAGATATGGGTATGGTTTTTCATAAAAAAACATAATGATGTATAGTGTGCATTTATGAGAGTCAATTTATTTTATGGGCACTTCTGATGAACACCCATAATGGCCACAAGGTGTTTCATCTAGGTTCCTATGAGCTGCGCTCGAACTTTACCACCAGATTTTTTTGCATCAAATTGGTTCATTAAAAATTGAACAAGTCGATAAACCAGCGATTGGCCTTGTTCAGGATTTTGTATCCTTAGAATGGAATATTCATGAGCTATTGTTGCTGCTTTTCTGAGGAAGGGTTTTTTTATCATATATTAAAATCTCATTCAAGTGCAAATTATCATTAGTACTTTCTAATATGCTGAATTGACCAGTCAGTTTTGTTTTGTTATCAATTCCTTGATCGACTCTGTTCAGTTTGGCCTTGGTTTTTGTGGTGATTTTTGACATATTTTTCGCTTTGTGTTGATAAGCTACTAGGATCGTTTGCCAGATTTTAAAGTTCAGCATAACGATTCATGCTGTGGAACTCTCTGCCGCAATGAGATGGTTCAATTGTGCGCGTGCCCTAGTTTTGCTTTTCCCGGGAGGACAAAATCAGTTGGAACCCAGGTGGTAAGAAGGTACACACTAGTAATTGCAAATTTATTTCTAGGGTAGACTGCCCACCAGTCCATCGGCTCTTAGCGAAGGTTTCATTTTGACTCTAACTTTAAGTTCAATGTCCGAGACTTTTGAACCCGTTTCGCGCATCTTTACTATTAGACGACAAATTATTGGTTGCACCTAATATATGTGTAAAGACCCGACCCACTGCAATAAAACCGTTGGGTTTTAAACACAATCCAAATGTGCTTAAGCCCAGTTTATTACTAATGGTCATGCTCTTATATATCTAATCACAATTCCATTCTCATCCGATGTGGGACTAGTGGGGTGTCACAATGTGTACATATTTGTATACTC
>CM055061.1:50511674-50656674 GCA_029204045.2 Tillandsia leiboldiana
TTTTTTATTCAAGGTTGTTCATTTTTAATTCACAAAATCAAATCAAATAATTTACTAAAAAAATCAAATTAATCAACCAAAATGAGCCAAATAAGTACTTCAATTTGATTTTCTTAAAAAATGTATTTTATATGAAAATACAGACTGTGACGCCCTCAATAGTCCCACATCGGATGTGGTGGAATTGTGATTGGATTATAGGAGACGACGACACTAGTAATAATAACTGGGCTTAATATTTTGGCTGTGGTTTGGGCCCACGAGTTATTATTGCTAGTGGGCCGGGTCGTTACATTTGGTATCAGAGCCAATAACCAGCCGGAAGTGTGCGGCGAGTCTCGGCTGAGGCCTGGGTCTAGATGACAGGGCTAGCGAGACGAGTCTCACATCGCCTGGTGATCTTGGGCTGCTGTGTGTGTTTGGGCTGACGAGGACGTCAGGCCTAAACGGGAGTTTGTGACGGACACTAGTAATAATAACTGGGCTTAAGCATTTGGGTTGTGGTGTTAGCCCAACTAGTTATTATTGCTAGTGGGTCAGGTCGTTACATTTCCCAAACACACACACACAAGCCCAAGATCACCAGGCGATGTGAGACTTGTCTCGCTAGCCCTGTCATCTAGACCCAGACTCAGCCGAGACTCGCCGCACACTTCCGGCTGGTTATTGGCTCTGATACCAAATGTAACGACCCGGCCCACTAGCAATAATAACTCGTTGGGCCCAAACCACAGTCCAAAATGCTTAAGCCCGGTTATTATTACTAGTGTCCATGTCTCATATAAATCCAAACACAATTCCATCCACATCCGATGTGGGACTATTGGGGGCGTAACACAGACTCACGTTTGTCAATATCTATAGACTCGATATAAAATAATAAAAAAGAAAACAAAAAGAAGATGATAAATATAGATACAAATAACTGAAGAATTTTAGTTCTAAATTATCCAATTTTTTATTTTAGAAATATCGAAAAACTGGAAACTGATATTTATTTCAAAATATAATTAATTATTTTTTATTAAAAATATTTTTCGAGAACCTAGCATTTGGGATGAGCAGCGAAGATAAGATAAAAATGAATAAAATTAACCTAAATTTTATTTTATTATTAAAAAAATAATTAAATAATTTTTAAAAAATTTGATTTGACTTTTCAATTATTCTAATTTTGAATTTTACGAAATTGGTGTCGGTACCCACGGTGCGTCCGTACAGTAGTGTACTGTGCCACAATGAATTGATCCTGGATGTATTTTATATATTTAATTTAATCATCTAGCTTTTAAATTAGGGGATACTATAATTTATTATGCTATGAAAATTAAATATGTGGATGCATGACACAAAAGATGCATGAAGGTGAAGGGTAAAGATATATGATTAATGTATAAGGGGTAGCCAATAACTTTGTAAAGCAATTAATTTATTAAAATAATTAATTAGAATTTTTAGAAAATAAATAGTCAAATTTCAAATGATCCAAAATTTAATTAGCTTTATATATTTTTACAAAAAATAAAGAAGAGCCAACATTTATCACCACAAAATTTTTGAATAAAATCTGAAGCCGCTGAGTGAACAATACTTTATCTACAAATTTAGTACATCTATTTATTATTAAGTATTAATTGATCTAGTTTTATTTGCCAATAACTAATTAAAATTATCGAGCGCGATGAAACTACCGTTCAATTTGATAAAATCTTATTGTTATTATTATTTTTATTATTTTATGCCTAAAACTAAAAATTAATAAAGTCTCATTTCAAAAAAAAAATTAAAGTTGATGCATTTCTAGGAAGGGAAAAGGTCAAAATCGGAGAGGTTAAATTGTAAAGAAAAAGGTTTTTGATTTTGATATTGAACTCTTCCATTTATTAGATTTAATTTATTTTATGGCTTTAACAAAATTTCTCTGCACCTGGTAATTTATTTTTTATAAATTTTTTTTCATTAATTTATTATTAATTATAAAAAAAAAAAAAATTGCACTTTAGCAAATGTCTCAATTATCTCTAGATCTGTATTAAAATTTGTATTAATTATCCTCCTATACATTGCCATTATTTTAAAAGGTCTAGCTATTTCGAAATATTATTGCATTCAACAATAAAACTATATTATTTTTCAGATTAATATAAATTTAATAAAATTTACTTTTCAAGTTTTATTGTTAAAGCCATTATTTCAAAAAGTCTAGCTATTTAGAAAAAATTATTTACTTATAGTTAATGCAATAGAATAATATAAATTTAATAAAATTATTTAATAAGCTATTAATTTTGATAGTACTAACGAAAAAAGAAAATTTTTTCTAGATTTTTTTACCTATTTTTCTTTTCAAATTAAATATATGCTGTGATGTGTAAGAATGTCACGCCCCGAGATTCAAAAGTGGGTCTAATTTTTTTTTTTTTTTTTTTTTATATTAGAGTTTAAAATCTTGATTTCTCCAAGGCGTGAACAGACCGCCACACATATAGAAAAGTCTCAGTACATCAAACAGAGCCTTCCCTATATGTGCTCGGCTAACAGATACAGTCAATCAGAGTAGATACGAGATAGCTATACTAAATAAGTTCTACTCTATTACAACCACAAGGTTCATAAGTTAATACATCCGGTTCCCAAAATGGAAATACAGTTGCAATGTTTTACTAAATCAAAAGGGGTACATCCTACCAGGAATAAAACTACCACGCGTCCTCACACAGAACGTCCAAAGGTCCCCGCACCCGAAGGACCTGAAAAACAGTCACCCGAGGGTGTGAGACACACCGGAGTGTATCCCAGTGGGCACGACGGGCCGGGAAATAGCAAGTCGTACCTACTGGATACAGTAATAAGCGGATAACAGAAGTAGGATATACTGAAGATTAATGCAGGTATACAGTTAGGCAAGTAAGATCAAACATGGATCAATAGAACAGAGTATGCATATATAACACAATCATATTATGCATGATAAATCTATAACAGATATGAAATGCAGGTAATCAAACAAGCAGGAATATCAAGAAAATGCATTAAAGGTAGTACCACAAATATACCCAATCAAATGCCACTTTTGGCCACAAGGGCCTCAGGCTAAACTGCCATGGAGCATAAGACCTCAGGCAAAAGCCCCTTTTGGTCATTGGGGCCTCAGGCCTAAAGCCACTTTTGGACACCCTGGGGCCTCAGGCCTAAAGCCACTTTTGGACACCCTGCAAGCTATCATAACCCCACTGGGCTCACGGGTCGATCAGACCTCCCTACCGGTAAAGAACACCCTGACGGTGACCAAACCGTCGGTGTGCGTGACTAAAAGCTGGCTCGACACGGCGATCATAATGCTGATGCTCAAACCATGGTCCACTGACCATATAGACGGCAAGAAGCCGAGAAAAATCCCCACCGGGATACAAGTATAACATGCCACATGCTGAAGTAGTATCTCCTATTCTAAATATGCAGTGAAGAATAGAGACAGGTATAGAACTATGCTAGTGACCAATCAAGCATGGCATGTGTCCAGGAAATGCATATCTACTGCTGAAGAAGCATGATATATCTCAACATGATAAACAAGCAACTGCTGGAATATAAGCATGATGTATAACTACTGCTGGAAATCAAGGCATAATAAAAGCTCATCTGTGGGACCAAGGCTATGCAGATGTAAGGATTTTGTGCTGATATGCAAGCAAGTAGTAAGAGCAGGTATAACTCAATAGCAATCATAATGCTAAATCTCAATCCACGGTCGGGAGACCGAACAGTCGGCGAGAAGCCGAGGAAATCCCCTTCGGGATATCGATACTGATGCAAATCATAATGCTGAACCTCAATCCACAGTCGGTGGACTGGACAGTCGGCGAGAAGCCGAGGGAATCCCCATCGGGATATCGATACTGATGCAAATCATGCCAGGTACTAGAACTCCTATTCTAAATATGTAGTGAAGAATAGAGTATAATGAAAGGCTCATCAGTATAATCAAGCAATATAGCTGTAATGACTGAATGCTGGAATAGAAGCATATAGTAAGGCTAAAGCATAGGTTCAGGGCTACACCAAGAACAGGGGTCCAACCTACCACGGCACCCCGTAGGGCCGACCTGATAAAACGCGGACCGAAGATAAACCCACCTGTATATAGGATGAACAACGACTCCACCAGAAGGTAGACGGTCGCGATAGCCACAAGACGAATCACGGGCTGGCTCCTGATGACTGAGGCCTACAACAACACCGGATGACAACTCAGGATCTACCAAATCTAGCGCGAATTGACTATTTTGTCGATTAACGCATGATTAAGCATATTTAGCTTTTCAGGAACCCCGGAAAACCCACCGAAAGTTCGATAATGTTTTAGAACATTCATCTAGCTTTTCCATATTGTTACAATTGCAGCAAGCTCCTCAGGTTAACTCAGAATGTGTTTTACACACTAAATAAACACCGTTTTGGCTCGTTCTCACAAACAGAGAATCATTTTTACGAGCCGTCACCACCAGTAGGTGACATTCGACTTGCTGAACGCCGTGCTCACCCATTTGTGGCAGCATGATACCCGAGGAAAACTTCGGGTCATGAATTACTCCACCAACCTAGCCGAAACGCATTTTCGTTTCTTCGGCTCACCAAAACCCAAAATAAACGCGAGCATCGCGTCCAGTGACCCCAAATTAGCTAGGAGTACACTGTTGCAATATTTCAAACAGACCCTAACACTGTTTTTAAACAATTATTGTATTAAGTCTTGGTTTTAACATAACTTCGAATCTACACATTTTCAGACAAAACTCCAAGAATCAAAAAGTCTCTAGATAGTGCCAGGACCCCAGGGCTTGCCCTAGATGCAGCCCAGGTCTGCTGGTTCAACCAGAACCAAGCCCTTGTACACACACAAGTTCACAATGCACCAAACTTTTGTCCACACAGATCAATCTTGATCTGAAGTGAGCATCAAGCTCAGGGGACAATTCTAAGCAAGTTTGATATTCAACTCGAAGCCTGAAACACATTCTTTCTTCTTTCAGGCATTTTGTCAAGCACTTGGTGTGCACACTTCACACTACACCACACTCTCCATGCCCGAGCTCCATCTCTGCACTTACTGCATCTGGGGCTTTCCAACTTGGATCAACTTACTCTACTAAGTTCCAGGAGTAGTTCTCATCAACTTGGAGCAAGCCAAAAACCCCCAGGTTGGTCGGAGCTCGGGAAGAAGATGACCCATGTGCTTCGAAATTCGTAATGATCAACCCAGGGCCACAGAGTCCCAACAAAAAGCACCAATGGGTGCTAAAACACTCCGGGAAACTTTCTGTGCCTGTGCCCGGCGACAGGGCACGGCGGCAGCGGGGCGGAGCAAAGCCCCCCTTCGAGCTTCTTCACCTCTAATGGTGAATTTCCACAGAAGCCCTTTGAAGCTCTCTAACATGGATGGAAATGTTCCTCTGGTCCATACAAAGCTTCCCGACCAACCCAGCCCAACCGGAGTTGGCCGGAGCGTCGGCGGCCGCAACAAGACTCCGCTTCGGTTCATCCATGGCCGCCCCGCATTGGTGCTGCATGGACTCCATGCAAGTGCATGGGTGCACTTCCCCCACTCTCAAGAAGAAGTCTGAGCAAGTGGCCGGCGGCGGGGAGGCGCGCCGGCGCCGGAGCAGCAAGCTCGGCCGAAGTGCATAAACCCGAAAACTAGGGTTAGGTTCTGCAAGTAAATGGCTTGATCAAACTCCACCAAATTTGGTGGAGTTGATCCTCAGCTCCAACAGTTCAAACCCATCATTTTGGTTCCCGAGTTGGTTCACAGGTTGCCGAGAAAAAATGGCGGCGGAGCATGGCTAGGTTTCCGGCCATCTTTTGCTCCCGCCGGCCATGCAACGTGCATGGGGGCTCGGGCTTGTGCAGGAGGCATGCTAAGAGCCTCATTATGCAAGTGCTAGGGGTCTATGGTGCTAACAACCGGTGGATAGGGTGATCTTACCTTGGCCGGAGTTGGTGAAGGAGGAAGATGCCGGTTCTTGGTCCTTCCTTCACGCGCGGCCACGGCGGGCTCCAGGAACACTCCACTGGTACAGAGGAACTCCACTGGATCTCCAGATCAAGACTTGAAAGAAGTTGGTTCCATCTTCTTCTTCCTCTCTCTCTCTCGAGTTCCTCTCTAATGGTGATGTCCTCGGCCAACTCCAATGCACAGGCTAAGTCTGGGGAATTCAGAGGAGGTTGGTGCTTCGAATACACCCCACAGAACCTTCGTGCTCTGGCCCAGGGTAGTCCAAGAGGCAACCAACCAATAAATGCAAGATTCTTTGCAATTAGCCTCAAACCCGGGTTCACACACAACCCCCAGCCACCAAGCTCTGCACAGCAACATTTCGTGGGCTTCACAAGTTGGCAAAAGCCCAACAACAATGTTCCAAAAGCTTTGGCCCAAGAAACTTGAAGAAAAAGCGATAATTCGGCGCTTTTTACGTAATACGAGAAAATCCGCTTGACGAAATGCGAAATGGACTTCGCCACGACGTCCGGCTCGTCGAGACCTTCAAGATAGGCTATTCATTTGCTTGATTTGGTGCGCAAATGAATTCTCGGGCCATTTAGTTCTGTAAGTCGCAATCCGACGCACGCACTTCGATGCACCCGGATCGCCAAACACGAAATCCGTCAGTGCCATTGTGCTCAGAATGTCGAAATTAGCTATAATCGACTACTCATACTGCTAGTCTCAATTTGCAGACAGTGAATTGGCCTACGGTCGATCGAGAGGGGACAGAAAATCAGAGTTTACTATTCATACTTAAGTCGTGGGGCCCGTAACTTCTTTGCTGATTTCCGGAAGATCCGACCGTTGGATCGTCGACAAGTGAATATGAATTTTTCATGTTTCGACGAGACGGTCGCAATGGTGAACTCAGATTTTCGAGATCAGACCCCGATCAAAAAGCGATATTTTTGGGGTTTTATTTACTTACTTTCTGCAATTAATAAATCCAGAAATTTATTTAAATCTTTAAAATTCATGATTACTACAAAGAATGTGATATACCAGCTCGTTTAAGTAAAGTTTTGCTGCCTAATTTGACAACTTTTTAAAATTTTGAATCTATTTGAAATAGTGGTAAAGTATAGAGTTGTAATTGATATAATTTTTAATACTGAAGGGTAATTGAGACCGAGGCTAAAATGCAATGATGCTTTTTATGATTTATCCTTGATTTATTTTTCGGCATCATATTTTGCTCCGACTGACTTTTTGGATTTTTTTTAACAATCGTTATTTAAGATATTGTTTGGTCATACGTGATTTAAAACATTATTTTTGTGCTTAGAAAGGTTCAAAAATATCAAAAAATCTTTTAAATTTTTTTTTTTATTAAAATTATTAAATTTCGTTAGCAATTGTTATTACAGTAACATATAACTTCAAAGCAGAAAAGTTTAGAAGTAATTTTAAAGTTTTTAGACTTTCAAAATATAGAAAATATTGCTTATATCCACTGTTTTACCAAACAAAGTTTGATTGGTTACAATTTTTTATACTTACAAATTAAATGGCTGGAACAAAATAAAAATATATATACCCTGGAGCACACTGTTTGGATGCACCAGGTGTAGGCAGTGATTTTTCAAAAATCAAATTCAAAGTGTTAAAGAATAAATAGTAAAATTAATTTAAAATATTAGGTAATTAATATCAAATGTTCCAAAATTCAGATTAATGTATGCAGTTTTACCAAAAAAAAAAAAAAGAAAAAAAAAAAAAAAGAGAGAGAGCACACACTGACACATAACAACAATAGCAACAACATGACCATTACAAAGAGGGATCTTTCTTCGTCACGAAAGAAGAACCAGATATCCTCCACGCCTAGATCCAAATTTGGTTTATTAAGAGAAATAAAATTTTGTCTCTTAATAGATTTAAGCTTTTACTGTATCAATCTAAACTTCAAACTTGTAACATTGAATATCAACTATCAAATTTTTTATCATCAGAAATGTAAAGCAACTTATTTAGAAATACATACTTTTATTATTATTATTTTTTTGTGTAGATTATACAAATTATATTTTTGACGACTCACTAATAAATAAAATATTTTTTATTATATTTTATTTTCTGTGTAATATAATTTTTATAATTTCAAATAAAATATTGTCTCTTAATAGATTTAAGCTTTTACTGTATCAATCTAAACTTCAAACTTGTAACATTGAATATCAACTATCAAATTTTTTATGATCGAAATGTAAAGCAACTTATTTAGAAATACATACTTTTATTATTATTATTTTTTTGTGTAGATTATACAAATTATATTTTTGACGACTCACTAATAAATAAAATATTTTTTATTATATTTTATTTTCCGTGTAATATAATTTTTATAATTTCAAATAGAATCAATTGGTTCTACTAGAAACATCATCTCCACCCTCAAAATAAAAAATAAAAAATAAAAAATAAAAAGTTGGGAAATAAATGGGCCCAACGGTCAAAATTTTAAATAAAAATGGCCCATTACGTTTCTCAAACCTCCTTTGCTTGCTCTTCTTAAACCCCTGACGCATCGGCACCTCCCGGAGGCGATTCCGCACGAGATGCTCTCTCGCCTCTTCTCCCACTACGGCGCTTCCTCTGTGCGCCGTGGAAGGTACCACTTAGCTCCGAACCCTCGATTATTGATTTCTTTGCTTTGATTTGTACCAAGATATGCTCATGGTGATTCTTGTTGTTGTTGTTTTGTTAATTTGCATTGTATAAAAATGTGTCGTGTGTTGATGGTGATGATGGAGCAAACGTAGGCTTCTTCTTCTTCTTGATTACTTTTATTTGATTTGTATCAAAGATGTGCGATATTTTGATTGCGGTAATGATGCTGCGTAGGATTCTTTGTTCTAAATTGCATTTATTTGATTCGTTTCAAGATTTTTCATATAATTATTTGATTTTTATTTTTTATTTTTCACTTGTATCAAAATGTGCCGCATTCTGTTGGTGATAATGGTGCTATTTAAGCTGCTTCTTCTTCTTCTTCTTCTTGGTCTGATTAATTTATTGATTTGATTTGCATCAAGATTTGCCATTGTTGATGGTGATAGTGATGCTATATCTTGGGATTCTTTGTTTGTGATTTCATTTATTTGAGATGTGTCAAATGCTGATGGTGATAATTGTGCTAGCTAGACTTCATTTATTTAATTTGTAAAGGAGATGTGCTTATGTAGTTATATGCTCTTCTGGAATTCTTTAGCTTAAGAGTTCTTCATTTTTCGGGGCATTAATGGTGTTAATGGTACCAAATTCTACAACTTCTTATTTTCCTGACAGTTAAGTTTTTTTTTTTTTTTTCTTTTTCATTGTAAGGGCATTGATGATGAAAACGGTTTTACCTAGCATTATCATCTCTGTAGATCAACCTAAGTAGCAACTTTGTTACTCATTCTTGTTATTCATGTCTCTGTAGATCTGCCCTTCACTACTGTTTGAGACTGCCTTTTCTCCTTTTCTCCTTTTCTCTTTTTCAGGTTGAGGAATTGTGCATTTGTGTATTTTAAGGATGAAATGTTAGCTAATCAAGTGCTGTCACAATTGAACAGGTATGTATACTGCACAGTTAAGATGCAATATTTCATCTATTCATTGCTTACTTTTTTGGGATTCCCTCTATGCAAACTGCCATAGTAGCCACAGGAGGCACAATGTCTACGGTTTGAACCCTGGACCTCAAAGTCTCCCATGAAAATATATGCGCCAACTGGGCTATGAGATGCATGTATTCAGATTTGATTATTACTGATTCAAAATCTGAAATATATGGATTTTTTATAAACTGGGTTTGTTTTAATCATTCTATTAGGGCAATTTTATTCGCTATTAAGCTTCCTATGAATGCAACTTTTAGCTATTTCTTCCATCTAATATATTTTTTATTTTTGGCTCTTGTTGACTGATGTGATTTTCAGGTTGAGATTTATATAGGGGTATTTGATAAACTAGGATTCCTTTTAATTATTACGTTATGGCCATTTAGTTCACTGTTAAGCTTGACATATCTGATGAATACCATTTATAGTTGTTTCTTTTGTCTAATAATTTTGTTCTTTGTTTTCTTTGGCTCTTTCTTGTTGGCTGAGGTGATTCTCAGATTGAGGTTTCTTGGTAAAGTTTTAACTGTTGAGAGAGCAAGCCAAGGAAATTTGAAGAACTCAAATCAACATCAACACCATCAAGATCAATTGGTGAAAGGCTTGTCTCATCCACCAATCTCTCTTCTAAAAGACTCTAGTAAAAACACAAATAACTTGACACATGGGGGTGAACCAATTGCTCCAAGACTTGGTGTGGACTACCCATTTCCTCCTCATCTTGAGTATGTCATCATTTCGTCAATCATGGAAAGCCATTTATCATGCTTAATATTGAAGAAAACTGATTGATTCTACTACTCTCTGTTAGTGCTTTTTATAATTTAATATTTCCTCAAGTTTGTATTTCCTGTTAAACAGATTAAAACATAAAGCCCTCAGAAGCAACTTGAGAAAAGGATTTATAGGAAGTTCTTTTACCACTACTAAGTTGTTGTCGTTATCTAAAATTCATTTTAGAGCTGAAATGGGTTAAAGGGTTACATAATTCAGTCAGTGAGCAGCGCTTTTATTTGTTTGGAGTTGAACTTCTTGATTGTTTTATTTAGAAATGAGAACCCGATTACATTGTTTGGTTTGAAAGGCTTGTCTTTTGTCGTAGTTTGAATTAGATTTAGTCCTATATCAGTATGTATTAGTAACATAGTTGTTCTTTAAATATTCCTCTCGATTACTGATGGATTGCCTCTTTTACCTATGAGGTTTCCAAAATATAGGTTTTTGATATACGTACAGCAAGTCACAATTTTTAACGACGGGCGCAATAAGTGGTCGTTAAAAGCAATAAATTAACGACGGGCATAATTAATGGTCGTTAAAAATAATCAAATTAACGACGAGTGTAATACTTCGTCGCTAAAAATAACAAAATTGTCGCTAAAAGTAAATAAATTAACGACGGGTGTAATAAACCGTCGTTAAAAATAACAAAATTGTCGCTAAAAGTAAATAAATTAACGACGGGTGCAATAAACCGTCGTTAAAAGCTAGAAAATGAAATGCCAGCGAAAATTTTCCGCTGCTAACTTTCACTTGGCGCGCAAGAAAAAAAAAAAAAAGAAAAGAAAAAAAATAAGAAACCTAAGTTGCGCAGATGATCTCATCCCTTCCCTTCCCTTTCCTCTTCTACTTGAGGAGATGGACGCCCTCATCCCTCTCCCCCTCCCCCTCCCCATCCCCGCCTTGCCCAACTCCTCTTTGACTCCTCCTCCAAACCCCCCCGGCGACCCAGACCCGGACCCGGACCTGACCCTCTCCGCCTAGGCCTAACTGTGGAGGTGGATCCGCGCGCTCTGCTCCGTCGCCGACGTCGACGCAGACCCCGACCCCGACCCCTTCGTCGCCGCCGCCACTCGTCACCCCCACCGCCACAGCCACCACCACCATCTCTCCCAACGCGCGTAGCACCTCGATCGCCTCTCCATCCACCTCCCAACGCGCGCGGCGACCACGCACCTTGCGTCCTTTCTCATCACCCATTTTATTCTCTCCATTCATAGGAGAGGGAGGAGAAGAGATATTCCGATTTTTCGGAATAACTATCTCTTTTTATCCTCGCTCGTCGCGGATTGGTGGATGATTAGGGCGGAGGAGGAGGAAGAAGAAGAGGAGTAGGAGCTCTCTAATGGCCGATGCTCTCCTCCATTATCCCCTTCTCGCCCCTTCTTCTTCTTCTTCTTCTTCTTCTTCTTCTTCTTCGCCTTCCACCACTCGCTTATCCCCCTTTTGTTCGACCTCCTCGAGAATAAGGCTCTCGCGGCGCCCGAGATTGGACGCTGTTGTCGCCGCCCTCGCGCACCGGCCGAAGCGATTCGCTCGTGTCAAGGTATGGATTAGGTTTTAATCTTCTGATTCTGCGTTATCCCGATGAGAAAGATGGGATTTTTAGGTTTTTTTTTTTTAACGGATAATTTGGTGGATAGTGCTCGGATTCAATAGGAAGCGTCGCTTATGGTGTCAACTTTGAGAGTAGCAATTCATACTACCATAAGAAGCAAAAACACTGGACATTTAATCGGAAATTGTGAAATAAAGGGAGATTTAAGTACTTAGAAGAGAATTACAGGGCTTTTTTGCGATCCTTATTCACTTGGCTCAAAAATTGGGGCAAAAAAGAATTTTGCTTGTTCACAGTGTGAGGGTAAGAATATTGTTAATGCCATTTTTCTAAAATGAAAAAAGAATATTGTTTGATTCCTTATTCTTCTATGATTTTAGGTCCATGCAGTTGTTGCAGATAAGGGTGAGCCAAAGTGGTGGGAAAAGAATGCAGGCCCGAATATGATTGATATTCATTCTACGCAGGAGTTTTTGGATGCGTTAATGCAAGCCGGTGAGAGGCTTGTCATTGTCGAATTCTATGGCACCTGGTGCGGTTCTTGTCGTGCTCTCTTACCAAAGGTGATTCCAATGTTTTTCATTGCCCTCTTATTCCATATCTTTAGATTCTCTGTTAAACCATTGTTTATATTGATGAGCTTGTGAGTATGAAATAGACGTAGGTGTTATTATAAATGGTGAAAGTAGTGTAATTATTTAGAGCTCAAGGTTTGTTTACTGTCATCCTTTTGTCTTATTGCTTGTGTTTTGCTTGCATATTCCCCTCTTTCTTTTCCTCTTGGAGGAAAGAAGAAAGGAATAATGGTTTCTAGGGGTCTCCTTACTGCTAGTTTCGTGTGGTCTTTAGAGTGTTAAAGTAGAAGTTGCATTTTGATAACAATTTTTTCCTAGAAAGCAGCTGAGTAGTTATTCTGTATATATCTAGAAGAATGTTGTAGAAACTCGGGTGGAAACTCCCGCAGGAGGGCCCATGCTGCATTGAAGGAGATTGGATATGAAATTCAGGTATTCAGATGAGAAAAAAGGGAAATCGAAATCTTTTTCAATTCTAGATTTAAACTCATCTCTCTTTTTTCCTGCTTTTTTTCTCCTTCATTTTAGTTGAAATTAGTACCTGTGTAGCTTAGAAAGTAATTAGGTATCTGGTGCATGTTACTTGCTCTGTGTATACAATTTAGGACTTAGGAGTAAGTGGTGAAAATTAATGTAGCTCAGTGGTTGTTAAATAGATTGCTGTTGCATGTTCTTTGTACTGCTGCTGCACACTCTCTTATTTTACATAGTAATTTTTATGGTCAGTAATACAAGAAAAATGAGGCAAGGCTCTTGGATCGTTTTGCATGCATTAGAGGAAAGTGCATTGTAGAAGTGCTGTTGTCGATCACGGGAATCCCATAAGTGAGAAAGCAGCAGTTGGACTATACTATTGTCTAGCTCAACTAGTAGAGAAGCACATTTTTAATCATCCGAGTTCGCTCGATCGACTGTAAATGAAATGCCATGCTTTGTAGTTGACTTCTCCAGGAAGCTATTGCCCAATATATGAAAGAGACATTCTTTCAACTGACTATAAATAAAATGTCTGCATTTGTGGTTGACTTCTTCAGGAATAGATTGTTAACATAGTTCACTGCATGCATGCAAGAGATGGTTGTGTGTATTTAAATTTGTTTTTCGTGGACCAAATTATGCTAGTTATTTTTACCTTAGTATGGTAATCTTACCAATGCGCTCATAAATCTGAGCATCATCCTAAATATATGTGATATCTAATCTTGGCCTCAATGCATAAGATGTGTCTCCTTTTGTTGTTGGTTATGCTGAACTATCAGTCTCTTGTGATAATTAACATGCTTTGCCGAAACATAAGTTCTAAGTCGAAAATCATATCCTTTGGTTGTTAAGATTTAATTTTCTCATTGTTTTTGAATTGCTGGTTTCTCTCTTTATGAATCGTGCAGGTTTTCTCATTAGAAGATGGTCCTGTTAATGAAATTTGGAGATCATTAAGGATACCTGTTGACATCCTGCCGCCAAGCACGAAATGTGAAATAACTATAGATTGGCTGGAGTAAGTTATAATTATACTTTCTTTAGTGGCAGCAGATTTTACCTTTTATCTGAATTTAGAGCTTCTCTAATGCTGTGTTTTTTTTAGATCAGTATTCTCGTTTTTGCCTAAACTAAGTGCTGGTTTTGCCTTGTTTGATTATTGTCCTCTGATCAAGTCTCTTTACATACTTTATGCAGCTATAGTGCCATACTTGTAAGTTCTCTTGGGGCAAGACCTATACTTTCATGGTAAATGTTCTTCCTTATGTTATATTTTATTAGTAATTATTTACCAACTTTTTTCTCTAATTCTTTGATGTTTGTGAGCATAGTTGCTGTCTGATCATGTGAAATTGCATACACATAATATAGCCTCTGCATATCTCAATCTAGTATTAATTATGATTTTTCTGAATCATGGCTATAATCTATAATAGTTATTGTGAAATTCAAAGATATTTATGTTGCTTTATTTTGTCTCTTAGATTTTTCTCTTTTCAGTAGTTCTATTATAAATTGTTCTCCACTAGTCAGAACTCTGCATAAGCATTGGGCTTTATCTGCGTATTTGGAATTTAGGTGGACCCGTCTGTCTTGCAAGGTGATGATAATCACACATTGTCTTACAGGGTTGCCGTATGCATGGATAAATCTAAAGGTCTTACGCATAAATCTACTCCTTGATAAATGAGATTTACGTCCTATTTTTAGGTATCTGATTATGTTTACGTCCCTTCCCTGAATTCAGGGAGCCCACCTGTGATTTTATTGCTTGAGAGATCCAAGAACTGTAAAAGCTTGAGCTTGTTAATTGTAGCAGGTATCAACCCGTAGAACTGATTCTTATGGCTATGCTATAAAATTTTCACATTTGTACAAGTTTGATGATCATACAAGAGATTAAATCAGTTATTCCTTTTGACTAGTTGATCTAATCAGTTTAGTGAAATTTTACGTTGTATATATATAGATGGTCATGATCATTGTTAATTTGTACAATTGTTGCTTATGTGTTTCTTATATAAGTTGTGTGGAATTTAATCTAAACATAATTTGTTTTTAGATTGTATGATTTGCTTATTTTCTTTACTTGGTGAATTTATATATATTTTTTTTGATAAAACTATTAAATTTGTTCTAATTTTTGCCTTTTTCTCTTGTAGGTAAATTAGGTTGCACCAGTTTTGGGTAAAGAACATTGCTAGCAGATGAAGTGCAAGTTATGATACTTTTTTGGCTTTTTTTTGAAAATATGATGAATTACTAATTTTATTATAACTTTTTGTAGTAGATATACAAGTGATGATACGTTTTTGGTTTCTTTTTGAAAATATGATGGGTAAATGTATGCTACATATGTTGGTGACCTTCACACATAATATATGGATAATTCAAAACTATATATATTTTGTGATTGTTATTATTATATTATTGATGAAATATTGTTGTAGTTTTATAATGTGAAGACGACTATTTAATTTTATTGAAAGTTTATTTGTTTTTGTATATATTAATTTGTGAATGTGAAAGAGGATTATATAAAATTTAAATAAATAGCTGATTAAATTTTGAAATAAATTTATTTTTAGCCACAGGAGCGTTGGTCGTCATAATATCGATTTAGAATTATTAAATGGGATACGTTTTTTAACGACGAAAAAAGTGGTCACTATTGAAATGCTAGTTATTAGTAAAATTGTATTTCTAAATCTCAATTGCGACGGTAAGGTTGGTCGTTATTGTGTAATATTGTGGTCATTAATACTACTTATTAACAACGGGAATCTTCCCGTCATCTTTTGTTATTAACGACGGTTATATATTGCGGTCATTAATACTACTTATTAACAACGGGAATCTTCCCGTCATCTTTTGTTATTAACGACGGTTATATAGATTTCGTCGTTAATATCTTTAGCGAAGGACTCAATAACGACGGGTGACGACGGTTTTTCTGACCGTCGGCATTGTGTTTTAACGACGGAAAAATAATTTATAACGACCAGTTTTCCCTTCTTTATATAGACTATTTCCTGTAGTTAATGTTGTAAATGATATATTAAGAAGTTCCAACTGTCTGCCGCCACGAACGAACCGACTCACGATGAGTGGTCATTCATGATACAGATCGAGTTTGTTTAGGTTTTTTATTTGAAATCAAGTTTGTAGGTTCATGGCTTCCAACAGACTAAAGAATCTGCTGTTAATTACCCCACACTTGCAGTGTTAAAGGACCCTCGATTAAGAGACCAAAATAAATGTTGATGATGAAAGAGACCGTAATATAAAGACGAACTTTTATTGATATGACTTTCAAGTACATGGCTTAAGCAGGGGCATACCCCCACTGTACAGGAGTGAAATGCTCATTTTATAAACTCGGTGGCCCTTTAAAAGTGGGTGGCGGTCGAATGGGGCTGAGTTTGATATGATTTGGGTTGTTTGGGTTGTTTAGTTTAGTGACTTTTTTGGTCGTTTGGATTTGGATTTAGTTTAATGACTTTTCGGTCGTTTGGATTTGGATTGAGTTTTATGACTTTTCAGTCATTTGAACTTGGGTTTAGTTTAATGACTTTTCGGTCATTTGGATTTGGGTTTAGTTTAATGACTTTTCAGATGTTTGAATTTGGATATAGTTTAATGACTTTTTGGTCGTTTGACTTTGGGTTTAGTTTAATGACTTTTCGGTCGTTTGGATTTGGGTTTAATTTAATGACTTTTCGATCGTTTGAACTTTGGTTTAGTTTAATGACTTCTCGGTCGTTTGGATTTGGGTTTAGTTTAATGACTTTTCGGTCGTTTGGATTTTGGTTTAGTTTAATGACCTTTCGGTCGTTTGAACTCGGGTTTAGTTTAATGTTTTTCGATCATTTGAACTCGGGTTTAGTTTAATGACTTTTCGGTCGTTTGAATTTAGATTTAGTTTAATGACTTTTCGGTCGTTTGGATTTGGGTTTAGTTTAATGACTTTTGCGGTCGTTTGAATTTGGGTTAGTTTAATGACTTTTCGGTCGTTTGAATTTGGGTTTGTGAGTCGATTAAGT
This sequence comes from Tillandsia leiboldiana, assembly GCA_029204045.2. Classification (NCBI taxonomy): domain Eukaryota; kingdom Viridiplantae; phylum Streptophyta; class Magnoliopsida; order Poales; family Bromeliaceae; genus Tillandsia; species Tillandsia leiboldiana. The sequence continues at coordinate 50,528,762 of CM055061.1, forward strand.
TGACTCAGCAGATTCATTTGAAGTTAGCTCGGTTTGAGCTCTTGATTTGTTTCAGTTCGGGTGGAGCTGGTTTGCTTGATTTGGATCATCCCCGAAGTTCGGTTTGAACCATTGTTCAGGTTGGGTTCAAATTGAATTGGTTTGAATCTTTTGTATTTGATTTGAGCTGAGCCGGTTTAGGCTTTCACTTGATTTGTCCCTTTTTAATTTGATTTGAGTCGAACCGTTATACTTTGGTTCAGAACTCTTTGAGACATGGTTTAGGTCGAACCCTTATGACTTAGTTCGAGACCCTTTGAATTCAATTTCGGTCGGGCCCTTATAATTCGGCTCGACTTGGACCCTTCTGCAGTTCGGTTTGGTTCGGCTCGTAACCTTATGGTTAGGTTCGAGATCCGTTTGAACTTGAAACTCCATTGCATTTGGTTTGGATTTGATTTAAGACGCCTTCGAGTTTGGTTTGAGTCGCCCTCTTTGCGGTTTGGCTCAAAACCCTTTGACTTTGATTTGGGGTCGAGCTGCAGCGTGGTCCAGTTCATATGATTCCACCTAGATTCGATTTAGGTTGAACTGGTCTATGATTTGGCTTGGCTTGTCTTGATCCTCTCGCGGTTCAGTTTGGGTTAAACCGGTTTGTAGTTCAAATTGAATCTTTTATAGTTCAATTTAAGTCGAACCGACTTGTGGTTTGATTCGGTTCAGTTCGAACCACTTCTAGTTCGCCTTGGATTGAACTAGATTGTAGTTCGAGTTGGATCCTTTATATTTCGATTTAAGTAGAACTAGCTTGTGGTTCGGTTTGGGTTGGAACCGACTTCAGTTCAAGTTGAATCCTTCACGACTTGGTTTAAGTAGAATCGTCTTGTCATTCAGTTTGACTCGAACCTCATGTGGTTCGGTTTGGGTTCAACCGGGTTGTAGTTTGGTTCGGCTTGACTCGGACCTCCTGTGGCTCAGTTTGGATTGAACCGACAAGTTGAATGTTTAAGCCGAACCAGCTTGTGGTTCGGTTTGGTTCGAACCTCATGCAGTTCAGTTTAAGTTGAATCCGTTTTGGTTCAAGGTGTATCCTTCATGGCTCGGTTCTCCTGTGATTCCGTTCAAGTTGAACCGACTTATAATTTGGTTTTGGCTCGGCTTGGGCCTCATGTGGTTCTGCTTTGGATGAACCGATTTCAATTTACGTTAAATCTTTTATAGTTTGGTTCACTATTTATCTCGATCAATCTGAATTATGTCCATAGGGATCAGTTGGCAATCCGGTTTAAATCGAATTGAGTCGATCCGGGTCTATCACGAAAATAGCGATTGGTTCGATCGGTGTCTATCACGAAGATGACGATTTGATTTATATTTTATAAAATTTTTGAACGTATTTATTACACAGTAAAATAATTTTAATAATTGAAAGGTGTGGTCACATCAAGTAATTTTGTTTGGTAGAGAGTCACGTCTGTTAGCATGTTAGGTCACTTCAAAAAAATTTGTTAGGGAGCAAACGGTTGACTATTAATTGCTCACGTCTGTTAGCCTGTTAGGTCACATCAAAAAAATTTATTAGGGAGCAAACGGTTGACTATTAATTGCTCATTTATTATACAGTAAATTAATCTTAATAATCGGAGGGTTTGGTCGCATCAAGAAATGTTGTTAGGGGAGAGAGCCCGCGCTCATGTCTAAGAGAAAAATTATATATATATATTTTTTTTAAAAAAAAAATTAGTAACTGATTGTTCGAAAAAATTGCAAAAGCTGTAATACGAAAATTAAAAGTATAGCAAGGCAAAACTCTAATAATAATTTTTTGCAACTCAAAATTATCGTAGAAGAAACGGTAGTAGCAAAAGACTATATACAGCAACAACACAAAATGTATTAGAATACATAAGTTGTAAAATTTAAAGTAGAGAATAATTTTAAAAGTTTAATTTCATACAGTTTTCTATAAATATATCAAAAAATAGATATATTTTTACAAAATTTAATTTTTTATATTTATTTTTTAAAAAATTTAAATTATTCATATTTATCTTTCTGATTTGTTATCGTGGTTAACTTACTGTTTATTTTTTAATAAAATATAAGCAAAATGTCAATTTTACTTTTGCAAATATGTTTTTTCAAAAATTTCAGCTATTAAAAAATATACATATATTTAAGTATAATATCTAAAACGATAAAAATATAAATTTATCTTACTTACTAACCAAACTTAACACTTTTGAAGAAAAATAAATATAAAAAATTAAACTTTCGATGAATATATATATTATTTCATATTTTTATAGAAAGATATATAAAATTAATCTATTTTTAAAATATATATAATAAAAAAATCATCATCATACAAAATAAAATGAATAAAATAAAATAAAATTCAGCGGGAGCACCTAAGATTAAGTAATGTTGAAAGAAAAAAAAAAAAAAAAAAAGACTCAAATCAAAACTGATAGAAAAATAGGCATCATAACCAGCATAAGCAACAGTATCAAAACTTGAAGCAACATGAGAAAGGACAAAAGGTGATAAATTATACAATGTGTTTTTTACTATAATATATTTTGAATTTTATATAATATAAAGTATAATTTATAAAATATCATTCTTTTTAATAATCGTATCTGTCATTGTTTACTACGCATACTGTTTTGCTATTCCTGTTGAAGATGTACTTATATTGTTGCTGCTGTTTTCAGTGCAGCAGCAGACCTTGAATTTTTTCTTTTTTTTTTTTCGTTGTATATGTCAATTATTTATTAACACATAAACTTATATAAATATTATTAATTTTTTTTTAAGCTATTAAAATAAGGCTAGATTATTATTATTATTATTATTTTTTCCAATATAGTTATGGTTAGATGAGGCATTAGTTCGCTCCATCTATGCTCATATATTTTAAATAATATGCATGATATATATTTTATCTGTTTTAGAATAATTTTTATTTTATTAATCACTTCAAAATTCAAAATATATATATATATATATATATATATATATATATATATATATATATATATATATATATATATATATATATATATATATATATATATATATATATATATATATATATATATATATATATATATAAGGGGCAATTTTCTACATACCCCTAAAAATTTTTCTGTTTTCAGATTTACCCTTCTTAGAAGGCATTATTAAAACTACCCTTCTTACGTTCCAACTTCTTTCCAAAATACCCCTGAAGTTAAACTCTGTTAGTGTACCGTTTGGAACTGCCGTTATCTGTGTGTAATTACTATTTTGCCCTTTCAAATATAGTCTAAACCCTAAAACCCTAAACCCCTAAACCCTAAAATCTTAAACCCTAAACCCTAAACCCTAAAACCCTAAACCCCTAATTATGATTATAATTTTATTTCTATTTTTTTAAACCATTAATCCATTAATTAAAACGAGAAAAACGATTTTACAAAATTTTAATCACATAATAAAGCTTGAGGGCAAAAATTTACAAATATTTAGCAAATATACGATTTTTCCAAATTTTAAAAAAATTTTATGTTAGAAATTTATTATTTAAAATAAATATTATAAAATTTTAAATCTTAAAATTAAAATGTTGAAATTTTATATTTTAAATTTAAATTTTAATTTGAGAAAATAAAATATTAAAATAAATATTATTTTTAAATAATATAATTTAATTATGATTATAATTTTATTTCTATTTTTTAAAACCATTAATCTATTAATTAAAACGAAATAATTAGATTTTAACAACTTTTATCACATATTAACTCTTGAGGGCAAAAAGGTAATTTACCCAACTTATCCTCTTTATTCCTCTTATTTCTCATTATTAAACCAAGCACAAAATCTCTTATCCCTGGAACCATCCCAAACGCTTTTTCGCTCTAATTACGTACTTTATACTTATCCCCGGTTTAGCCAATTCCAAACGCAGCGTAAAACTCTAAAAAATCCTAAACCCTAAACCCTAAAACCCTAAACCCTAAACCCTAGAACCCTAAAAAACCCTAAACCCTAAAACCTTAAACCCTAAACCCTAAAATCCTAAAAAATCCTAAACCCTAAACCCTAAACCCTAAACCCAGATAAAATAGGTATATCTGATAGTTTTCAACTCCGATTATTATTTAACTCTAGTTTAACCCTAGTTAACTTAACAAAGGGAAACGGTAGGGGTATTTTTAATAACGGTGGAACGTATGAAGGGTATATTGGAAAGAAAAAAATAAGAGGGGTAAATCAGATATTTCTTCATATTTCAGGGGTACACAGGCAATTATCCCTATATATAAAATGTACACTTTATTTATATAATATACTATTAGTATTTTTCTAAAATGGTACCAGTAGCTAGTGGGTCCCGTTTTAAACTATTTGTTATTCTGTTACCATCATATAACATTGATAATAAATTATATTTTGATATTGATTGGGCATCCAATATTCAATTTTAAAAACTAGATCTATAAAAAAAATGCTTAGGAAACATTTTGTCCCCATGAAAGGTAATTATCCTAATAAGTTATTTATATAATAACAAACTCATTTAATGCTCTTGGTATATTAATGTAATATATAAAATGGTTAAAATCTTTCTTATAAGAAATTATTTTAGCTGCGTTTGGCAGCTGGAACAAGATATACCCCTTATTCCCAAACGGGAGTTATCCCCCCTTATCCCCAAACAAGAAAATGGGAGGGGGGAATAGCTTGTTCCCCCAAAAGGTGGAACAACCTGTTCAACCGGATTGTTCTATTTTTTTTTTTTTTTAATTAAAAAATTTTAAATTATAAAATATTTAAATTTATAAAATTTAAAATTTAATTTTTTTACTTTAAAATTTTTAAAAAAATTTATTTTATTTTTTAATAAATTTAAAAAATTAAAAAAAAAAATTTTAATAAATTTAAAAATTTATTTTTAAATTTTTTTTATAATTTATTAATCTATACAAATTTATACCAAATGTTTAAAATTTTTAAATTTATACCTATTTTTATATACAAATTTTTGAATTTTAAAAAAATTATAAATTTTCAAAAACCAATTTTTTTTAATAATTTATTTTGTATATAAGTAAAATATAAATTTTAATAAATTTTATAATAAATATTTTAAATTAAATATTTAAAATTATATTAGTAAATTTTGTATCTTAAATTAAAATTTTAATGCTATCTATTCTTCCTAATCCTATATAATTTACCAAACATAATTTTTTTTATACCCGGTATAACTCTTAAACCCAACAAAACAAAAATTTACGTTAGTTCCTGCTAATACCATAACTTATACCTATCCCCGGTATAACCAAAATTTTCTTATACCTGAACCAAACGCAAACTTAGAGAATTTGTAGTAATACTTGTGCAAAGCTAGCAGGGGAGTCAATAATTTTCGCTTCCTTTAAATGATTTGATGCAGAAAAAATTATCAAATTATTAGATTTGTCAAATTCAATATGTACCCATTTTTTAAAACTTGATCTTAGCTTAAGATTTTTGAATTTTAAAATTGATTTTAAATTCAGATTTTATTTTTAAACATTGATTTAAATTTATATTCAGATTTTAAATTTAATATTTTAAAGTTAAATTTAAATATTAGATATGGCACATGATGGGATTTAATGCAATTAAAGTTTTTTTTTTCTTGAGGTAATTTGGTAAATTTTTTTTTTTTTTTCTTGAGGTATTACTTTGAAAAATACTACTGGTTCTATTTTTATACAGTAGTTAAGTTAATTTAATTTGAAAAATTTCAAAAATAAATTTTGTTTAGGACAGAGCCACGTTGCCTATTAATTGCCCATTAAGCATGATTGCAGTGGTGGGCCCCTGGTGAGCCATAGGAGCATCTGGTACACTTTGATGAGCAGCGGGTGAGTCCTGTGCTTTGCATACACAAAACGAATGCAGAATTTGAGACTAAAATATATTCAAATAAAAATTATAGTACATAAATATAATTTTATCTAATTAATTATTTTTAAAAATTATTAATTTAATTATTAATATAAAATATAAAAATTATTTTTTAACATATAAACTTTTAATTTTAATTATTTTATTGATATTATTATATTTAAATAATTAGAAAGTTTATTAAATTTAACCATAATTCAAGATCGAATTTTTAGTATTTTTAATAAATAAAATTATTATATTTAATGACTATTAGCTAAAAGAACTATTGAATTTAGTATAATATTTTATTTAGTTAAATAAAATAGTTCATCTAAAATAGTTAGAAATTATAAAAAAATAAAAAATAAGAAATTTGGAGTTAAAAAATATATTTCAAAATATCTTATTATAAGTGTGAGACTCTTAATATATTTTTATTTATTTAAAATGCATATAAATAAAAATAAAATTATGTTGTCACAACAAAAATTGTTAAGTAAAATATTAAAAAGCTAAGGGAGAGGGGGGTGGGCATGGCTATCTAAAAGAAAAAAATAAAAAAAAATTGACAGTAAAAATTATTAAACAATATTAAAAAGTTGGAGGGAGGGTGGAGTCATGGCCACCTTAGGTCATGATTCCTAAAATAAATTTTTTTTATTAATTATTTAAAATTTTAAAATAAATAAAATATAAGATGTACATTTTATTTATAATACACTATTAGTATTTTTCTAAAATGAAACTAGTAGCTGGCGGTCCCTAGTTTACAGTACTTTTTTTTTTTGTTAAATTATTTATTATTCTGTTACTATCATACAACATTGATAATAAATTATATTTTGAATTATTGGACATATAATATTTAATTTTAAAAACTTGATCTATAAGAAATGCTTATGAAACATTTTGGGCCCATGAAAGGTAATTACCCTAATAAGTTATTTATATATATATATATATATACTCACAAACTCATTTAATGCTCTTGGTGTATTAATGTAATATATAAAATTATTATATATATATATATATATATATATATATATATATATATATATATATATATATATATATATATATAGAGTTGTGCTGGAATGCTTGATAGCATCAGTCCAGTTTTACCACCCATTTTGTAGTTCTTGGATCGCATTAAGATTCGTGCAAGTTCTTTAATTAAAAAGAAGATTTTTTTACTTTTTACTTTTTCTTTTTACTTTTTTTTTTTTTTCATTAAAGAGCCTCAACGAATCTCAATGCGATTCAATGATTACAAAATAGATGGCAAAGTTGGACTTGTGCTATCAATAGCATTCGAGCACAACTATATATATATATATATATATATATATATATATATATATGGAAAATGCTATGTGTACACCCCTTTCGGGGTGTACATCATACACCCCACCCATCCAAGGGTGGGGGTGTGATGATGGGTCACTTGATGTGACCCGTAAAAAATATCGCCATCATTAAAATGGTGGAGGTGTATGATGTACACCCCTTCGGGGTGTACATGTAGCATTGCTCTATATATATATATATATATATATATATATATATATATATATATATATATATATATATATATATATATATATATATAAAATAATATTTTGGAGAATTTGCAGTAATTGTTGTGCAAAGGTAGCAGGGAGTCAATAATTTTTGCTCCCTTAAAATGGTTTGGTGAAGTAAAAATTATTAAATTATCAAATTTGTCAAATTCAATATGTACCCATTTTTTAAAACTTGATCTTAGATTAAGATTTTAAATTTAAATTTTAAATTTTAAATATTAATTTATATTTATATTTTAAATTTAATATTTGAAAGTTATATTTAAATATTAGATGCGGCACTGACATTATGGGATTCATTGCAATTAAAGTTTTTTTTTCTTTAGTTAAGTGTTTGGGTGTTGTTGCTACAAATCACATATGCTATAAAGTATGCAAAGCAGAAGAGGCTCCAAATCTGTATGGATCTAATTAATTTTATGTAGAGAGCTCAACCCACTAATAAATTAATTACTACAGTAGGCAAAGTAACACTATTAGCTAATATACATAATTAATAAATAACTATATATATATATATATATATATATATATATATATATATATATAGTTGGGCTGGATTGCTATTGATAGCACCAGCCCAACTTTGCCACCCATTTTGTAGCCTTTGGATCACATTGAGATTCGTGCAAGCTCTTTAATTAAAAAAAAAGAGTTTTTTACTTTTTACTTTTTTTTGTCTCTTTTTTTTTTTATTAAAGAGCTTCCACGAATCTCAATGCGATCCAAGAGCTACAAAATGGATGGCAAAGTTGGGCTATTGCTATCAGCACAACTATATATATATATATATATATATATATATATATATATATATATATATATATATATATATATATATATATATATATATATATGAGAGAAATGTAAGTAAGGACTATGCAAAATTAATACATAGTCTTCCTTCTTCTCAATCCATCTCTCTTTGTCTTCTTCCCTACTACTCCAACACTATCCCTTTACCAATTCTACTGAAATTTTCCTTCTTTCTTTTTCAATCCATGTGAAAGCACCATCATCCTTCCAGTCTTATTACCGGACTAGAGCAATTTCATCATCGACAGTTGCGGATCGTCCGGATATTACAAAGTGCTTCTATTTTTAAGGTTATTTATTTTTTGCGCGTGATCTCCTATTATTCATTTCTCATAAATATATTCATCATTTTTTCGCACGATTTCATATATATTAGTTTTAAATATATTCAAATACGTAATCTTTTAAAATATTCGATTAAAATTTATACCATAATCACTAGATGCTTGCGATAAAAATTAACTTTAAATTTTTTATATTTAATAACTTCAAATATAATCTACTAAAATATTTATTTTATAATAATATTTTTTTAATATATTTTTAATTTATTAAAAAAAAATTTATAAATAAAATATTTTATTTTATTTTTATAAATTATCTATAAATTTTTTTTTTCTTTTTTTTTTTTTTGTCGTGTAACAAGGTTTCTTAACTAGTAAGACGAAATAAAGGGCAGATGAAATTATGATATACAGGTAGCATTTTGAAAAGTATTATTAGGGTAGTTGGCCCCGTAGAAAAGTGATTTTTGTAGAATTAATTTTAATTTAAAAAATTAATTTTGGTTACAAGTTATAGAATATTTGGTTGAGTTTAGATAAAAAATAATTTTCCTGCAGTGATTTTTTAAAATTATTTGGTACATATTTTTTTTTTATTTGTAAATAATAATTTTTCTAAATTTTATTTTAAAATAATTTAAGTTTTAAATTTTAATTTTAATTTTAATTTTAAATTAAAATTAAATAGTTAAATTTTAAAATTTAAAATTTAAAATTTAAAATTTAAAATTTAAAATTTAAAATTAAAAATTAAAAAAAATCAAATTTAAAATTTAAAATTAAATTTTACTTCAAATTTTAAAGTTAAAATCAAAATTAAGATTTAAAATTTAAATTTAGAATCAGTTTTCAAGAAACAGATTTTAACTGGTTTTAATTTTGAATCTCAAAAATAAAAAAACTAATTCTAAAATTTAAAATTAATTTTTAAAAATTTAATTATCAAACACTCTATTAAATTAAAAATTATTTTTAAACCTAAAATTACTTTTAAAAGGTAGGCCTATGTAATTAAAAGGAGCGACCTTGAGAGCATCGGGTATAGTTATTATAGTGAGCGTGCCCCTATGTAATTATACTAGTGGTGGGCCTGGGAACACCTGGTAAAATTAATTTTAATTTGAATAATTAATTTTGATTAAAAATTATAAATTATTTAACTGAGTTTAGATAAAAACAGTAAAATTATTTAACCGAATTTAGATAAAGAAAGATGAAGAAGAAGGGAGCTGAAGGCAAGTGCTCGGGTGTTGCTGCATATCACATATGAAATAACTATAATTAAAAATATGAAATAATTAGTTTTCAAATTTAAAATTTTGAATATTAAATTTTTTAGGCTTAGAAGGGTCAATTAATAAAATTAAAGTTGAGGGACCATTTCACAATGGGCTATAATTAGGAGTGTTCATACTCTGCAAGTGCTCGGGTGGTGCTGCATATCACATATGCTATTAAAATACACAAAGCAAATAAGGTTCCAAAGCAGCATAGGTCTAATTAATTTTAGGAATAACCTAATTGTACCCTTCCATTTAAGAATAAATGGCCGATAATAAATATATATATATATATATATATATATATATATATATATATATATATATATATATATATATATATATATATATATATAAGAGTATTTTACTTTTTGTCACGTCCCGAGTTCAAAAATCAGTGTCTAAATTTTTTTTTTTTTTTTTTTAAATCAGAGTTTTAAAATCAAGCCAGGGCATGACAGACCGCCACATATATAGAATAGTCCCAATTCCCCTTGGAATTGAGCCTTTTCTATATATGCACGGCTCAGCTTTTACAACAACATCAGAGTAGACTAACTACGTACTACTAAAAGATATTACAACAGCTTAAACAATTATTTTACAAAATTACAACTTGCTAATCCATTAACGGCTGTCCAGGGTCGTTTGCTAACTCGGAATCTCACCAACACGTCCCGACATCCCAGCACCCGATCGACCTGAAAAATGGTCACCCAGGGAGTGTGAGATACACTGTACATGTATCCCAGTGGGCACGACGAGCCGAGAAATAGCAGATCGTACCTACTGGCATACAATACTAGAGGATAGTAGAAAATCAATACATTAGGTAAGCATGATTATGAAGCGAATGATTAATCCATCAATAAGACATATATGGATCTCAACAGGAGTATACTGAAGAAGCGAATAAACAGTCAGCAGGTCTACTGATAATCAAAGAATACTGTGCAATAATAGATACTGAATTAAGCATGCTGAGTAACTGTATAGGCAGGTATCAAACAAATGCTGATGGTAAATGACTGTAATCAAGCAGGAACTGAACAAGAAGGGTACAAGATGAAAAGCTACATGTAAATGAATCATGGAGATAATAAAAGCTATGCATCAATCACAATAGCATCAAATACCCAATCAATGCCACTATTGGTCACGAGGACCTCAGGCAAACTGCCCACCTGGCACCACCTGGTTAACATTCCCCCCTGGGGGTCACGGGTCGCCACTGCTGACCACTTTACCGGTAAAGTACACCACTGCGGGGGATCAGCCCGCTAGTGTACGTGAAGAACAACGGTGCGGGCGATCATAATGCAAATGCTCAAGCTCTCGGTCCACTGACCGGGTAATCGGCAACAAGCCGGAAAAATCCCCACTAGGATGCAACAGTAGTATGTCAACAGAATCTCAAACCAAATGCAGGATTAATCATCAACTACATGAATCAGGATATACTGATAATAAGCAAGTATGCCAACAGAATCTCAACTCAAATGCAGGATTAATCATCAACTACATGAATCAGGATATACTGATAATAAGCAAGTATGCCAACAGAATCTCAACTCAAATGATCAACAACAAGTCGAAACAATCCCAACAAGGATGCAATATCAGAACCAACTGAATCTCAACTCATATGCAGGAATAATCATCAACTACTATAGCATGGATCAGATATAATCAGGGAGTACTGATAATTAGGTATGCAAACTAGCAATGTCCAAAATCCCAACAAGGGTGCAATGCAGAATAGCCACTAAATCTCAATCATAGACAGAATATAATCAAGTATAAATGTTTAAGCTAGCTAATGACCAATCAGGCATGGCAAATGTCCAGGAATAAAGTCATAATAACTAGAAGCAACTAGAGATCAATCATGCAAGCCATCATATAGATAATGATCATATAGCAGAATGAAACTGATCAACAAAAATGCAGGCTCAAATTACACCTAGGCTACAAGAACAGGGGTCCAACCAATACTATACCCCAGAGGGCCGAAATGATAAAGCCCGGACCGAAGATAAACCCACCTATCGTTTTGCAGGCGAACTTTCGACTCCAAAAGAAAGCTCGAAAACTGTGCCAACCTGAATCAAAAATGCTGATCAAGGAACAACTCAATCACACTAACCCCAACTCAACTAAAACCCAGATATTTTCCAGATCAACGCGAAACCTTGGACTACTTAAACATCAGTGTTCGACAACAACACTTAGACAAATGCAACCCAATGTTCAATTATTGGTAAAATTACCAAAATGCCCCTCTCGGGAATTCCTTTTGGATTTTCGGGAGACTCGGGCTTTAACCCTTTGCCGCTGGCTCAACCAGATTCTACTGGGACTCAACAATCGGCTAGGTGAAATCGCCGCAAATTTTCCAAATTGCGCGATTGCCACCAGGATGCCGTTAAATCGGCGATTTTGCCGATTCTCGGACTGATATCCGATTTTTGCTCAACGGGAGCCGCTGGATTCCTAACGAAAAGCTTAGGAATCATATATGTAAGGAAAGCGGATGCGCGTGCATGCGCATTTAATGCAGCGGAAATAAATTTTATAATCATAAATATGATCTAATCATATATACCTTAACATCATAACATTTATGATATTACTGTATATATATAAATATGTTACAAGATCATCTCGTGAGACACACAAAAATTATTATTCTAATCTAATTAGAAGAAGGGTTAGAATTTCAACCTTTGTTGATTACCGAAATTGTCTGTCGGTTGATATTGGATCTGAACTTCCGGTCCTTTGAGCCGCACAACTGTCCGGCCTCTATGTGTATCCACACAAGGCTGCTCCGGGATCTGTGCTTCACACAATATAATCTCGAAACTCCTTTCGTGATTTCTTGTGTCAATATAGAGAATAATTAATCCTCAAATTGTGCTAGCAATTTTAAGAGGATTAACTATAATATAGAGACCAATGATTGGGAAGACTTCTCTCTAATGATTAAAGAGAACTCTATATGATTACTTCATATGATTTCTCATATGATTCTCTTTATGATTACTCCCACTTATATGATTACTCTCTTTTATTATCCCATTTGTTGAGGGAGATTACTCCTCTCTTTTATAGGCTTATGAGCCATAAATGAGAGGAGAGTAAACTCCTCTCATTCATTGGGTAGGAGGAAACGAAAAAGAGAGAGAGAGAGGGAAACTTAACGTTAATAAATGAAAACTCCTTTTTATAACTTAATGTTAATTAATAGGTGAAGAGTTTTCCTTCATCAATGAATGCATAGCATTTCATTTAGTGTTCAAATGTTTGCAACTTTTAGTTTTCATTCATTAAATTACTTGGTTTCCCCGCATACATATACATATATATGTATATTCATATATATATATATATATATATATATATATATATATATATATATATATATATATATATATATATATATATATATATATATATATATATATATATATATATATATATATATATTTTGCTAACTAGCTTAGCAAATAACAAATACTTTGTTATTTAAGCAAAATGGTCTCTATAATTCTCTAAGCACAAATCATACGCAACCTTTATTGTGTGTGACCACATAGGTTCAATTCTACCTGGTTGTGAGATGTGACTCTAAACTCTTTTAGTGTCACCATCGGAACTCCTTTCGATGGACCAAAATATTTTTGACTCTCCCAATTGATTGTGATTAACTATCTTTAATCACTCATGTGGGTCCCACAATCCACGAGTGACACCTAGCAGTATGTCGCGGCAATCCAAGTAGAATGAATAATAGACTAAACCTCTAGGTGTAGTTACCGTGTGATTTAAATCCTTCTATCACTTGTCCTAATTGAGCCGAGGTTATGGATAACTCGTCAAACCCCATTACTCAATTATATATCTTATCTGATCATTAACCGATATATGAAAACTCCTTTTTCATAAAATCACACTGCCTTGGCCAAGGGCTTTTATATCTTAAAGAACAGATAGTATAGGATAGTTACCTCTCTACCGAGGGTGATAGATTCCATCTTGACACACACCTATCTTTACGCATGACCCACTGTAGCCAACATATGTTGACTTTAACTCATGATTAGGGTATAAAGTATTTACACAGTCAAACTACAGTAACCCATACATAAGATAACTGTGGTGCCTCAGGTCAAAGGATCACTCACACCACTACAGCATGGAACAATTTACTGACGAGTGAGTAGACATCCATGTGATTGTTCATAATTGGTCACGCTCAGTGAAAATGTTCTCCAACATTCACCTGTATACTTGCTCTAGTGTCACCACACTAATGACTTAAGACTCATCATCCCATAAGGAAAGCACAGTATACACTGACCTAACCGGATTTATCATCGCCCTCGTGATAATCCTATGATCAGGAGCATTTAAAATTAATTACAAAAGAATACATGTCTCAAATTCCTAACATCTTAGAAATATGATTCTTTTACCATTAATTCTAAGGGCGATTCATATATATATTTATTTAACAATAATATAAATGAATAAATGCCAATTTATTAATTTAATGAAAGATACAAAGATACAAACCCTATAGTTGTGTCACCGATTGGCTTATAGGGCATATAACTAACAATCTCCCACTTGCACTAAAGCCAATCACCCATATAGCGTAGACCCATTTTCTCAAGATGGCCTTCCAACTTTTGTTGAGTGAGTGCTTTGGTTAGTGGGTCTGCTACATTGTCAGCAGAAGCGACCTTTTGTATGAGTATTTCATTCCTTTCAATATAATCTCTGATTATATGATATCGCCGTTCAATATGTTTGGATTTCTGATGAGATCTTGGCTCCTTAGCTAATGCTATGGCGCTATTATTGTCACAGAAAAGCGGCGTTGGTTCCTTAATAGCTGGAATCACACCGAGTTCTACAACGAACTTTCTGATCCAAACACATTCCTTTGAGGCTTCTGATGCAGCAATATATTCTGCCTCCATGGTGGAATCGGCAGTCGTTGCTTGTTTGGAACTTTTCCAAATAATGGATCCTCCATTACATATGAATAAATACCCTGATGTAGATTTTCTATCATCAACATCTGACATAAAATCAGAATCTGTAAAACCTTCTAGCTTCAACTCACCACCTCCAAAGACTAGGCACATATCCTTAGTTCTTCTTAAATACTTAAGGATATTTTTAACTGCAACCCAGTGTTCCATACCCGGGTTAGATTGATATCTACTTGTGACACTCACAGCTTGTGCGATATCAGGTCTCGTACATAGCATTGCATACATTAGACTCCCAATAGCTGAAGCATATGGAATTCTATTCATACATTCTCTTTCCTCGGGTGTTTTAGGACACATCTTCTTGGAAAGATAGATTCCATGTCTGAGAGGTAATAAACCTCTTTTGGAATTTTCCATACCGAATCTCTTCAGTACTTCCTCTATGTACATTCTTTGAGATAAGCCAAGCAACCGTCTAGACCTGTCTCTATAGACCTTTATACCTAAAATATAGGATGCATCGCCTAAGTCTTTCATGGAGAAATTCTGAGATAGCCACAATTTGACCGATGACATCATCCCAATGTCGTTCCCAATTAAAAGTATATCATCCACATATAATATGAGAAATGTGACAGCACTCCCACTAGTCTTTTTGTACACACATGGTTCTTCCTCGTTTCTGGTGAAATCAAACGATTTGATTGCATCATTAAAACGAGTGTTCCAACTCCGAGATGCTTGCTTTAATCCATATATGGATCTCTGAAGCTTGCACACTTTATGATTATCATTGCTAGAGGTGAAACCTTGAGGCTGTTCCATATATATTTCTTCCTCAAGATATCCATTAAGGAAGGCAGTTTTCACATCCATCTGCCATATTTCATAATCATAATGTGCAGCTATAGCTAGTAAGGTTCGAATGGATTTTAACATGGCCACTGGCGAGAAGGTCTCCTGATAATCAATACCTTCTCGTTGACTATAACCTTTCGCCACAAGCCTTGCTTTATAGGTCTCAACCTTTCCATTTGAACCAATTTTTCTCTTGAAGATCCATTTACATCCAATGGGTACTATACCCACTGGTAAATCCTCTAGAGTCCAAACCTTGTTGGAATACATGGAGTCCATTTCAGACTTCATAGCTTCCTTCCATCTCTCAAAGTCGATGTCTAACATAGCCTCTTTATAGCTAGTAGGATCATGTCTATGATCTTTATCTCCCATTAAGAACATTTCTTTTATCTTCTCAACGACAAATCCTAAATATCTGTCTGGAGGTTGGGAAACTCTACTAGATCTTCGAAGTGGTTGTATGTACAATGGTTCTGGTTGAGTAGAGATTTTTGGTCGATTATTATAGATTTGTTGCTCATCAGAGACATTCTCATTGAGCTCTATTTTCCTCCCACTACCTCCTTCTTGAATGAATAGTTTCTCAAGAAAAGAGGCATGCCGACTCACAATAATATTTTGATCCTGGGGAAAATAGAAATAGTATCCCAATGATTCTTTGGGATAACCAATGAATCTACCTTTATACGACCTTGCTTCCAATTTGTCTGTCTTCAGCTTCTTAACAAAAGCCGGACATCCCCAAATCTTGAGATGACCAAGAGTTGGCTTTCTACTATACCAAATCTCATATGGAGTGGTAGAAACAGATTTGGAAGGTACTCTATTTAAAATATATGCAGCAGTGAGAAGAGCATACCCCCAAAGTGACATAGGCAAATCAGTGAAACTCATCATGGATCGCACCATATCTAATAAAGTGCGATTCCTCCGTTCAGATACTCCATTAAGTTCCGGAGTGCCGGGAGGAGTCCATTGAGAGATAATGCCATTTTCTTTGAGGTAGTTTAGAAAGTCTGTACTTAAGTACTCTCCTCCTCGATCTGATCGAAGAATTTTTATAAACTTTCCAGTTTGTTTTTCAACTTCATGTCTAAACTCTTTGAACTTTTCAAAGGCTTCAGATTTTTGTCTCATCAAGTAGACATACCCATACCGTGAATAATCATCAGTAAATGTGATGAAGTAAACATAACCACCCCTGGCTTGCACATCAAATGGTCTGCATACATCAGTATGCACCAGGGCAAGTATATTAGTGGCTCTTTCTCCTTGTCCAATAAAGGGTAATTTGGTCATCTTTCCTTGAAGACATGATTCACAAGTCGGATATGGCTCGCAAGCCAATGAGCTCAAGAGCCCATCTTTCACCAATTTGTTAATCCTATCTTCACTGATATGACCTAATCTAAGATGCCACATATACTTGTGATCTACCTCTTCTCTAGGTCTTTTAGATCCTACGGCATTCATTTCCTGCTCAACTGTATTTACACTTGCATCCATATGTAAGTGATATAACTTGTCAATCATTGTTCCATAGCCTATCAATTTATTTCTCAAATAAATTAAGCAAGTATTTATTTTAAAAATAAATTTGCAACCAATCATTGATAATGAAGAAACAGAAATTAAGTTTCTACTAGCATTAGGAACGTAAAGACAATCTTTTAATTCTAAAACTATGCCTGACGGTAATAGTATAGGATAGGTCCCTACGGCTAATGCAGCAACTTTTGCTCCATTACCCACTCGTAGGGTGATTTCTCCTTCCTTCAGCCTTCTACTTTGTTTTAAACCCTGCATCGAGGTGCACAAGTGAGAAGTGCATGCAGAATCAATTATCCAAGTGGTAGTAGAACATACCGACAGACTAGTTTCAATAATGAGCAGGTCGGACTTACCTTCAGAAGGATTGTCCTTTGCCTTGTTCTTTAGGCTAGCAAGGTATTCGGGGCAATTCCTTTTCCAATGGCCATCTCTATTACAGTGGAAACATTTTCCTGTAATGACCTTCTTAGAAACTTGTCTTTTGATATTACCCTTTGTCTTCTTGCTAGGTTTCTTATTTCTCCATTTAGACTTTCTCTTGGAGGAAGAAGCCCGTTCCATAGCCAAGATTGTCCCCTTGTTACCTTTTATTGTTCCCTCTGCTGTCACCAACATATTTAAGAGCTCTGAGAGAGTGCACTGAATCTTATTCATTTGAAAGTTCATGACGAACTGCGAAAATGAGTCAGGTAAGGATTGCAGAATTAAATCTGTCTGCAAGTCTGCATCCATTCGTAGGCCGAGCTTCTCAAGCTCCTCAATATCTTCAATCATTTTCAAACAATGATGATTAACTGATTGGCCTTCAGACATTCTTGCTCGAAATAACCGCTTTGATATCTCATATCGAGTAGAGCGACTTTGTTCACTATACAGTTCCTGTAGGTGAAGTAGAATGGCTGATGCACTGTCCATGTGCTCATGCTGGCGTTGCAACTCGTTGCTCATCGATGCCAACATGTAGCACCTGACTCTATTATCGTCATCTATCCATTTTTCATAGGCGGCTCTCTGCTGCTCATTATCATCAGTTGGAAGTTCAGGAGCAGGAGTGGTCAAAATATAGGCAATTTTCTCGGAGTTGAGAACAATTCTCAAGTTCCGTAGCCAATCAGAAAAATTAGGACCGGTCAAGCGGTTGGCATCAAGAATTTTAGTGAGAGGGTTAGAGGCAGCCATATTCTGTAAAAGGTAAAGATATTCAATTAGTTATATATCTTTCATTATTCCATTTGATTATGGGCTTTTAATCAAATGGTATCTCCCACTAAATTTTATGAATTTTCACACTCCTTTAGTGAAGAAACAGAAACCTCTTAAATTGGTTTCTAATGGGAATTGCGCTCTCACCGATTTTTGTAAATTACCTCACCTAACAGTTATTGGTAATTAGTAATTCGATGAGTGGACAACTCTTGCCCAATGTTTCAAAAACATATTGCAATCATTCTTTAGCCTCTAGGACATAAAAGCCTCACCTAACAGTTATTGGCCTCACATCCTAGTTAAGTTTGACCTACCGTTCAATATATGAATAAAATTAATATTAAACCCTCACCTAACAGTTATCGGATACAATAATAATTTTACCATATAACATCAAATGTTGTTAAGGTGGTTACGCTTTCTTCGTGCAAGTAGCCCATGTAACCATGCGTACTACTCAACCCTAAGAAAAACGCCCACACCTTACAACGGTAGAAGGCTACGATAGAGTGTTCACAACACTCTTCTTTACAACTTAATATTATTTGTTATTATTCCAATCTCATCAGATCTTATTTTCAAATTGCATCCAATGCAATTATATTTTTCATCTAATATAAATTTATATTAAAAGCTGATGATAAAATTAGTCCAAATCACATGATGAAATCTGATCATAGCATCTCATGCCCCATCATATGTAATTTCAATTAATATGTTAATATAAACTCAATATGTTAATTGATTAAGTTAAATGCAATTAAAACCTTTCTATTAATTACATATTAACTTAATTAATTAACCAACATAAAATTAAATAATAATAATAATAACAGTATATCAATTATATACATGTGTGGTCTCAATTATTATCATCACAAATTATTTTCATACATCATATGTATGAAATATAAATTTTTCAAAAAACATGCATAGGCATTCGCATTAGGGTTAACTCATATAACCCTAAATCAAAATCAACAATAGGAATAATTTTTGTGGCTGCACGAGGGTGGCTCTTATACCACTGTAAGGAAAGCGGATGCGCGTGCATGCGCATTTAATGCAGCGGAAATAAATTTTATAATCATAAATATGATCTAATCATATATACCTTAACATCATAACATTTATGATATTACTGTATATATATAAATATGTTACAAGATCATCTCGTGAGACACACAAAAATTATTATTCTAATCTAATTAGAAGAAGGGTTAGAATTTCAACCTTTGTTGATTACCGAAATTGTCTGTCGGTTGATATTGGATCTGAACTTCCGGTCCTTTGAGCCGCACAACTGTCCGGCCTCTATGTGTATCCACACAAGGCTGCTCCGGGATCTGTGCTTCACACAATATAATCTCGAAACTCCTTTCGTGATTTCTTGTGTCAATATAGAGAATAATTAATCCTCAAATTGTGCTAGCAATTTTAAGAGGATTAACTATAATATAGAGACCAATGATTGGGAAGACTTCTCTCTAATGATTAAAGAGAACTCTATATGATTACTTCATATGATTTCTCATATGATTCTCTTTATGATTACTCCCACTTATATGATTACTCTCTTTTATTATCCCATTTGTTGAGGGAGATTACTCCTCTCTTTTATAGGCTTATGAGCCATAAATGAGAGGAGAGTAAACTCCTCTCATTCATTGGGTAGGAGGAAACGAAAAAGAGAGAGAGAGAGGGAAACTTAACGTTAATAAATGAAAACTCCTTTTTATAACTTAATGTTAATTAATAGGTGAAGAGTTTTCCTTCATCAATGAATGCATAGCATTTCATTTAGTGTTCAAATGTTTGCAACTTTTAGTTTTCATTCATTAAATTACTTGGTTTCCCCGCATACATATACATATATGTATATTCATATATATATATATATATATATATATATATATATATATATATATATATATATATATATATATATATATATATATATATATATATATATATATATATATATATATATATATATATATATATATATATATATATATATATATATATATATATATATATATATATATATATATATATATATATATATATATATATATATTGCTAACTAGCTTAGCAAATAACAAATACTTTGTTATTTAAGCAAAATGGTCTCTATAATTCTCTAAGCACAAATCATACGCAACCTTTATTGTGTGTGACCACATAGGTTCAATTCTACCTGGTTGTGAGATGTGACTCTAAACTCTTTTAGTGTCACCATCGGAACTCCTTTCGATGGACCAAAATATTTTTGACTCTCCCAATTGATTGTGATTAACTATCTTTAATCACTCATGTGGGTCCCACAATCCACGAGTGACACCTAGCAGTATGTCGCGGCAATCCAAGTAGAATGAATAATAGACTAAACCTCTAGGTGTAGTTACCGTGTGATTTAAATCCTTCTATCACTTGTCCTAATTGAGCCGAGGTTATGGATAACTCGTCAAACCCCATTACTCAATTATATATCTTATCTGATCATTAACCGATATATGAAAACTCCTTTTTCATAAAATCACACTGCCTTGGCCAAGGGCTTTTATATCTTAAAGAACAGATAGTATAGGATAGTTACCTCTCTACCGAGGGTGATAGATTCCATCTTGACACACACCTATCTTTACGCATGACCCACTGTAGCCAACATATGTTGACTTTAACTCATGATTAGGGTATAAAGTATTTACACAGTCAAACTACAGTAACCCATACATAAGATAACTGTGGTGCCTCAGGTCAAAGGATCACTCACACCACTACAGCATGGAACAATTTACTGACGAGTGAGTAGACATCCATGTGATTGTTCATAATTGGTCACGCTCAGTGAAAATGTTCTCCAACATTCACCTGTATACTTGCTCTAGTGTCATCACACTAATGACTTAAGACTCATCATCCCATAAGGAAAGCACAGTATACACTGACCTAACCGGATTTATCATCGCCCTCGTGATAATCCTATGATCAGGAGCATTTAAAATTAATTACAAAAGAATACATGTCTCAAATTCCTAACATCTTAGAAATATGATTCTTTTACCATTAATTCTAAGGGCGATTCATATATATATTTATTTAACAATAATATAAATGAATAAATGCCAATTTATTAATTTAATGAAAGATACAAAGATACAAACCCTATAGTTGTGTCACCGATTGGCTTATAGGGCATATAACTAACAATATACACACTGCCCTAGGCAGCACATATTGTTACATTTGCACTTAGACCCTTAAGGTTTCCAAAAATTGCACTTTTAAAGCTTTTTGAGAGCCGTTTTCTCTCGTTCTCTTAACTGGGATATTATTTTTACGAACCGTCACCCCCAGTAGGTGACCCTCGACTCGCTAAACACCGTGCTTACCCATTTGCAGCAGCACGGAACCCGAGAAAAACTTTGGGCCATAATTCACTCTTCTAACATAGCCTAAAGGCATTTTTATTTCTTTGGCTCAACAAAACCCAAATCCGACACGAGCATCGCGTTCAGTGACCCCAAATTAGCCAGGAGCTCACTCTCGCGGCTTCGCAAACAGCCCAAAACAAACCTATAGCCAAACTTCTTTATTTAAGGCTTTTAAATACAAATCTCTTTAAAACACATGTGTTGTTTGAAAACCAACCTGAGCATTTTGCTCAGGGCACCTCAGGGACACAGGGGCTTGCCCAAGTGCAGCCCAGAACTGCTGGATCAAGTAGATCCAAAACCTTTGCTTTCTAACATGACAACAATGCTCCATTCACAATTCCACACAGATCTGCTTTGATCTGAAGTGAGCATCAAGCTCAGGGGACATAAAGGAGCAACTTTAATATTATACTCGAAGTCCAATTCCAAACAAAACTTCACTGTGGCATTATCACAAACACCTAGTGTGCACAACACAATACAACCAAGCTTCCACAATCCCAAACAGGTTCTCTGCAGAGGAAGCACCTGAGGCTTTCTAACTTGGAAGGAAATACTCCATATAGCATTAAGATCAATCCCAGCAAGTCTGGGACAACCTTGCACCCCAGGGTGGCCGGAATCCGAGGTTGAAGATGAAGCTATAGCTTCGAAATTTGTGACCATTCAACTAGGAATTCTGGGACTCAACCACTTGCACCAATAGTTGCTAAAGCTCAATACCAACTTACCTGAACCCGTGCCCGGCGACAGGGAACGGCGACGACGGCGGTGGAGCAAAGCTCGATTTGAGCTTCATCACCAACAATGGCGGATTTCACTCGGGGCAGCATGGGGTTCATGAAACAGCATGGATGGGATCTAAATGATCCAAGGATAATTTCTGGCCAAGTCTTCCCCGACGAAATCGACTGGAAAGCCGGCCATGACCCTCGAGCTCAAGCACGGGTCATCCATGACAACTCTCTCTTTGGGCTGCATGGATGCCATGCAAGGGCATGGATGGAACCTCCTTGCTCCTAGGAAGCTTCTCGGCCACTTGGCTGGAGGTGGGGAGGTTCGCCGGCGCCGGAGCACAAAGCTCGGCTTTGGTGCAAAAACCCGAAAACTAGGGTTCAAATTTGCCATTTACTCACTTGATCAAACTCTACCAAATTTGGTAGAGTTGATCCACACTTCCTACAGTTCCTTCCCATAATTTTTTTTTTCCATTTGGTCAAGTGGTTGCGGCGTTTAGCCGCGGCGGAGCAAACTAGGGTTCCGGCGAAGGAGTTTCCTCCGCCGGCAACCTGTCAAGCATGGGGGCTCGGGGCTTGGGAGAGGGCATCCTTATAACTTAAAGAAGCTACTTCCTAAGGTCTTGGGTCCAGAGATCCTTTGGTTAGAGAAGACTCACCTCGCCGGAGTTGGAGAAGAAATGGAAGAAGCCGGTTCACTCCTCCCCACTTCGCGCGGCCAAGCAAGCTCCAAGGTGGTCCTCAGACGCAGGAAAACACCTCAGAAGCTTCAAAAACTAAGTTGGAGCAACTTTGCTCCAACCTTCTTCTCTCCCTCACACTCTCGGTTTCTCACTAATGGCTGGTGCCTCCTCGGCGTCCCAGGGCTAATGGGAGAATGCGTTTTGCTTTGCTGCATACTCTCCAGCGTTTAAGAGGCCCACGAATGCCTGTAACCCCCCCACCTCGCCGGAGTTGGAGAAGAAGTGGAAGAAGCCGGTTCACTCCTCCCCACTTCGCGCGGCCAAGCAAGCTCCAAGGTGGTCCTCAGACGCAGGAAAACACCTCAGAAGCTTCAAAAACTAAGTTGGAGCAACTTTGCTCCAACCTTCTTCTCTCCCTCACACTCTCGGTTTCTCACTAATGGCTGGTGCCTCCTCGGCGTCCCAGGGCTAATGGGAGAATGCGTTTTGCTTTGCTGCATACTCTCCAGCGTTTAAGAGGCCCACGAATGCCTGTAACCCCCCCCCCCCCCCCCCCCCCCCCCCCCCCACGAGTAGCCCAAGAGACTCAAGCCAAAATATCTTTTTGCTACAAAATGCTACCTAGTCCCTACACAACTAACCCTAAGCCCTTAGGTCCCTACTGTAGGTTACAATTGTACCTAGAACCCCAACCTATAAGCCTCATTTAATTTGGTACATAAAATAATAAGGTTTTTGCGAAAATACCTGCTTTTTCGGCACTTTTTACGTATTTCGAGACAAATTGTTCTCCGAGCCACGACGTTCGGCTCGTCGAGACCTTTCAAGTAGTATATTTTCTTTTTTGATTCGGTGTTCGAATAAAATCTCGGACCATAAAGTTCTGTAAGTTGTAGAACGACGCACGCATTTCGATGCACCCGGTTCGCCAAACGCGAATTCCGTCTGTGCCATTGCGCTCAGAACATTGAAAATAGCTAGAATTGACTACTCATACCACTATATTTGGGGTCCAGACGGCGAAACGACCGACGTTGATCGAGAGGGAAATTAAATCAGGGATTACTATTCACAACTTAAGTTGTGGGGCCCGCTTTTTCTTCGCTGTTTTGCGGAAGATCCGACCGTCGGATCGAAAACATATGAATAACAAATTTTCTTGTTTCGATGAGATGGTCGCACTGATGATCTCAGATTTTCGAGATCAGATCCCGATCAAAAGTCAATATTTTAGGGCCACAAATGTACTACTAATTTTCTATTTTTGTCATTTAAATAATCCAGAAAATTATTTAAACTTAAATTTTGGATTTCAAAAATCACGGTTACTATACTTTTTATTTTATTATATCTTCTTAAAATTTTATTTTTTTTATATAAATATCATGGCTAGTATTCCTAGACAAGTTTTAGCTATAAATTTATACAAAAACAAAAATTATAAAAATATATAACAGTATTTTTATATGATGTGATAATAAATCATAAATGTACGTAAGAAATGCATGTAGATAAAATTTTTATTTTTTTTCTTTTAAAATATAAAATAAATAGTAAACCAAATGTCATATCATCTCTGGTCAACAGGTTGCATTATATAATTATTTTAGTTGTCATTAATAAAAGAACAGCAAGTGAGTTGTATTGAAGCATTTCTATTTGTTTAGGCGATCAAAATTTATACATATCAATTCTTTAAATATAATTAATAGCATCTTAAGAATAATATCGTATAGAGTATATTTTAAGCAAAATCTGTCGACTCCGTTAGTCTAGAATCTAGAAGTAAAAATTATTATAATATTATTTAATTTGGCTAAAAGTGGAAGATTATCGAATTCTGATTGAAATTTTATTATTCAATTTGGGGATCTAGACTTTAAATTTTTTTTTGGATTCAAATTAGGGTTCACAATTCCTTTTTGAATCCGGATTCAAATCGGTCGTGTCTAAAACTGATTTTAACATGCTTTTTAAATTTCTTAAATGATGCCATTTAAATATCTTTCAAAAATCGCAAACATCTCTATTATATTTTTGTTCTTTTCCTCCGCTAGAAGGAAGTGAAGAGAAAAAAAGGCTTGCCTTTTGGCCGTCTTATTTAAAAATAAATATAATATAAAATAATATAATTATATATTAAATATAAATAAATATATTATTATTATTTTATTATTATATATTTAATATGATTAAATATTTAATATGACTATATATTAAATATAAAATTAATATGATTAAAAATAATATGACTATACACAATGTAATTAATTATTCGATATAATTACACATTTGACGTAATAATTACTATAATATAAAAATAATATAATTATATATTATATAAATGTAAAAATAATATAATTATATATTATATATAGAGTGATTTGAGAAGTGAGAGAAGAAAAAAAAATTATTTAACATATAAATTTACATAAATATTATTATTATTATTTTTAATCCATTAAAATAAGGCTAGATTAAAAAAAAAATTTAAAAAAAAAAGATTAGAGTGGAATTATTTTTTTCTAATAAAATTAGAAATTAAAAATTAGATGAGGCATTGGTTCAGGAATTAGCATGCAAAAGGTCACCTAAAAAAAGAAAAGGAAAAAAATCGGAGCGTAATTATTGGAGACACAGCACAAAGTAATTGGAGCAATCACCTTCCACCACTGCAGGGCATTCCCTTATCCTCTGCTTCCCTGTAGTAGGACGTTCGTATTTTTCGAGAAGAAGCGCATAACAGCACGGGCGATGGCGGAGGGGATCGCATTCGACTTGGTGACGGGAGTGGTCGGCAAGCTGGGCTCCGCTCTCAGGGACGAAATCGGACTGCTGCGGAGCTTCAAGGACGATGCAGACGATCTCAGAAGCAACTTCTCGGCTATCCAAGCGGTGCTTCTCGACGCCGAGGAGAGAAGCAGTGTTGAGATCAAGGAGAGCCACGCTTTGTGTGACTGGCTGGCCAAACTGAAGGACGCCGCTTACGACGCCGACGACCTGCTGGACCTGATCCGGACGGAAGCGGTCCTCCGGAAACAACAGCATAAGCTGCAGAATCAAAACCAGCCAGCTGAAAAGGTACGCGGATTTCTGTCCCACGCTAATCCGATGCATCTAAAGTTTAAGCTCAAGATGGCACACAGGATGAAAGAGCTCAGAAAAAAGATCGATAAGATCGCGAAACAGAGGCATGATTTTGGTCTTGTCCAAGCGGGCCCTCGTCGGCAGACTGAGTTCAAGCGCCCTGAGACAATCTCGGTCGTCGACGAAGAGAAAATAGTTGGGAGAGATGATGATAAAGAGAAAATTGTGAAGCTACTGCTAGATACTAACGGCGATCACGACGTGTCGGTCATTTCGATCGTGGGATTGGGGGGTTTGGGGAAGACGACGCTCGCTCAGCTGGCCTTCAACGACGGGCGGGTTAAGGGCGAGCACCGCTTTGATCTACGGGTGTGGGTCTGCGTGTCTACCGATTTCAACATGAAGACCATTGCAAAGCCCGTGATAGATGAAGCTGGAGAGAAGTGTGATGATCTTGATAACGCGGATGCCGTCGCAAGGTGCCTTGTCAGGATCTTTAGCCAGAAGAAATTTTTGTTGGTGCTGGATGATGTATGGAACGAAGATCCGGGTGAGTGGGAGAAATTGAAGGTTCTATTTAAGGACGGCACGAAGGGAAGCAAAATCTTAGTGACCACGCGGAACGAAAAGGTCGCCAGGATAATGAAAACAGTCGAACCACACCGCCTGAAAGGCTTATCAGATGATGATTGTTGGGAATTGTTCAGAAGACTAGCCTTCAAGGAAGGGGAAGAGGACGAGTATTTGAGTTTGGTTGAAATTGGAAAGCAGATTGTTAAGAAGTGCGGCGGTGTGCCGTTAGCAGCGAAAGCTTTAGGAAGTATGATGTTCTTTAAGAGGACGGAGGATGCATGGTCCGCTATTAGAGATAGCGAAATATGGAGGTTGGAAGACGAGAAAAAGATTTTATCATTACTGAAATGGAGTTACATTCAGATGCCGTCAGCTTTGAAACGGTGCTTTGCTTATTGCTCCATATTCCCCAAAGACAGCGAGATTAAGAAGGATGACTTGATCCAGCAATGGATTGCTTTAGGTTTCATTTCATCGCGTGACACAACCACTTCGATGGAAGATATTGGAAATGAGTACTTTAACGATCTATTATGGATGTCTTTCCTTCAAAATATGAAGGAAACATATGAAGGAGGGGTTACCTGCCGGATGCATGATTTAGTGCACGACCTCGCACAATCTGTAGCAAGAGAAGAAGTTGCAGTTATAGTTGGAGAAAACTCAACAAGTATCCCAGAAGGTTGCCGCTATGCATCGATACACAGTCGTTCCATTCAACAGGTTCCCACCACTGTAAAGCAGAGGTTGCGAGCTCTCCAATTTAGGGAATCTGCTTCACTTACGACTTTTTATAGTGAGGGAAAATGCTTACGCCTGTTGGATTTGAATCGTTCCAAAATTTCTGTGCTGCAAAGCTCAATCGGTAAGCTGAAGCTCTTAAGATACCTCAACCTTTCGTGGACCGATATAAAGGAATTGCCTGAATCAATTACCGGCCTCTGCAACTTGCAAACCTTGAATCTTTCGTCCTGCCATGAGATCCATACCTTACCCAAATTTCTAGGAAGGCTTGCAAACTTGCGTATTCTGAATCTTTCTATGTGCTATAATCTACAATCATTACCTTCATCGTTATGTCAGCTCAAAAACCTACATAACTTAAACCTATCAAATTTAGATGATTTGCCGGCATTACCTGAATCCATTGGGAGCCTTGAGAACTTGCGTATTTTGAATCTTTCTCAGTGCAGTTCTCTACTATCATTACCCTCATCGTCAAGTGATCTTCAGCATTTAGAGATACTAAACATTCGTGGTTGTAACAAATTATGTAAGCTGCCAAACACGATCCAAAAAATGACCAATTTCAGAGAATTGTTAATAAGCAAGGATTGCTTGGAATTGAAGGGCATGCCCCGAGGGATCGGCAAGTTCTTGCCGGAATTGCCCATTTTTGTCATCGGCAAGCAAGACCGTGTAGAACAATGTGATAGCATTTCTGAGCTAGAGCATCTTAAGCTTGTCGGCAAGCTGGAGATCAAGGGTCTCGAAAATGTAACGAATCCAATTGATGCCAAGGCTGCAAATTTGATTAAGAAGAACCTGCGGTCTTTGAAGTTGAAATGGAATGTTTTAAGTGCGGCTGAAGACACGGACACCGTACAACCGGCGGAAGAGATGGATGCCGTGCTAGAGAATCTTCAACCACATCAAAATTTAGAGAAATTGGTAATAGAAGGTTATGGAGGCGGGAAGTTTCCTAGCTGGATGATGAATAGGATTGACTCATGCCTTCCAAATCTTGTTAAAATCAAACTTGTGAATATACCCAGATGCAGCTCACTCCCGCCGCTGGGGCAACTCTCTATGCTTGAAAGACTAACTATAAGAAATATGGCCTCAATAACTAATTTGGTCGTAGAATTTGATGGAGATAGCCATATTAATGAAAGTGCAAATAAGTTCCCTGCGCTGAGGAGACTTCACTTGTCCGACATGCCCACCAAGCTGAAGTACTTGAACATCGATGGGTGCGGCAGTCTCCAGTACTTGCCTGTCCACAAGATGACCACACTAGAAGAGTTATGTATTAAGGATTGCCCGCTGTTGTTCAATGCAGGCGGAGATGTCCGAGTTAATGAAATGTAATTAATTTGGAACTCTGACTACTTTTTAATTAGCTGGCTAGCACGGTAGCACCTTAATATATATTCCCTTTTACCTAGCACATACTTCTCTTTCTTTTTTTTTTTTGCTTTTACTTCTATAATAAGTACGAAAAAAATTTCGATTAGCCCGGTCTCCATGTAGTTTAGTACATTTTCAGTTTATTACGAAATATTTCACTTTGTTATTATTTTGTCTTTATTTTGTCATAACATTTTGCTACCGATAAAAAAGGGATAATTGCCTGTGTACCTCTGAAATCTGAAGAAATATCTGATTTACCTTTCTTATTTTTGTCTTTCTAATATACCCTCATACGTTCCACCGTTATTAAAAATACCCATACCGTTTCCCTTTGTTAAGTTAACTAGGGTTAAACTAGAGTTAAATAATAATCGGAGTTGAAAACTATCAGATATACCTATTTTGCCCCTATCTACCAAAACATTTTAAGGGTACATAAGAAAAGTTGGTTATGGTAGAAGGGTATATTTAAAAGGGCAAAATGATAATTTTACACAGATAACGGCAGCTCCAAACGGTACACTAACAGAGTTTAATTTCAGGGGTATTTTGGAAAGAAGTTGGAACGTAAGAAGGGTAGTTTTAATATTAGCCTTCTAAGAGAGGTAAATCTGAAAAATGGAAATTTTTAGAGGTATATAGGAAATTGCCCCAAATATTAAAGAGCTAAAATTATGAATCGAAGTATATTAAAATAATATATTTTATAAATCACATAATGGTATATATATAGAATGCGGCTATGTGTTTTTATAAGCACGGAGACATTCGTGCTTATAAATTATTTTTGATTCTGAGACTTTCGAATCGACGATCGGTTTAATTAGACTTGATTAGAATATTTAAAATATCTAAAAAATAAATTTTATGATTTTTCGATATTATTGCCTATAAATCGAAATGGCTCAGAATCAACGGCTAAAAATAAAAATTTTACAAAATATGATGATATGACATTAAAATTTTATATCAAAATTATTGATCTTATTTTATATAGTATATAAAATTTTCTATCAAAACTTTATATGATTTAAATATTTCTATATTATTAAACTTACAAACTGCTCACTACGATCATTAAAATTATTAATTTTGAACCCCTTTGATCATTAGATAAATGATATCGACAAATCGTAAAATTTATTTTCTAAATATTTCAAATACTTTATATCAAGTCTAACGGAGCCGATCGTCGATTGAGAAGCCCCAATATCGAAAACGACTTATAAGCATTAAGGGTTCCGTACTTATATAAGCATACCAATCTAATTCTCTCTCATTCTATATATAGAGAGAGAGAGAGAGTTCGGTTACTATGCTATCAATATCACGAAGTATTTGGTGCTATCAAGTTTTTCACCGTTAGATTAACCCCTTTGATCATTTCTACCCGTTAGATCATTCTATTTCTCCAACCACCTATTAAATCCTAGGGGTCCACCATCATTCTTAACATATATTACTTAATCGAAGGGTTAAAAATTTAATAGCATCAATGATTTAATACTATTAATAGCATAGTACGTAGCCTAATTCTATATATAAATTACTATTTTATAGTTTATAAAATTTAACACTTTAGTACTCCAATCTACTTGGCGACGGATTTTAATGATAATGCACAAAAAAAAAAAAAATCATAAAATTTTAAAATGAAACTATTTAAAACATAGGACAGGAAAGTAAAAATGACTTAAACCATTGGAGGGCCAAATTGAAAATTTTTCTTTTGGATAAACCTTGGTAGCATATCTATATAGATACATA
The DNA here is from genome assembly GCA_029204045.2 of Tillandsia leiboldiana. Lineage (NCBI taxonomy): Eukaryota > Viridiplantae > Streptophyta > Magnoliopsida > Poales > Bromeliaceae > Tillandsia > Tillandsia leiboldiana. Next base: position 50,559,679 of record CM055061.1, read on the forward strand.
CTTACTCAAACATAAATTACAAATCATTTGCTATTCACAATCTCCTATCCCCTCATTCTTGATCACTTGATTTTGATTTCTATTTCCCTACTTATGTATTTTTGTGAAATTTGGTTTAATTTATATTCAAAGTGGTGATAATTTTTAATATTAGTTTTACCATCCTTTTCTTCTTTCTTTCTGTTTAGATATACTGAATTTCTACTAAACAAAATATTTTACTTGTGCAAATAGTTCATAGATTATATAAGGGAATTATCTTTTCACAAATTTTGCAACAATAACTACTTTACTAATTTGCACAATTGAAACAATGACAGCTTGCTGTTGCACAATTTAAAAATCACATTTCAATGTCAATTATGTAAAAGTGTAATTACAATATTCGAAGATATGATTAGTTGTTTGAAAATATTTACAAGTGATCTCTTACACGCATATACACTAATTAATAAAAAAAAAAAAAAATTTGTAGTAATTTGAAATGCTGAAAAAATTTTATTTGAAACATATATGGTATTTATAAGTTAACATTTTCCGATCACATTACTGATAGATTATTCTGAGTCATGAGATATTTTTCTTAGCGAGTTCTTATTTTTCTGTGTCTCACTCAATTGAGTCTATATGAATGCCCTCAATTCAGGCCGGAGCCTTGCCTCCCGACATCCGTTGAAGAGCTGTTCATTACCGGAGTGAGCAAAGAGTTCCTATCGTTAATTCTTAAACAGCCGACGATGGATAGTGAGACGCCACATGATGATGGTTATGTGGTGCTATGGCGTCTAGTAATAGAAAAATGTCAACAACTAACTTGTTTGCCCGAGGGCTTGCGGAGTTTCACGTCCCTCAAGATCCTGATAATAAGGGATTGTGGAGATCTTGAGAGAATTGAAGATTGGCTCGGGGAGCTCACCAATCTCGATTTGTTGAATATCGAGAATTGCCGGAGTCTCCGCTACTTGCCTGCCCACAAGATGACCACACTTGAGAGGTTATATATTAATGGTTGCCCGCTGTTGTTCAATGTAGACGGACAATTTGTCGACACCAATGTCGATCACATCAGAACTGTCAAAGTTGATGGAAGGTAATTAATTTGGAACTCTGACTAGACTTTAATTAGCTGGCTAGCAACTTAATACGATCTCTTATTGCTACTATATACATCTCTTTCTTTTTATTTTTATTTTATTTTTTTTTTCCGATGGAAAAATTCAATTAGTCCCGCACACATTTTCTTTTGCTATGAAATATTTCACTTCGCCATTTTATAGTTTTTTTTTATATATATATATTTTGTCGTAATGAATCTGTTATCAAAAAAAAATATAAAAATGCTAAAATTTATGAATTATAGAATAGTAAAACAATATATTTTATAAATCACACAGTAGCTATGTGAAAAAAAATATAATTTATATATAGACGAGATGACCATCTTTTGATTCATGAAATATTATATTATTTTACTGTCCATAATTTATAAATTTTAGCATATTCCACTTTACGAAAGATTCTTATTATAATACTAAAAAAAATTACAAAATTTTTAAATAAAACTAATTAAAACACATGACAGTAAAGTAAAAACAAATTAAATCAGGAAAGGGGCAAATTGAAGCTTTTCCTCTTCGGATAAAACTCCGGTAGCACACCTATAGCAATACATACTTAATGCAACATGAGTTACAAACCATTTGCTATTTATAATCTCCAATCCCCACTTTCTAGAGCAATTGATTTTGATTTCTACTTCCCATTTACGTATTTGTGAAATTTTGTTTAACTTGTATTCAGAGTGATTATAATTTTAAAGATTAGGTTTATGCATGTTCTTATTCCTTCTTGTTTAGATATACTAAATTGCTGTTGAAATAAATATTTTTCTTGCACAAGTAGTTTATAGATTACACGAGAGAATGATCTTTTCGCAAATTTTGCAACAATAGCAACTTTACTAATCATTTGCTTTGCACAATTGGAACAACAACAACTTATTGTTGCACAATTTAAAAACCACATTATAATGTCAATTACGTAAAAGTACAGTAATTAAGATATTCGAAAATATGATTTGCTGTCTTGAAATATTTACAAGTGATCTCTTGTATGTATGTAGACTAATTAATAGAATTTCAACATTTTCTTAATTTGTAGTGATTTGCAAGGCCGAAATTTTTTACTTGAAAGATATATAGTATTACAAAGTAATATTTTTCGGTCACATTGCTAATATGCTATTCAAGTCATGGGATATTTTTTTTTACAAATTGAAAACATGTGCTTTATCATGCATAATTAGAAAGTCTGAATAAAATGTACAGCAAGTGTTGTACGAGCGTAAGATAAAAAATTTACCATTTTGTATTGTTATTGTGCAGGTGGTTCTACACAAAAAAACAAGTGTGCAATTCGTGACAAGAGGAGAAGAAGAGTTGGACGGGATGTTGGGGGAAATTGGATTGGCTAGAGAGAAGAGCATGAGCATATGTACTTATTGTTTGGAGGTAAAAGGATAGTAAATTTTATCTAAACTATATTGCACTTTGAAAGCAGCTACCTGAGCTTTACAAATTTCGATATTAATTCGTAAACCTTATATATACTTCTTTTGATATAAGAAATTTCTTTAGAAAGATTTATTTGACTCTTGTAGAATTTAGTCTCTCAAGCTACACCAAGTGCGAAATGTTCCATCAAATATAAATAATTTTTTTATCAACTTTTAAAATGTTTTATCAAAAAAGTTAGGTATATTTTTGAATTCTATAAAAAACATACTTAAACTTGGTGGAAAGTTAGATAGTAGAATTAAAATTTTTAAAGTTAATTTGAATATTTATCTCAAAATGTATTATAACTCCGGTAAGAATTATTCTTTTTTAGCTTATTTGGTGACCACTCTTTCCCTTTGAAAAGAACATCCTGTTTTTTTTTTTCTTTTTTCTTTTTTTTTTTTTTGAAAAATAACAAACTTTGTCTACATGAATTGGTGGAGTGTTTTATTTTCGGTCTTGTTGTCTTTTGTTTCAGGTTGGTGCTATTTTTAACGAACAATAATTATCGAGTAATGTTGATGTTGTCGGTCAGCATATATTTATATTTTCGTGATATAAATTAAGTTATTGCATGTACTATTTTAATTATAATTTGGTTTGATTTTTTGTGCTTCTTAATTTGATGTCCTCAGTATATGTTATGAGCTTGAAAAAAATTATTTGGTTTGAATAAATAAAATATTGCTACTTATTTAATAGGAATATTGAAAAGTATATTAATTGTAAGCAAATCTAGTGCAGAGTTTATTATTAGTATTCATGCATTGTGTATGTTATGCCTTCGTTTAAACCAGAGGTTCTCTTTTTACATGCAAGTTGGACCTAGTAAGCATGTACCATAATTCAGAGGGTTTCATGCATTTTTACTTAAGTTTACCTTTTCTTTCATTTGATTAGATCCGAAGCTGATATATATTAAAGTACTAACAATTTTATTATTTTTCTTTCTTAATTTAAGATTTTTAAATTTTTTAATTTTTCAAATCAAAATTGATTTATTAATAAAATCAATCTGAATCAACAGAAGTGAGTCCATTGTTCAGTTTGGCTTTTACGAGAAAATATGTTTTAACTGAAAACAAAGATTTATATTATTGTACTATTTAATTTGTTTAATTTAAGTGATCCGATCGCTCTTTCGATATAAAATTTAGACTAATTATTTATTTTAATAAATTTATAGTTGCATGAATATATAAAATATAGTAATTAAATTTGTGGAGATAAAAATTTTATTTAAATTTTAAAATTAAAGAGTAATTAGTTGGCTCAAATCAAATAAATTAAAAAATTATGTAACGAAATATAAATTTTTAAAAATTAAATAATCAAATTAAAATAAGTAATTATTGATGTAAGCTATATAATTTTGTGTTGTTGTGGCGCAGGAGATACAAACACATACGAGAAAGAAGTGAGAGCAGGTAATGGGAGGAGATCTTTGAGGAGAATAGTCCTGAGAAGCAGAGGTTCCCCGAGTCTATGGTCCTGTTAAAGAAGACAACCTGACACATATACTTGTTATTTTGGAGGTAAGAATAAATCAGACCTCATCTGAACTATAATGCATTTGGAAAGTCAGTTTATGAATTTCGATTTTAATACGTAATCTTATGTATACTCCTTTTGATATCAGAAATTTTCTTAGAAAATTTTGTCAAATTCTTTTAGAATTTAGTCACTTACGTTAAACAAATTGCATAATCTGCTCCATCAAGTTAAAAGATATGTTTATTAGATTTGAAAATATTCTATCCAAAAAGTTAAGTATATTTTCAAATTCTATGAGGAACATACTCAAACTATATATCGTAAAGTTAGGTAGTAACTCAAAAATCTTTAAAGTTAAGGTTTTTCCTTCTTCTCTCTCTTCTGTTTTTAACATCACCTATTATAATGGTGCAGAGTTTCATTTACGGGCTCATGGACTTATTTCAGGTTGGCGGAGAGTTTCATTTATCCTGTGCTGTTTGTTTGATTGGTGTTTGCGTTCTTGAGATATTACTAAGTTCCTGTATGTGTTATTTCTATAATTTGGACTGGTTCTTTGTATTTTCTAAAGTGTTATCTGTGCATGTTATGAACTTCAAAAAGTTTGTTAGGTTTATATAAACAAAATGTTGCATGTTGCTACTCTTTTTAATAGGGTGTACTCTAAACAAGTCTCATGCAGAGTTTTTTTTTTTTTTTTTTGAGAGAGAAAAATATTATATTATTCGTTTCGTTTATTTTTAAAATAACTTTAGTTGAAAATACAAACTAATTAGGCTTCGAACTCGGATTACAAACATCTACCATCAAATTTTGTATCACTTGTATTAAGAACGGTTATGTCATTCAGAGTTTATTATTAGTTTTTGTATGCGGAGCCTATTATTATTAGAGTGTGTTTGTTGAGGGGGCATAGAATAGGTATGTGTCAGATCTTGGAGTGGGTTTTTAATAAAAGTATAAATCCGAATTCCAATCCATTTGGTTTTGAAAATTCATAATCCAAAATGATCTTGATAATAAAAATTACAATCTCAATCCGAATCCGAAAGTTATCATTTTTTTACCCAAATTTTAAAAATATATTATACTTAAATCTAAATTTTTTAAGTGTGAATTCAAGTTTTCATATATTATCTAATGTGAAATCGATTCGGGTTTGAGTTTAGGTTGGGTTTGGATGGGGTAAAGATAAAAATTATATCCGAATCGAATCTTTCTGGTTTTATTTGTTATATTTTTAATAGAAATCAAATTGGTGTAGTATTGATTAAATTTGTTTTATTGTAATTCAGGTTCGGATTCATGTAATATCTCGAATATCCGTGCCCATTAACAGCATAAAAGTTGAGGGCCTATTTTAAAGTCCACAGTTGACAGGATTTCAATATATATTACTTTAATTTTTTATTTTTTATTTTTTATTATTAGAACTGAACGTGATATATATATTAAAGTATCAGAAATTTTATTACTTGGTTTTATTCAAGATTGTTAGTTTTTAATTCACCAAATCAAACCAAATCTATTTACTAATAAAATTAAACCGAATCAACTGAAGATTTTATATAAAAATGTATGAAATTAGTTCTCGATTGTCCATTTTTTTCATTCAAGATATCGGAAAAGTAAAAAATAATTAATAATTATTTTACCAAAAATATTTTTCCAGAACCTAGTATTTGGGATGAACCGTGAAGATAAGTTAAAAATGTATGAAATTATCCTAAATTTTATTTTATTAAAAAGTAACTATAAAATTTTTGAAAATTTTGATTCGAGTATCAGATCATTCTAATTCGAAAATTACGAACTTGTCGTTCGCACCCACAGTAACGCACATAATAATTAATTGATCCTTGATGTATTTTATATTTTTAATTTAACCATCTACTAGTTTTTGAGTTCGGAGATACCACAATTTATTATGCTTTGAAAATTAAACATGATGTATGAAGGTGCAGGGTAAAGATATATGATTAATGCATAAGGTTCAGCCAATAACTTTTTAAAGCAATTAAATTATTCAAATTGAACAAATTTATAAAAATAATAAATTAGAACTTTTAGAAAATAAGTTGTTAAATTTTAAATGATCCAAAATTTAATTAGCTTTATATATTTTTTAAAAAATAAAGAAGTGCCAATATTTATCACCATAAAATTTTTGAGTAAAATCTGAAATCATTGAGTGAACAATATTTTTTCTGTAAATTTAGTGTATCTGCTATCTATTTATTATTAAATATTAATTGATCTAGTTTTATTTGTTAAAAATTAATTAAAATTATCAAGTGTGATGGAACTACCGTTTAATTTGATAAAATCTTATTATTATTATTATTATTATTATTATTATTTTATGCCTGAAACTAAAGAATAATAAAGTCACATTTCAAAAAAAAAAAAATTTAAGTTGAAGGGGCAATTTCAGAACATCCTAGAGGTGAGAGGGTCTCAATACTTTTTTACCAGAAAAAAGTCAAAATGCATGATGTAAAATTGAATGAAATTTACTTGAACTTTAGGCCGTTTGGAAGCCACTACATAAACTGTTAAAATTTTGATTTTTATATTAAACTTTTCAATTTATTTGATTTAATTTATTTTATGACTTTAAAAAAAAAAATTCTGCACCTGGTAAATTTTTCTTTATAAAAACTTTTTATTAATTTATTATTAAATTATAAAAATCTCTGGTCTTGATTATCTCACTGTATTAAAATTTGTATTAATTATCCTCCTACACATTACTATTATTTCGAAAGGTTTAACTTTTTAGAAAAATTATTGCATTCAACAACAAAACTTAATAAAAATATAACATTGTAGATAAAAGATAATGCTACTTATAGTTAATGCAATAGAATAATATAAATTTAATAAAATTATTTGATAAGCTATCAATTTTGATAGTACTAGCAAAAAAAAAAAAGATTTCCCCTATATTTTTTTTAGCTATTTTTTTTTTATTTTCAAATTAAATATATGTTGTGATATGTAAGAATGTGATATACCAACCAGTTTAAGTGAAGTTTTGCTGCCTAATTTGTCAACTTTTTTAATTTTTGGATCTATTTGAAATAGTGGTAAAGTGTAGGGTTGTAGTTTTTTTTTTTTTTTTGAGAGTAAGGTAGCGTGCTACCGCTTCATTCAATGAATAATGAATTTAGCAAGAAGGCGAGACAGCAGGGTCTCAGAAAAAGGAACAAAGAAACAAAAACAAAAAAACAAAAAGACAGAAAAAACAAAAGCCGGTTATAACAACACGGCCGAGGGGGAAACCAAAAGACCCAGAGGTGGGTCAAAACGAAAGGAAGAAGAAAACGGGTAAAAGAGCGGACTACTGGAGGGAACTACAGGAATTCCAAAAGCTCCCAAGGGCCCGGATTTTAGTCACCAGGTGGCTCAGCGTCTGAGTCTTGTTTTCGAAAATACGTTGGTTACGCTCCAGCCAAAGGACCCACCAAGAGGTTAGGAGAAGGGCAAGTTCTGATCTCCCGGAAGCGCCCCTGTTGTAGGAAAGCGCAGCCCAAAGCTCTGCCGGGGCCAACCGTGCGAGCACCAGCGTCTTGTTGGAAAGAGCCCCAGCCAGTAAAGCCACGGTAAACCGACACCTTGCGAAAAGGTGCTCCCCGGTTTCAGACTCAAGCATACAGTAACGGCACCTCCCGTCCCCACTCCATCCCCTCTTGAGAAGAATCTCGGCCGTAAGGATTCTGTTCCTGAGTAGTAGCCAACCAAAAATCCTGACCTTGAGGGGTACCTTAGTTTTCCACAGTTTAGCAAAGCGCCTCTCCGGCACCCCTCCATTTTCCAAGAACATATACAAGGACTTGACACTGAACTTACCAGTTGAGTCCCACCGCCATCTAACCTCATCCAACTGCTCCTGCAAGGAGTAGTTCCGCAATTCCTCCCTTAGTGAGGCAGTCGGGTCCCCGTCGCTCAACTCCCTGAGAGTGGACCCCGCGAGGATCTTGCGCCACCTCCATCCCCTCAAACCCCAACACTCCATAACCCTACAGCCCTTAGAGTTTACAGAATCAAAGATTGACGAGTAGGCGACTCTGAGTGGCGCTTGTCCGATCCAGATGTCGTTCCAGAAATCCACTCGGGCTCCGTTCCCCACGACGTAGTGAAGACCGCACTTAAAAACGCTCTTTGTCTTAAGAACATTTCTCCACCATACGGACGCCGGACGGAAGGACGCGCCCTCCCTAAGTGGTCTCCTACGCCGATAATACGACCCTAAAATGAGATCTCTCCATAAGCACTTCTGATTAGACAGCAGTACCCACCACCACTTGGCGAGTAAGGCTATGTTCATACTTTCGAGGTTGAGAATACCCAATCCCCCCTCCCTCTTACTTCTGCAGACAGTCTTCCAGTTAACCCTGCAATGCCCCCCCCTGGCCTCCTTAGACCCCTTCCAGAAGAAAGCCCGTCTCAAGGAGTCTATACGTCGAATAACCCATTTTGGGGCCTTGAAGACCGAGAGATAATACAAGGTCAGATTAGTCAGGACCGAGTTAACCAGAACAAGCCGACCCCCTTGAGATAGAAGTTTAGCTTGCCACCCCTCGATACGCTGCTCGATCTTGCTCACCATCGACCGCCAGTCCTCCTTCCGTGGTTGTCCTGTGGCAAGTGGCAGGCCAAGGTACCGGATAGGTAGCGAACCCACTCTACAGCCCAGGATTCCAGCTAATCTCGCCCCCCTCCCCGCCCGGCTACCCGTATAGAAGACTTCGGTCTTCGCCCTATTGATCTTCAAGCCCGAGGCCCATTCAAAGAGTTGCCAAATAACTTTAAGGTTCGTGACCTGCCTAGTCTTAGCAGCGCAAAAGAAAAAGGTGTCATCCGCATATTGCACCAGGGTTACTTTCTCAGCCGCGGTCGGACCGACACCTACAATGTGTCCGATGGCAGCTCCCTTGTCCGTCATTCTCGCCAGCCCTTCCGCCACAAGCAAGAAAAGGTACGGTGCTAGTGGATCGCCCTGTCGAAGGCCTCTCCGGGTTTTAATCCATTTGGTCGGAACACCATTGACTAGCGCGGCTACCTTGGCGTTGCCTAAACATAAGTCAATCCACCCACACCATCTCTGGTCTGCACCCAGCCAAATCAAAACCTTCCTGAGGAACACCCAGCTTACTCTGTCGTAGGCTTTCTCGAAATCAGCTTTAATTCCTACACAGTTGGCTTCCTCTTTGAAGCACCTGCACACGATTTCACTAACCGTGACGAAAGAATCAAGGATTGATCTGCCCTTGAGGAACGCCGCCTGACCGGGCGAGATGACCTCATCCATTAGCTTCCCCAGCCTGTTTGCAAGAACCTTAGCTATAATCTTCGGCACCCCATTGATAAGGCTGATTGGTCTGAAATCTTGAGCCGCCGAAGCATCCTCTTTTTTTGGGATGAGGCAGATGTAAGAATAGTCCAGTGGCCCAATCTTTAACCTGCCCTCGTACAATTCGTGGAAGATAACCATAAGATCGTCCTTGATCGTCCCCCAGAATTTCTGATAGAAGAGTAAGTTGAAACCGTCTGGGCCCGGAGCTTTATCACTGCCAAGCTGGAAGGTCGCCATCCTCACCTCAGCTTCGGAAAATTTCTCCGAAAGCTGGGACGGGTTGGGAAAAGTCTTGGTACCGAACAGGGAGCTCCAGTCTCCCGTCCTCTCGCAATCCGGCCGATTCCGCCCAAAGAGCTCCGAAAAATACCTATAGAAAAGATCTCTCTTATCTTCCTCTCTAAGGAGCAAGGAGCCGTTATCCATAACCGCGTTTATGGCATTCACACGCCTTCTAGAATTCGCCATCGCATGAAAAAACTTGGTATTCCCGTCACCGCTTATCGCCCACTTTTGTCTGGATCGAGCTTTCCACATCAACTCCTCAGAGAGTACAATCTCTTGCAGCTTAGCTCTGAGCAGACTCCTGTTATCAAATTGTTGTGGGGACAGATCCGTCTCTTCTTCCAAGCTATCGAGCTGTTGAATCTCGTCCATACACGTCTTCTTTTCGTTAGCGATACTGTAGAAACTGGATTTACACCACTCTTTTATCCTCTTACGGCAGTGTCGAAGCTTCGCATTAAAGGAGACGGCTCCGTTGTCCACTCCGGGTATCTCCTTCCACCAGATCGGGATCAGGTCGCAGAAGTCCCCACGCGTCACCCACATCTCCTCGAATCTGAACAGCCGTGGAACAGCCCTGTCACCCGTATTAAGTAGAATAGGTGCGTGGTCCGAAGTAATTCTAGGCACCGCAATCACCTTCGACAACGGGAATTTCTGGTCCCATTCGGTGGAGACCAGGAATCTGTCAAGCCTTGCCATAGACGGAGAGCGCTGCAAATTAGACCAGGTGAACTTCTGGTTCCCCATCGGAAGGTCAATCAACTCAAGCTCGAAGATAAGCTTCGAGAAAAGCTCCATCAGCCGCCCACTCCCTGCCCTACCCCTTCTCTCGGTACAATCCCGAGTAAGGTTGAAGTCCCCGCAAATCACCCAAAGCCCCACACACTCTCTTTTAAGATCCATCAATTCCTGGCAAAACTCTTCTTTACCGTCCCAGGTGGGTGGCCCATAAACATTAGTTAAGGAGAAACAAGTGCCATCACTGATGAACTTAAGTCGAACAGTAAGCGAGAAGTTCCGAACAAGCACCCCATCACACTGATACTCCTTCGAACTCCAACAAGACACAATCCCCCCGGACGCTCCTACCGACTTGACAAAATGGCACCTGTCGTAGGACGTGCCAGCAAAAGATCGGAGGAAGGACCTGGAGATAGACCCCAACTTGGACTCCTGAAGGCACAGGACCGCCTTTTGGAGCTTATTTACAACACACTTGACCAAGCTTCTTTTGCTCTGGTCATTTAACCCCCTAACATTCCAACTACAGACACGAAGCATTAAAACAGAAAACACACCCCCCCCCCCCCCCCCACACCGGCAGCACAGGAGCCCGAACTACACCCCCACAAAGCCGCAGAAGCTCCGAGCGTCGTCGTCGGAGAGACCGATGCCGTAGTCGGCCCCCAAGCGCTTTATCCAAGAAAATTCCGACGACGACTCCACAGCATCGCCCCTCATACCAAACCGTCCCGCATCCGCCATAGCCCGATCACCCTGCCCAGAGGGTTCCACCCCTAATACGGATCCGTAACTTCGGGAAAAGGATTGGCTCTGAGGGCTGGGCACGGGGGTCCCGGCCCCGAACCCGCCGGCTGCCGGCGGACTGCTCGAGCTGCTCCCGCGGCGAGAGCGGGCCGCCGCGTGCCGGCCGGGGCACGGACCGGGAGCGGCCCCCTCGGGGGCCTTCCCCGGGCGTCGAACAGCCGACTCAGAACTGGTACGGACAAGGGGAATCCGACTGTTTAATTAAAACAAAGCATTGCGATGGTCCCCGCGGATGCTGACGCAATGTGATTTCTGCCCAGTGCTCTGAATGTCAAAGTGTAGGGTTGTAGTTGATGTAGTGCAAGGATGCTTTTTATAATTTATCCTTGATTTATTTTCGGCATCACATTGTGCTCTCACTCACTCTCTGGATTTTTTTTAACAATCGTTATTTAATATCTCGTTTGGTAATACATAATTTAAAACACTATTTTTGTACTTAGAAATATTCAAAAAATTTAAAAGATCTTTCAATTCTTTCTCCATTAATATTATAAAATTTCGTTAGGCATATAATTTTAAAAGAGAAAAATTTAAGAGTGAATTTTAAGTTTTTAGACCTTTCAAAATATAGAAAATATTACTTCTAACCACCATTTTACCGAACAAAGTTTGATTAGTTACAATTTTTTATACTTACAAATTAAATGGCTGGAATAAAATAAAAAAATATATATATACCGTGGAGCACACTGTTTGGATGCACCAGGTGTAGGCAGTGATTTTCAAAAACCAAAATCAAATAGTGTTAAAGAATAGATAGTAAAATTAATTTAAAATTTTAAAATATTAGGTAATTAATATCAAATCTTCCAAAATTCAGATTAATGTATACATTTTTACCAAAAAAAAAAAGAAAAAAAAAGAAAAAACAAAAGCACACACTGACACACAACAACAATAGCAAAAAACATGACCACTACAAAGAGGAGTCTTTTTTTCTCACAAAGAACCAGGCATCCTCCACGCCTAGATCCAAATTTAATTTATTAAGAGAAATAAAATTTTGGCTCTTAATAGATTTAAGCTCTCACGGTACCAAACTAAATTTTAAATTTGCAATATCGGATATTAACTATTAAATTTTTTATCAAATTGATTAAAAATGTAAAGCAACTTATTTAGAAATAAATATATTTTTTTGTTTTCCGCTAGGATTATACAAATTATATTTTATCGACTCACTAATAAATAAAATAATTTTTATTATATTTTATCTCTCGTGTAATATATATTTTTATAATTTTAAATAGAATTTTCTACTAGAAACATCATCATCTCCACCCCCAAAATAAAAAATAAAAACAAGTTGGGAAATAAAAGGGCCCAACGGTCAGATATTTAAATAAAAATGGCCCATTACGTTTCTCAAATCTCCTTGCCTGTTCTTCTTAAACCCCTCCGAGTCCCCAACGCAACGCCATTAACGAAAACGTCGTTAAAAAACCATAGAAACCATAAAAGAGGGTGGGACTAAGAGCGATCACCATGGCGAGCACCTCATCCTCCCATGCGCTCCACGACCCCTCCGCCCCCCCCCCCCGGCGACGGCGACCGGCGACGCTTCTGGTGCGGCACCTCCCGGAGGTGATACCGCACGAGATGCTCTCTCGCCTCTTCTCCCACTACGGCGCTTCCTCTGTGCGCCTCTGCGCCGGTGGAAGGTACCATTTACCTCCGAACCCTCGATTATTGATTTCATTGCTTTGATTTGTACCAAGATGCGACGTATGCTCATGGTGATTGTTGTTGTTGTTGTTTTGTTAATTTGTATTGTATCAAAATGTGTCGTGCGTTGATGGTGATGATGGAGCAAACGTAGGCTTCTTCTTCTTCTTCTTGATTACTTTTATTTGGTTTGTATCAAAGATGTGCGATATTTTGATTGCGGTAATGATGCTGCGTAGGATTCTTTGTTCTAAATTGCATTTATTTGATTTGTTTCAAGATTTTTCATATAATTATTTGATTTTTTATTTTTATTTTTTCACTTGTATCAAAATGTGCCGCATTCTGTTGGTGATAATGGTGCTATTTAAGCTGCTGCCTCTTCTTCTTTTTCTTCTTGGTCTAATTGATTTATTGATTTTGATTTGTATCAAGATTTGCAATTGTTGATGGTGATAGTGATGCTGTATCTTGGGATTCTTTGTTCTTGATTTCATTTGCTTGAGATGTGCCATATTCTGATGGTGATAATTGTGCTAGCTAGGCTTCATTTATTTAATTTGTAAAGGAGATGTGCTTATGTAGTTATATGTTCTTCTGGAATTCTTTAGCTTAAGAGTTCTTCATTTTTCGGGGCATTAATGGTGTTAATGGTACCAAATTCTACAACTTGTTATTTTCCTGACAGTTAAGTTTTTTTTTTTTTTTTTTTTTTTCTTTTTCATTGTGAGGGCATTGATGATGAAAACGGTGTTACCTAGCATTATCATATCTGTAGATCAACCTAAGTAGCAACTTTGTTACTCATTCTTGTTATTCATGTCTCTGTAGATCTGCCCTTCACTACTGTTTGAGACTGCCTTTTCTCCTTTTCTCTTTTTCAGGTTCAGGAATTGTGCATTTGTGTATTTTAAGGATGAAATGTTAGCTAATCAAGCGCTGTCACAATTGAACAGGTATGTATACTGCACAGTTAAGATGCAATATTTCATCTATTCATTGCTTACTTTTTTGGGATTCCCTCTATGCAAACTGCCATAGTAGCCACATGAGGCACAATGTCTACGATTTGAACCCTGGACCTCAAAGTCTCCCATGAAAATATATGCGCCAGCTGGGCTATGAGATGCATGTATTCACATTTAATTATTACTGATTCAAAATCTGAAATATATGGATTTTTGATAAACTGGGTTTGTTTTAATCATTCTGTTAGGGCAATTTTATTCGCTATTAAGTTTCCTATAAATGCAACTTTTAGCTATTTCTTCCATCTAATATATTTTTTATTTTTGGCTCTTGTTGACTGATGTGATTTTCAGGTTGAGATTTATATAGGGGTATTTGATAAACTAGGATTCCTTTTAATTATTACATTATGGCCATTTATTTAGTTCACTGTTAAGCTTGACATATCTGATGAATACCATTTATAGCTGTTTCTTTTGTCTAATAATTTTGTTCTTTGTTTTCTTTGGCTCTTTCTTGTTGGCTTAGGTGATTCTCAGATTGAGGTTTCTCGGTAAAGTTTTAACTGTTGAGAGAGCAAGCCAAGGAAATTTGAAGAACTCAAATCAACATCAACACCATCAAGATCAATTGGTGAAAGGCTTGTCTCATCCACCAATCTCTCTTCTAAAAGACTCTAGTAAAAACTTGACACATGGGGGTGAACCAATTGCTCCAAGGCTTGGTGTGGACTACCCATTTCCTCCTCATCTTGAGTATGTCATCATTTCGTCAATCATGGAAAGTCATTTATCATGCTTAATATTGAAGAAAACTGATTGATTCTACTACTCTCTGTTACTGCTTTTTATAATTTAATATTTCCTCAAGTTTGTATTTCCTGTTAAACAGATTAAAACATAAAGCCCTCAGAAGCAACTTGAGAAAAGGATTTATAGGAAGTTTTTTTACCACTACTAAGTTGTCGTAATCTAAAATTCATTTTAGAGCTGAAATGGGTTAAAGGGTTACATAATTCGGTCGGTGAGCAGCGCTTTTATTTGTTTGGAGTTGAACTTCTTGATTGTTTTATTTAGAAATGAAAACCCGATTACATTGTTTGGTTTGAAAGGCTTGTCTTTTGTCGTAGTTTGAATTGGATTTAGTCCTATATAAGTATGTATTAGTAACATAGTTGTTCTTTAAATATTCCTCTCGATCACTGATGGATTGCTTCTTTTACCTATGAGGTTTCCAAAATATGGGTTTTTGATATACGTACAGCAAGTCACAATGTTGTAAATGATATATTAAGAAGTTCCAACTTAGATATTTCTGTCTTATCTGAAAAATGTCGTTCCTATACAGGTATGAATACCAACCTCCTGATGGGAACATATTGACCAATAGTTGTGAATGCCCTAGTTGTTGTTACTCGTTTTTATACATAGGTTGTAAATAGCTTACGCCTTTCCCATCTTTTATCTTTCTGTGTACAACTATTAATGAAAAAATTGTCTGAACAATTTTGATCGCTTACTGCTATTTAAATTATTTACATGGAACGTTGTCATCCTCTTGGCAGGTTTTGCATTTGATGAACAAAATGAACATTCCAGCTCCATTTCGCATGGCATTACCGACTCCACCTCTGCTACCACAAGTGCCTGCTCCTCCACCGCCGCCGCCACCCCTCAGTTCTACAAAACCTCAGTTGACTGATCTTTCAAGTGATGAATCTAAGATGGAGTCCTCATATGTACTCATCTGCTACCTGTAGTTTCTCTTTTGAGTACTGCTAGTGGTACCTTGGGATGTTCTTCGATTGTTCAATGTGCACCCTATCAGTTATCTTTGCAGTTAATTAGATTAGATATCCATCTCAAATGTAGAACTTGACTCATGAACTGCACACTGTGGAATCTCTTAGGGTGACCAAAGCAGTTCTCTTCTATATGTAGTCCTGCAATATTCTTTTTCTTTCTATTTATTACCGATGAGTCCTTTGACCTGCTTATTGTAATTGATATTATCAGGAAGATCGTGATGATACCAGTAGAAGAAAGCGTGTCAAGCGAGAAGCCATTTGTAGGGCCTGCAGTTGATAAAGGAGTAGCACATGAAGTTGTAGGGCTGAAACCTGCCATGTTGGTTTCGAAAGAGGTTCCGAAAATAAAAAGGAAAAACCCAGTGCTACAGGTTTGTCATTTTCTTTTTCTCACTTTTCATTGTTGAAACAAGGTTGATCACTTATTCCTTCACAAGGTTGTTCAAATTTTGATGTTTCTCTTAGCTATAGCCATATGTTTTTGGCAAGTTCCTATGAAAAAGTGGGTGACCCCGTCAGGAGAGACATTATTTGCTTGCTGAAGTTTATTCTACTTAATATGATAGGCATATCCTTCGAGTACCTGATCTTTGTGAATTCGTCTCCCCATAAGGTGGACTTAATGATGCTTTTTTCATCCGTAGCTATAGTAAGAGATCAACTATAGAATTGGTTCTGTAGCCATGTGTTTATCTTTAAGCAAATTTGTATTAATTCGTTTATAAATATATTACTTATGTATGTACACATACATGTAAGTATATCTGCATTGAATAATTTTATGATATGTTTTGTATATGTTTTGCATTGCAGTATGACCATAGTGTTTTGTTTTTCTTTGTTGTATCTGTCGTGTCAACATATACATGCACAATCATACATGCTTTATTGCTTGATGTTCTCTTCTTTTAATTCATCTGCTAAATGGTTTACAAAGAGTGAAATTCAGCATCGAAGTGATAATAACATTTTGGTGAAATTCAGATTAGCTTTAATAACATATGGGTATGATTGCTTTAAGTGACTTCTTAAATGATCTAAATTATATATCCAGTCTGCAGCTATGATAACAAAGTGTTCTCAATTTGCAGAATTACACTCCCTGGGAATCCTGCTGCTGTTCTCTACGTCATGAATTTGGCAAAGGATGTCGTTCCAGATGACTTTTATTTTATTTTTGGCAAGTATTCATATATATTTTGAAGCAAGCTCAGTAGAGTGAAATATCATTTAATAAATTAAGCATCAAGTTAGTTTATAAACCTAAATTAACTGCTCTCGTTATAGTATTGCCATTTTTCTGCAATTATTTGTACATTTGTACTCGTTAAAGCTATCTTTTAGTGGTGCTTTTCAGGATCATTTTTTGAAAGTGTTGATGCTGCTTGATCTGGTTTGCATATTAAGTTAATGATTCATTTACTATGTTTATACTTAAAGCTAGCGGCTAAAATCAGTCGCTTCATTTACTATGTTTCTTTTTTTTTCCCATTTGCTTAGCTAGACTGTCTAATGGTTCTTGTAGATGTTTCATCCGTCTCCTTCTCCTTTTTACGTTTCATAATTTGACATCAATTGATGTATTTCTCCTCTTTTCTCTTACCAATTGTTTATATTTATAAATTGGTGCTGGCTATCCTGGTCATTGGCTTGCGGAGTTTAGTAGTTCTCAGAATCAGATCTGTGAAGAAAGGTTTTTTGCGTTCATTTCCTGGGAATCTTTATGATTTGGCATCCGTTCTTTTGAACAACATGTCATTCCTATTAACTTTTTAGTGCATATTTATGTTCATGCCCTCATGAAAATTGTTATGGTGAATGTTGTTCATGTCCTCATGAAAGATTTGTCTGAGAAAAGGCTCAATCTAAAAAGATAATTATTATGCTGTCGAACAAGAATTAAAGTGTCGTGTCACGAAAGCGTATAGCTAACCATCCGGTACATGTATCCTTGCGTGCCGACACATCGCGCACTTGCGTGCCGAAGAGTATGCACAATTTTTTAATGATGAGCACTCATAATTTTCTAATGACATATTTTAGCACCGTTTTATTAGTGTCTTTTTGGCTCGGACTTATTTTGGCACAATTTTATTTTGACAGTCTTATTAGTATCTTATTTTATTATTTACCTTTTTTATCTCTTTCAAATTTTTGTTCCGTAGCTGTTATAACTATTTATGTTCACGAGCAATGATGATAGGGAGCTGAAAACATGTTTTGTATTTTGGAGTTGTACAAAATTATATGTAAATTATGAAATCAAATGTGATTATTGTACTAACCTCTTAAAAGATTGTAGTCAAATTTAAGACGCCTTATATGTATTTCGATTCATACCGAGGTCGGCTCAAATTCGATCTTGCAAACTTAATAAAATCTAATATGTTGTTCGTTGTTTTAATTTTTTAAATAATTAGCTGATAAAATTTGATATAAATTTAAAGACATTCAAAAATTATTAATTTTATATACAAAATAAAATTATGGTACGGAAGTAATAAAAACTTTTAAAAGAAGTTTTTTTATATATAAATTAGTTAAAAACTCACACTTTGTTGCGGATATTTATTTTTAAATATTAATAATATATTAGTTTTAAAATTTATTTATTTTTTTACTTTTTATCATAATAAAATAATATAATTTATATTAATTATATTTGTTAATATTAGTATTATTTAATTTGTTAAATTTAGAAAAATAAGATATATAATTGTTAAAATTTTAAGGCTTGAAAAATTATATAAAAAAAATCGATAAAGTAAACTTATGTACATTTAAAAAAAAAAAAAAAAAAAAAAAAAAAAAAAAAAAAAAAAAACTTAAGATTAGAATGTTAATTATATCTAGGTAAAATGAAGGATAATATAACAATAAAATGGGGCTTGCAACTGAAGCAACATATAGTATATAATCCAAGGTGAATTAAATTTGTTAATTTTTTTTTGGATAAAAAATTATTACATTTGGTACACTATAGGTCAAATTATTATGTTCTCTAGATTTTTTTTTTTTTTTTTTAGTTGGTCTGTTTGGAATAATTAATTAACTAAAAATATTACTCTATAATATTGATATTACAGAATAATTTTAAAGTAAAAGAAAACCGGTTGTACCTCTTTAAAAAAATATTTTATTAGCAGTATTACTTTTCCGGCCCTCCTTCCCTGTTTTCTTTTGTCCTCCCGCCTTTCATTCTTTAAAAATTTAAGATTAAAATTTAAAATTTAAAATTTAAAATTTAAAATTTAAAATTTAAAATTTAAAAATAAAAAATAAAATCTAAATTTTAATTTTAAAATTCTAAATGGTAAAATTAAAATTTATTATTTTAAAATAATAAAATTTAATATTTAAAACTTAAAATTAATATTGTAAAATTTTTAATTTTTTATTTTGAAATTTTAAATTTTACATTTAAATTTTTTTATTTGAAAATTGAAATTTAAAATTTCACATTAAAATTTTAAAATTTTAAAATTCCAATTCAAATTTTAAATTTTTAAATTTAAAATTTAAATTCTAAAATTAAAAATTAAAAATTTATATTTTTAAATTAAAATTTTTGTGTTGAAAGTTGAAATTTAAAATAGAATATTTTTTTAAAAGTCACAATCTAAATAATAAAAAATAAAATAAATTTTTTTATAGAATATAAATTTGTTTAAAATATCAAATATATTATAAAATTTTATTTTATTTTATTTTAAAATAATTACCCAAACAATTACTGAAAAGTCAAAATATAAGATGAAATAAGTGCGGATGGGTGAACAAACATAAACAAATTGGTAGCATTTTTTGAAGTACTATTGAGAATGTGAACTGGCATCATACATAAACAAATTGGTAGCATTTTTTGAAGTACTATTGAGAATGTGAACTGGCATCATCCCTATTTCAAAGTACTATAATAGTCTATAGAGCATGTCAACTGGTAGTATTTTTCAAGGAAAATGCTATGTGTACACCCGTAAGGGGTGTACATCTCACACCCCCATTCATCTAAGGGTGGGGGTGTGATGATGGGTCACTTGATGTGACCCGTAAAAAATATCGTCACCATTAAAATGATGGAGATGTATGATATACACCCCTTCGGGTATACATGTAGCATTGCTCATTTTTCAAAGTACTATTATTAGAGCATGTGAACTGGTAGCGCGGGGAAAAGAAATAGCAAAAAAAAAGGAGCAGCTGGTGTGAGCTGTATTTCCTATATAATGATACTAGAGGTCGATTTGCCAGAACGAGTGGTGGCCCCTGCTTTGCAGCAGATTTTTTATTTTTTTTTAAAAAAGTTATTTGTTATTATGTTAATATCATATAATATAAATAATAAATTATATTTTAATTATTAGGCATTTAATATTGAATTTTAAAGACTTGTATAAGAAGAGTATATCTAAGTATACAACCCATAAGGGGTGTACATCTTATATCCCACCCATCCTGAGGTGGAGTGAATTTTACTGTCACATCGAAGTGACCAGTAAAAAAAGTCTCACCCCAGAATGGGATGGGATATAGGATGTACACCCCTTAGCAAAGCCCATATAAGAAATGCACATCTAGCGAAGCCCATATAAGAAATGCTTTTGTGAGCTGTACTCCTATATAATATATAAATATAATATAATGAAGGAAAGTAGTGGTGGACAGAATATTTTTTAAAAATTATTTGTTATTCTGTTTAATATTATATAATATATGGATAATAAATTATATTTTGATTATTGTACATTCAATATTGAATTTTACCGACTCAGTTTATAAAAAATGCTTAGAAAATATTTTGGATAGCAAGAAAGGTGATTACCCTATATGGGTGTCGGTGTGAATTAAACTGATTATTTTGGTAAAATTATAAATTTATCCTTCCAATTCCTAACCCGTTTTAATATGTTATTTTTAAAATTTTAATTTAAAATTTTAAATTATTAAATTTAAAATTTTTAAAATTTAAAATTTTAAATTAAGTTAAAATTTTAAAATTTATATGATATATAAAGTATAATTTATAAAATATCATTCTTCTCAATAATCCTATCTGACTTTGTTTACTATACATGCTGTTTTGCTATTCTTTTTGGAGTTGATATGCTTATACTGTTGCTGTTGTTTTTAGTGCAGCAATAAATTTTAAATTTTTTTAAAAAAGTTCTTCCTCTCTATATATGTCAATTATTCTATTTTTTCCTCTACCTTCCATTTATTTTAATCTTTTATTTACACTTAAAATTACTTTTCAATTATTTTAATAGTCTTTGTGCTTTCGGTTACACTTTAATTAGTTTTTCTAAGTTAAAGGACATTTTATTTACTTTCTTACATAATTAGCAATGATTTTAAATATTTAAAATTTATGATTAACTATCAACAAAATTTTAAGATGGCAAAACAAGTCGTATTTCAATTACACAACAATTACGATCATTTATCTCTCTCAGCAATTAATGAATAAATAAGCTATTGAGGTAATATAACTATTTGATACACATTTCTTTTTATTTTGATGGCATTTAAATGAAAAAAAAAATTATTGTTGATTACAGATGATATTTATCTAATATCTGAGTATATAGTAAAAATAAAAAATAGGACTGTAAGTTTTACTGCTACTGATGTATTTCTGTTCTTCTTACATTTTATAATATTCCTTTATATATATTTTTATTAATTTATTATGGTGTTGTTGCACATGAATTGCCATTTTTTATACTGCAGCTAAGTTAATTTAATTTGATTGTTTTAAAATTTTTGCGAAACTATCGTGACTATTTATTGTGATCGAAAAATTATTTGTATTTAATTTTGGATGAATGGAAACAAATTGTCAATATTTTCTACTCCTCTCTTTTCATTTAACGGGTGTCTATAAAAATATACAATAATAAAAAAAAATTCAGTATAGTGACAAATGAGATACAGTAAAATAGTATTTATAAAATTAATTATTTAATCTTTAATTAAACTCTAGTTTGCAAAAGGCTTGAGTTTCAGTAATAGTTAATTTTGTTTAATTGAAGCTTAATTCATTAATAGTGCTTTTACTGTTTTTTTTGTTTTTTATTTGTTTTTGCAGAATCATCCCACTGCAATGCATATGGGTGTCTTAACTAATTTACCTTATAATGATGCTTTTCTTCTTGTGTGTTTTTTTTTATATATTTGTAAAAAAATATTGGGTCCACGCCCGCGTACGGAAAGCATCTTTACCTACTACCTACCACTGAGCACGTCCGGTGGAAAATTTCTTTATTCCCATCTTGCTCCAAAAAACTTTCAATCAAACTCCCATCATCTTCATAATCAATTCTTTGATCTGATGACGGAAATTGCGGTGATCTTTTCCAAAATATTAGTTAAAAGTACGAAACGTAAGTGTTACGGAAAGTTTGAGTTTGTAACGTTCATAATAATTTTTTATTATATAAAAAATAAATTTTAATTAAAAATATAAAAAAATAAATATTTAGTAATAATAATTAAATTTAAAAAAATTTAGTCAATAATTTAGACTTAACAAATTATTATTATTAATTGATAGAATGAGAGTGACATCAACTCATTAACCATAGTCAAATAGGCAAAAAGACACTTCCGCCCTCTCATAGTTTTTCTTTCTCATATTATGGGCAAACACATTTTGGCACAATTTTATTAATTTTTTTTTTTGGTATGATCTTAATTTGACAGTCTTATTAGTGTCTTTTTTTATTGTTTATATTTATCTCTTTTATATTTTTATACTACTGTTGTTATAACTATTCATATTGACTAGCACTAATGATAGGATTATATATTTTGAAGTTCGTACAAAATTATATTTAAATTATGAAATTAAATGAGATTATTGTACTAAGTTTGCAAAAGATTGTAGTCTGCTTTAAGATGCCTTTTATGTATTTTGATTCACACCGAGGTTGGATGAAATTTGATCTTGCAAACTTGATAAAATTTAGTATGTTGTTTGCTGCTTTATTTTTTTTAAAAAAATCAGCTAACAAAAATTAACTTAAAATTAAAGGTATTTAAAATTTATTAATTCTACATGCAAAATAAAATTGCGTATGAAAGTAATAAAAGAAATTATTTATTTTTATATAGAAATGAGGATAATATAATAATAAGATGGGGCTCGCACCTAAAGTAAAAATTGTGACATCCTAATAGTTTCATATCGGATGGAATTGAAATTGTGATTGGGTATATAAAAGACAATGAACACTAGTAGTAATAATCAAATTTAAATATTTTTTGTTTGGTTTGGACCAAACGAATTATTATTACTTGTGGATCGAACCGTTACAATAGTATAGTATGATCCAAGGTGAATTAAATTTGTTAATTTTTTTTTGGATAAAAAATTATTATATACGAAATTGTATTCTGAAAACCAATTTAAAAAATATTGGCAACATTTCTAAAGCTTTAAAAGGAACTTAATTTTTAAAATAATTACAACACAATGCAAGGAAGAGCCTTCAAACATTTGATTTTTGACTGCAGTAATAGTTTTGCAGATTCTTCTAAGTCTTATTTTTTATTTTAAAATTATTAGTAGTATGTATATATATTTTTATTTTATTTTATATATTTTATCTCGGTAAGTTTTTCTTCTTTTTTTTTTTGTCTTTTATTATGTATAGTTTAGTACTCTTTTAATCCTTTTGCTAATTTTAATTTATTTATTTATTTTTTTTTTTTTTTTTTTTTTTTTTTTTTCGCGTCTGCTGAGGCCTGGCTGCCTCTTTATGTTGCTAAGTTCAATCATTCTTGAATGAAGCGGTAGCATGCTACCTTCTCTCAAAAAAAAAAAAAAAGTTTAGTACTCTTTTTTTTCTCACAAATATATTCACGTCTTTCTATTCGATTTCATATACATTAGTTTTAAACATATTTTGAATATATAACTTATTTAAAATTTTTGGTAAAGAATTATATAATAGGCCCTCAATATTTTGGGATGAAAAATATTTTTAAAGTTTTCATATTTAATAAAATCAAATATGATGTGCTAAAGTATTTACTTTATAATTTTTTTTTTTTTTTTTTTTGTATTTGTTAAAAAAATATTTTATAAATAAAAATATTTTATTGTTTATAAATTATTTATAATTTTTTTTTTATAAATTTTTTAACTAGTTGAAGTGAAAATATAAGATGAAATAAGTGTGCACAAAGTATTATATATAGACCATGTGAACAGGTAACATTTTTCAGTGCTTTATAGAGCATGTGAATAGGTAGCATTTTTCAAAGTCTTATTATAGACCGGTCGTGGGGAATTAAGAAGAATAAAGTAGCACCAAAATAAAAAAAATTAGAAAAGGATGAATAAAGTATAGCACCAAAATAAAGAAAACAGGATTTTATGAAAGGTGATTATCTATAGATATGTTTAGTTGGAATTATTTTATTAGAATTATAGATAATTTTGTCAAAATTACTATATTTTAATTTATCATGTGTGTAATCTGATCCGTAATATATCATTACAAATAATATAAAATTATTTAAAAAATATTATCTATTTCGTATTATTGATAATGTGTTATCTTGTATGTTATGTAAAATTATAATTTTACCCCTTCAACACTACTAATTATTTCAATATGTTATTTTTAAAATTTTAATTTAAAATTTTAAATTATCAAATTTTAAATTTTAAATTTATTTAGATTATAATATTAAATTTTATATTTTTATTCAAATTTTAAATTTTAAAATTTAAATTTAAATTTAAATTAAAATTTTAAATTCAAGTATAAATTATATTAGGTTATAGTTTGATAAAAAATATATTAAATTTGACCACAAGTACAATTTTAAAATAGACTAATTACTAAATTTTATAAAATAAACTAAATATAATAATTCTATATATATTGTAATTCAATATTATACTATTTTATTAAACCAAATATTAGAATATAAAATTAATAATAATTTAATTCAGAAATTTTAAATATCTAATTATATCGAAATAATATATCTATAATATTACATAACGTGAATCAAATGTATGCTATAAATTATTTATGTGGGGACAAATTTATTTAATGCTTCTATATGATATATTGATGTAATATATATAGTGAAATAAAATTATATTTTAAATAATAAATTATAATTATGTATTAAATCAGTGGATTTGAATAGTGAGATATAAGAGATGGACATAAGCAAATCCATATGGACATAGGCTAAAACTTCTCACTATAATTAAAAGAACAAAGCAAAAGCGAAATAAGAAGACATGCAGCTCTACTAATTAAAGGCACTCGGCCCTCTTTATTTCTGAGCTCACGCAGAGGAGAAAGAAAGAGGAGAAAGAAGAGTTCCTCACGCAGAGCTCAGGCAGAGGAGGCTACTCGACATTAGATCTCACATCTCCACGTAATTTGGTAAGCTATTTTTTTAAGTTCTTTTTTATCCTTTACAACTTTTTTTTAAGGTCCATGAACTAAAAAATCAAAAGTTAAGGGAAGCGTGAATAATAAAAAACCAGTGTTCTAGTGTTACTACATATCACATATGCTGCTATTAAGTACACAAAGCAGCCAAGCAGGTGATGAGTCTCCAAAGCTGCATGCATGGGTCTAATTTAAATTTTAAGACTTTTTTTTTTTTTTTTTACATTTAGCCTTTATTTATATAAATAATCATATCAAATTTATATTTAAATCACCGTGTTCGCTACTTAAAAGCACTCAACTCTTTATTCCTTTCCTCAGACAGAGCTCACACAGAGGAGAAAGAAGAGCTACTCGACATTTGATCTCACATCTTGAGATAATTTGGTAAGCTAATTACAGTTTTTTTTTTTTTTTCTTTGACTATTAATGAGTCGAGAACTTTTTTTTAAGACCCATTAACTAAAAAATAAAATATTAAGAAGAGTGTAAATATAATAATAATAAAATAAAAGTTGAGCTGGCCATTTCACAATAGGCTATAGTTTGGAGGGTTCATAATTTTTTTTTTTTCGAAAAAAGGAGAAAAAATCAAGTGATCGGGTGTTACTGCATATCACATATGCTATCAAGTAACACAAAGCAGATGATGAGGCTCCAAATCTGCATGGGTCTAATTATTTTTGGATTTTTTTTTTTACATTTAGTCTCCTCAATTAATTTTTTGGTTTTTGTTTTACAAATAATTCTAACAAATATATATATATATATATATATATATATATATATATATATATATATATATATATATATATATATATATATATATATATATATATATATATATATATAGGGTCCAGCTACTATACTTTTATGAGTAAAATTTTTTTATATTCATAAGTTTTCATCCTTTGGATGAAAAAATGTGCGGTTAGAATTATAGTAGTTTCTAAAATTTTTACTATTTCTCCAACAACCTAGTAAACCCGAGGGGGACCACTATCATCCTAGCCGTACATTTCTTCATCCAATGGTGAAAAAGTTATGAGAACAAAAAAGTTTATACTCACAAAAGTATAGTAACCTTACACTATATATATATATATATATATATATATATATATATATATATATATATATATATATATATATATATATATATATATATATTACTCTCTTCTTGCCACGAAAGTATTTGATTTGTGTTTATCTACATTCTAGTCTTTCTTTTTTAACTGGGGTGATAAAAGGTACCAAAAAAAAAAAAAAAAAAAAATACGGCAATCTAATCACCGTATATATATATATTTAAACACGATAATTAAATTACCGTATTCAACTTAAAAACACCAACTAAACACTCACATGATAAGAAAAGAATTATTTATATAAATAAAATTTTGTTATGGCTATTTATAATTTTTTTTAGAGGGTTAAATATGAAAAAACTTAATTTTATGTAAAGCTACTACTTTAAAGCTCTCAAGCTGCACGCTTCTATAGTTTCTTTTTTTAAAAAATTTATTAAAAAATCATCATGTTTCAATTTTTTATATTAAAGTTTACTTTATTAGTTCGGTTGGGTTTAGTTATATATATATATATATATATATATATATATATATATATATATATATATATATATATAATGTATATTTTACACTCCATCTAATTTAAAGTGGGATAACTAGTGGAGAAGTTTCTTTTATGGGATGGATGAAATGTACATTTTATATTTATTTTGGGTCTACAGATAATATTAATTAATTTTTATTTTTTTGAGAAATTATACAAAAAAAAAAAAGAGTTAACCTAAATTTTTAACATTTTCGTTACAAAATAAGTAATATATAAATATTAAAATTGCAAATACTTTACCTTTCACATTTGCATTTTATTGCATATAATTTACACTTGAAAAGAATATGAACAACAAATAAAATTTAATCAAAATTTGAATCATATTTACTTTGGGAGCTAGTGGGATTGAACCACCGATTGATGCTGGGGCGCGAAGTGCACGCTAAGAGCCAATTTGGTTAGCAGATAAAGAACTATTTGGATAGAAATCAAATTAGTGATGACTTGGACCGAGTTATGATATCTAGGTCAAAGTCGTCTTTCGAAAGTGGATCGGTCTCTGGGTTAACCCTTGAATGTGCCATGTTTATATCAAGCGATTCGGTTTATGACGGATCGGCTCAATCGAATTCTATCTCAACAAACAAATGGAAGACGAAAAGAGTAGACTCGATTGATTGAAGATTTGACTGAATGAGCTCAATTGATTGTATTGAGAAAAGAAAAACTTAGGTTATAAGTAAACCACTCCTAAGAAAAGTAGTAAGGAAAACTGTAAAAAAATATGTAAATACGGAAAAGAAAAATTACACGTTGGGCTACTCCTAGGGAAAGCTATAAACTTGCAATGAAACAGTAAAAGCGGTTTTGTTTCGAGTGTATAAGACCCTTATTATAGGGTTTTGAAAATGCTATTTATGATATTCCTGTTAACCTGCGTTACTGCTCGGCTAGCGTAGTAGGAAGTGCTACAACCACGATCGTGAAAATCGCGCCTCACGTTCTTGCCCTTACCGCCTAAAGTCTCTTTATTTTTAGACATTCTTTTTCTGACTGCTGGCATACCACATATCCTCGTTTCTTTCATTTATGCATGGGCCAGACCGTCTACCTTATCGCGCACTAATTTTTTGCACCAACAATGCCCCCTCCCTCCCCACCCCACCCCCTCCGATAGTTTTTTTGAATGAACGTTCTGATAACTATCGATACTTAATCAACGGCTGTAATTGGCCGCTTCTTTCAATCATTTCGCATTAAATGCCTTGATGGCCTCTATTGGTCGTGCTTTTGGTCTTTTAACATTTAGTTCTTTCAATCAACGGCTCTGATTGGTTGTGCTGTCTTGTCTTATTTATGTCATTTCATATTAAATGTGGTTATCATCATTCAAATTTCCTTACAAAAATCCTTAATGGTTAAACTCTTCATATTCCCAAGGACTTCGAGCTTTTTCCTTTCTTCTTGGCTCATTTTTCTCTTTATTGCAATGGCCTCTACTCAGGTTCCTTCCTTTCCTCGGTCTTCCAACATCGACTTCCATCTCTTGAAGTCATGTGAGATAGACTCGTCTCGCTTCATTCTCGATCTCTCATTTACCAAGAACCCAGATGAAGATGTTTTTTCTGTTTCAATGGACGATATCCCATTACTAGTCAACTTTATTTATCTGTAATTCTAGATTTCTTCCAAGTCTCCAAGAAAAAGTTTCCGTACTTGGCCTATGGTTTTGAATACCTATATCGCCTGGCTGGACCGTGTTCAAGGAGTCTTTGATGGATTATGACGAGAAGAAGGCATCTACGATGCCATTCAACTCTCAAGAACTCCTCAAGCCGATAATCTTCTCTTAGCTTCAACTATGAGTTTTTTGGTCTTTGATTTCTAATATTTTCTTCTTCTGATCTGGGCCGTTTATTCCAACCTTGTTTGACGTAGCGGCGATCACCGGACTTCACTCGCATGGTACTTTTCTTTCTTCGGTCTTCAGTCCTAAGGGAATTGCCGAATTTGATGCTCTCCTGGACCTGAAAATGGACCTTGTCTATTCAAAGTTCATGAAGAGGTTCGTAGGTCATGGTCAGAGTCCAATTACTAATGTAGAACACTTTATTTTTCTATCGTATTAACTCTATCATTCTTTATTTTGTACTCGGTTATAAAAAATAAATTGAAATTTTGTTCCTATTGTCGTTATTTTGGCTAACGACAAAAAAATAACTCTCGACTCTTATTTTCTTTCATTTCTGTATCGAGAGATTTTTGAGTTAATAAAACCGCTGCCTAAGAATGAGAAGAGCGACGTCATCATTAGTTCAAGCTGTGAAGTTATTTGGTTTCTACTGCTTTTTCGTCAATTATATTTTTCTATTATTTGCCGAGCTTATCTAGACCCTGATTCATTGGCTCGGTTTAGTACTTATGGGCCTGCTCTCAGTTGCTCGAAACCACTCAGTACATGTGTGACGCCCCACTTTCTAGGGGGTCTCCCATTCTAAAACTACTCTAGCTCTAACACTCTCAACCCTTTTAAAGTCTAGCCACCACCCAAAATGCTACAGCTGAGTTAAGAGGTTTAGTCCTATTTATATCTTATTGTTGAGGTCAAAATTTTCGCCACCTAAGGAAGTGACACGTGGTGTGTACCATCGGCTAAGAATATCAGTCCATAGGAGTTTGAGTCGATAAAGGAAGACTCGTGCCTTGACCGAGATCAATTTCAGCCGAAGGCAAAAGAGCCGCTTCAGTCGAATGACAGAAGAGGCGAGGTCAGGGTCGACTCTCGGCTGCTCGAGCCGCAAAAGGAAAGACCCTGATAGAAAAAAGTACGAGATTTGGGTGAGAATCTTGTAACTGACCCCGAATTGGCAAACGACGCCCAGCATTGGAAAGTGCCGAAAATCACACTTCGGCGCGTCGATCAGGGGATGAACCTGAACGAAAAATTTCTACTATCTTTTGAGGAGAATCGACTCAAAAGGAAGTAATTGAGGAATTTACGATAATTCCCCTTAGATCACGCCTAACCATAGAAGAAAAAGGGGTCCTGCAACCTTGTAAGCCATTGACCACCCCTGTTTTTTCATATCTTTCATATCTGCATTTACTGCTTTCCTAGATAACCTTTACCGTATTTTCTATGAGTAGATTAACCTGTAATCGGCTACCAGTTACTCTAGTAACCCCGGCTCCTTAGTCGTTTCAAATCTTTGTTTCCATATTTCGATTTGGCTATTCTAGTCCAAGCTCTCTCTACTTCCATATCTCGATTCGACTAATCTAAGCCAGACAGTCGTGAGAGTTTAATTGAGAAAAACCTGACCGAGCGGTTCCCTCATCGGCTCAATCTCTTGATCTATTGGCATGCAGCTCATTCACATCAAGATGGTCAACCCAACGGGGCCAATCGACGACCGAGCCCGGTCAACGGTCAGCGCAACGTTTTCGGCCCCAACAATTTTCTTGGCACGCCCGGTGGGACACTTAGGTAACTCTTACCATTCCTACCATAAATATGTCAGAATACAACAATCTGAACATCAAGAGTGAAGTCGTACCCGGGCATCTAGGGAACGATCGACTTAGCAACGTCGGACACGCAGATTACCCACCACCGACGCTAATAAAGGTTCCTGAGACCGATGAAAGGTCGGCACCACCGAAGCCGACCATGTCGGAATTATTCAGGCAAATGACCCGAATAATGAGATCTCTCGAGAGGAACACAACTGCCTCTCGAAAGGAACGCCCAAGCCCATGGCACGCGCTTGGACGCGTCGGCCGCCGTCACCGCCTCAAATAATAGCATTTCTTGACTCGGGCAATTTTTAGCCCGAAATGAACCGTGCCACGGAGGTCTACCGGGACCACCATCCGCTCTGCCACCGCTATTGTCGGCATAATCGATTCTGACGGCGCCGGCAACAATGGAGGCACATCAGTTTACCCCCCTCCCGAGGGCACCGCCGCTGGGGGCAATACTGTAACGACCCGGCCCACTAGCAATAATAACTCGTTGAGC
The DNA here is from genome assembly GCA_029204045.2 of Tillandsia leiboldiana. NCBI lineage: Eukaryota > Viridiplantae > Streptophyta > Magnoliopsida > Poales > Bromeliaceae > Tillandsia > Tillandsia leiboldiana. The sequence continues at coordinate 50,590,394 of CM055061.1, forward strand.
CCACACCACAGCCCAAAATGCTTAAGCCCAGTTATTATTACTAGTGCCCATGTCTCATATAAACCCAATCACAATTCCATCCACATCCGATGTGGGACTATTAGGGGCGTCACAGACTCCCCCCGTTTAGGTCTGACGTCCTCGTCAGCCCAAACACACACACAACAGCCCAAGATCACCAGGCGATGTGAGACTCGTCTCGCTAGCCCTGTCATCTAGACCCAGGCTCAGCTGAGACTCGCCGCACACTTCCGGCTGGTTATTGGCTCTGATACCAAATATAACGATCCGGCCCACTAGCAATAATAACTCGTTGAGCCCACACCGCAGCCCAAAATGCTTAAGCCCAGTTATTATTACTAGTGCCCATGTCTCATATAAACCCAATCACAATTCCATCCACATCCGATGTGGGACTATTGGGGGCGTCACAAATACTGCCGCAAATAGCCCCGTACCAAACGAGGGCGGGGCCGATGGGGCGGAATATCTGCCATCAACCAGAGAACTACTGGGGAACTCTTTTGCCTCCCCCACCACCGTTTGCTCAGCCTCAAGCTGGGGGCAGGAACGGCGGGCAGGTCCCTGCACAGGAACCGCCTCAGAAGTAGACTAACCATTACGGGCCTCCACCCCCACCGGTGCAGCCGGCGGTCCCGGTACCTCAAGCTAGGCTCGCCGAGATGAATGGGGTAGGAACGACAGGTAGGCCCTGGCACTGTAACAGTCCATACGACGTTTTTTTTTTTTTTTTTTTTTTTTTTTTTTTTTTTGAATTCTGTGGATTAAAATAATTTCGAATTGATCAAAATTTAATAATTTTTTGAATATGGTAAAATAATTTATTAATCATTCAATCAACAAAGAATGATTTAAGATACCCAAATATATAATTTTAATCTTAAAAATATGATGGTGGTTCTGATACCACTGTTAGAATTTTGCGCAATATAAAACACAGCGGAAAAGAAAATCAAATAAAATTAGATTTCAAAATTTGAGATCCGATCTAAAAAATCACGCAAAATAGGATTCCTCGTGTATTTAAGATTAAACGAAAAACGATGATTTAATTTTCACCTTTGCGCGGAGAGATCTACACCGCAATGTGATTATCGTAAAATTTGGTTCTCTTGAAGCCGCACACGCGTCCGACCTCTACGGGTATCCACACGTGATTGTCGATTTGATCGAAATTCTCACCAGGGTGCTAGCTCCCTTACAGAGAACGTCTTTTTGAACGTGGATATTTAGAAAAAGAAAGATGAGGAAAGAGATGACGACTAGGATTTTATCTTTTCTTCTTCTTTTTCTCTTAAAGAAAACTCATACATATAAAGAGGGATATAATCCCTTTTATAATCATTAAGATAAACATTATGATAAACTTAAAATTAGATTTAAGTTTTATCTTATCCCTAATCGGTTTAATTGATTAAATTCTAATTTAATTCGACTTGAACTCAATCCTAATTTGATCAAATAAAATCATTAATGCAACATTTGCACTTAAGTCTTTTCACAACTCACTAACTATTAGTAAGTTTTCTCTAGCAACATTTGCACTATAATTACAAATTAGTCCAATTGTCAATATTTTGACAATTAAGTTCTCAGGTGATTAAAAAATTGCGATCCAACTATCCGATCAGTCATAACCTCTTATGTATGTGACCCCATATGTTCTATTCTATCTGGTAGTAAGATATATTGTGATCACCGTCAACAATATCGCTGAAACTCTTTTCAATGGATTAGAACAATTCCAACTCAGCCCAATAATAATTATTGATCATTCAGATAATTCTCATGAGTCTCACAATCCACCAGTGACGCCTACCAGCATGTAGTGGCATTCTAGTAGAATGAAATACTAAATCTCTAGGTGCAGTTAACGTGTGATACAATTCTTCGATCAGGAGTCCCGACTAGACGGAAGTCATGGAATTGCTCATCAAACCCTACCGTCTGTCATATGTCAAATTTATTCGACTCGAGTTTCTAATATCGAAAACCCTTTTCGTTATTTACTATGCCTTGGCCAATGTCTTCTAAACTCGGTCTCATAAATCACATAAGACTAACTTTCTTATCTACTAAGGGCGATAGATTCCATATGGGTGCACACCCTATTCCTACAATGAACCTACTGCAGCCAACATGCACCGCAAGGGCCCAAATGGCTAGGGACCAAATGTATGTACGGTCAAACTACAGTAACCCTATTGTGAATGGCCGAGGCACCGCAGGTCAAAGGACCAGTCACGCTACTACAACATCGAGTAAGTCACTGACGAGTGAGTAGACATCCAAGTGACTTCTCGTGATTGTCACGTTCAGTACCCTTGTTCTCCAACAACCACCTACACATTCGCTCTAGTGTCCCCACACTATTGACTCGAAACTCGTCTATCCTAAAAGGGAAGCGACCTGTACACCAATCTCACCGGATCAATCACTGTCCTCGTGATGATCCATCGATCGGGAGCATTTAGGAATTAATCACTAATGATACATGTCTCAAATTCTCAACTTTGAGAATACATATCATCATCTTATAAATTTTTTGGACAATTTATGGACACATATACAACATGAATAGAAATAAAAACCCAATAACATTTATAATGTAAAATATCAAATACAAATTTATATCCTAGAAAGAATACATGTGTCGGCCAAGTTGGCTTCTAGAGTATACATAGAGTATACATCTAACAGCTTGGAGCTAGACTGACCCCTAGAGCTACCAGTTTGCCTCTTATTATCCTTCATCTTCTCTTTCTCGTAGGTCTCGCGCTGTTGGCGCATCATGGCCTCACCTCGCTTAACATGTGGCACCCCAACTTCCCAGGGGGTCACCCATCTTAGAACTACTCTAGCTCTAGCACGCTTAACTCTCTTAACCTCTTGGGTCTTACTACCACCCAAAATGCTATAGTCGGGTTAAGAGATTTAGTCCTATTATATCATTTATATGTAGGACTAATACACATTTCGGGGGTGTCACAGTAGGAATTGAAAGTATTGAAAAGCTGTGATGGTTGCAGGACCCCTTTTTATAAGAAACTCTATGTATTTATATACGTACAAAACTTAACCGTCGTTTAGGATAACAACATATTCTACTGAAAATTGTTACATATATGTTGGTTACTTTCCTTCGGGAATTCCTATCTTCAAACGGATAATATCGTCTTTTCTATCCACATTCATTCCGAGATATTATGTAATCTTTAGCAACCACTGATAATGGACGTTACATGCCAAGCTGGCATTTGTTACAAGATCCTATCATTTCACAACGTCCATCTCCAGAACTATTCCCTATGGTATCGTTTGGTAACGGGATAAGCCAGAACTAGCTATTCTGGGGATAGGTATAAAGTACGGAACAAGAGCGAAAAAGCGTTTGGTTCGGTTCCAGGATAAGAAATTTTGTGTTTGGTATGAGAATGAGGAATAAGAAGAATAAAGAGGTTGCGATGATGAGAGTGTATTGGGAAGGAAAAGAGAGAGAGGAGAGAGAGGGATTTGTGATGATGAGAGTGTATTGGGAAGGAAAAAAGAGAAAGGAGAGAGAGAGATTTGTGATGATGAGAGTGTATTGGGAAGAGAAAAAGGAGGGGAGGAGGGGTAGTTTGGTAAAAAAAAAAAATTATAAAATAATAGGTAAGAACTGTTGTTCCAGCTTATTCTGCTTGTACTAGAACTACTGTACCGAATAATTCTTGGTGCGTTTGGTACAATAAGGGGAATAAACCTCTTATTCCCTGTTCTAGCCCCGAAACAAACGGTGCCATATAGGTTTCGGTTCACATCCCTATTCAGCTCATGAATCCTAGGACCGATTCTATTTTTAATTCTTGTCATCCATCAGCTAAAGAAGCCGATGACCCACCTTTACTTTATCAGCCGATCAGAGCTTATTTTCTGTCAAAATATAAATCTCTCCTATCGACTCATGATTTCATTAATTGACTAATCTGATCATTCTGTGCCATGTGTTACCTCTTAATTTGATCTTATCAGTCCAGTCATTTTGCTCGTGCTTCCTACCACGTGGCAATATTTTTTGTCTTAACAACGGGTTTAGATAACATGTGCTTAATTAAATCGGTTTACAAACAATCGATATCTCCATCGACAATATGTAATACTTGAGTTTTGTGCATGCATAATATAGTGCTAAGCATAGTTTTTTCATTATGGAATATCATGTTTTGGCATCAAGTCGTCTGCTCAAATAATACACCGCTTATTCTAATTTTAATTTATTTTCTTAAACTAGCAAGCATTCTAGATTTTTCTCGGCAGTTGAAATATATAGTTTCAATGGCTAACCATGCCGAGGTGGGATTAACACCGATGGCTTGGTGAGATAAATTTTGATATCATCAAACATTTTTTGATATTTTTCGATCTATACGAATTCTTAATGATTTTTAAGACGAAGTAATGGAGTAAATATCTCTATTCTACCAGCTAAGTTAATTAGATATAAATTTTCTCATGTAATTTATTTCTTTCAATATTTTTTTGTAATTTTTTTTTGATTTTGGACGGGATAACTTGATAATCGATTTCACTTTGTTTTCATCGATTTCGATTTTTTTCTGAAGGACTAGAAAATAAAAAAAATTATCAACCTTGACTCTGAACGCATTTAATGCTCTTGATGTATTGATGTAATATATAAAATTATCAAAATTCTTTGTATTGAAATTGCCACCATAACGAAATTATTATATAAAACAATATTTTGGAGAATTTATAGTAGTACTTGTGCATGAGGAGGAGGCAACCCCTTTGTGGTTTGATGCGGGGGAAATTATTAAATTTTCAGATTTGTCAAGTTTAATTTGAATCTATTTTTGTAAAACTTGATCTTAGTTTAAGATTTTGAATTTTGAATTTAATTTTAAATTTAGATTTAAATTATAAATATAAATTTAAATTTTAAATTTAATATTTTAAAGTTAAATTTAAATATTAGATATGACACTGATATGATGGGATTTAATGCAAGTGAAAAAAAATTATTGAGTTTGAAAACAAGAGCCGAAATTGTTAGATTCTAATGCAAATTAATGCGAAATAATTCAAAAAATATATATAAATTATTAGATAATCGTTCATCTACTTGAAAATATTATAAACGCTTATCGGAATCCATGTCTGATGAAACACGTTCTCGGATCTTATCGTTTTTCAAACTTCGACAATAAAATCGCATGGATTGAGTGCTTCTAAGTCTAAATTTGTCGTTTAATTAATTTTGCTCTGAATGGGGTAGGGCAAATTGACGACAGGAATTCGACTCGGGACCACAACCCTTTTATATTCTTTATACACTAGTTTAATTAGAGTCCCATAAACCCTAATTAGACTTGTATTGGGTTTCTACACATTAATAGCCCATACCCAATAGATGTTTTCAGAGTCCATATTAGATCACTTAATGGCCCTATTAAGTTAGATAGCCCATAAGATAATTGTATATTTATATATTAGCCCATATATAGAAAAATTAAATCCAACAATCTCCCATTTGGGCTACATATTATATCTTGAAATAATTATATACATTATGATATGTGCGCACCAGAATAGCTATCTTTTTCCAAAACATCTCCTTAATTACAATCTGGTCCATCTACTATATTAGTATGAGATCAAAGTGGTCTTTGTTTTACAAATTCATAACTCGACCCATCAATGGTCACCATACCAACATATTCAATGACATAGATCGAGTATGGATGTGTAGCATGAAAATTACATGCAATGTGATCTTAACATGCCTATTTCCAACTGGTCCTAATTTATTTTTGAATGAGATCATATTAAGTCGTAACAGACAAAACACATTCAGAATGTGAAATAAACTAAATACTTTATTCTGCAGAAAATGAACACAAAATGTGACTGAAATTAAAGAATATCAAAATACAAACTCCCACTAAAACTGCACATCATCAAACAATGACATAGATGGAGTATGGATGTGTAGCATGAAAATTACATGCAATTTGATCTTAACATGCCTATTTCCAACTGGTCCTAATTTATTCTTGAATAAGATTATATTAAATCGTAACAGACAAAACACATTCAGAATGTGAAATAAACTAAATACTTTATTCTGCAGAAAACGAACACAAAATGTGACTGAAATTAAGAAATATCAAAATACAAACTCCCACTAAAACTGCACATCATCAAACAATTTAACACCCATAGGAGCAGTATGCTCATAAAACACTTTGGGCGGTAAACCTTTGGTGAGCGGATCCGCAATTATAGAGTTTGTTCCAATATGTTCTATGCACACATAACCATTCTGAACTCTCTCTTTAATAATAAGAAACTTAATGTCAATGTGCTTTGACTTTGATGAGCTCATGTTGTTATTGGAATATAGTACAGCCGATTTATTGTCACAGAATATCTTTAATGGCCTCTGAATGCCATTCAAAATTCGCAGCCCAGTGACAAAGTTTCGCAGCCATATCCCATGATTGGATGCCTCATAACAGGCTATGAACTCAGCCGCCGTAGTGGAAGAAGTTATAAGTGTCTGCTTAGCACTTTCCCAGGAAATAGCTCCTCCAGTTAAAAGATAAACATAGCCCGATGTGGATCTTCTACTGTCTTGGCATCCCGCAAAATCTGAATCAGAATACCCGATGATCTCCAAATGTTCTGATCTCCTATATGTGAGCATGTAGTCTTTTGTTTTCTGTAAATAACGCATAACCCGTTTGGCTGCTCTCCAATGATCCATTCCAGGGTTACTCAAATATCTGCCTAATATCCCAACAATGTACGCTATATCCGGATGCGTACACACTTGAGCATACATTAGACTCCCTACTGCCGACGCATAAGAAATCTTTTGCATCTCATTCACCTCAAACTCATTCTTGGGGCATTGACTGAAACTGAATTTGTCTCCTTTAGCAATAGAGGTATCTCCTGGTTTGCATTCTTTCATTCCAAATCTGCTAAGTACTTTATCGATATAGCTCTTTTGTGATAGCCCAAGGATACCCAGAGAGCGATCTCGGTGTATTTGTATACCTAATACAAAAGAGGCATCACTAAGATTTTTTATTTCAAAATTTTTTATCAGAAATCTCTTAGTTTCGTGCAATAAGCCTATATCGCTACTAGCAAATAATATGTCATCAACATATAGTACCAAGAAAATAAATTTACTCCCACTGAACTTATGGTATACACAATCATCAATTGCATTTATCTCAAATTCAAACGAGATAATTACTTGATGAAATTTATGATACTATTGACGGGAAGCTTGCTTGAGCCCATAGATAGATTTCTTCAATTTGCAAACCATTTTTTTTGGATCGCCTGACACAAAATTTTTTGGTTGCACCATATAAATTGTCTCGTCAATGTCACCATTGAGAAACGCAGTCTTTACATCCATCTGATGTAGCTCAATGTCAAAATGAGTCACAAGTGCCATTATAATCCTGAAAGAGTCTTTCGATGAAACCGGAGAGAAAGTCTCTTTATAATCAATACCTTCCTTTTGAGTAAAACCCTTCGCAACAAGACGAGCCTTATATCTCTCGACATTGCCTTTTGAATCCTTTTTAGTTTTAAATATCCATTTACAACCAATAGGTTTCACACCTTCAGGCAATTCGACGATATCCCAAACATTATTGTCTTTCATGAACTTTATGTCATCATTCATGGCATCAATCCACTTTTGAAAATTAGAACTCTGTATGACTTGGCGAAAGTTGATTGGACATCTTCTTTCAATCCTATGTCTTCCTCATGTTCTTGAAGAAAGATGATATAATCATCTGAAATGGCTTTTCTTCTTTCTCTAGTGGATCTTCTTAATGGCATCTGCTCTTGAGGTTGTTGAGTTTGCTCTTCATGAGCAATTTCTTGATTTTGGACGGGGAATTCATTAGCATTGTTTTGATTGTCCGGATTTGCTTCTTGAATAATGTCAGTGATAGAAACCTGATCATTGTCAATAGCAACTGTAGGAAGAGAAACGGATTCCTCTTTAAAAATAATGTTCCTTATCTTATCTTCCCCTCCCAAACTCAACTTCCTCAACAAATTTAGCATTTCCCGTCTCAAAAAATGACCGAGTCGTGGGATCATAAAACTTATAACCCGTTGATCGTTCAGAGTATCCAACGAAATAGCAGCTAATAGTTTTCGAGTCTAGTTTCTTTTCATTTGGCCTGTATGGCCTTGCCTCAATTAGACAACCCCAAATGTGTAAGTGCCTAATACTAGGCTTCTTTCTTGTCCATAGTTCATAAGGGGTTTTAGCTACTGCTTTGCTTTAAACCCTGTTGAGAATGTAAGCTGCAGTTTTTAGCGCTTCTCCCCAGAGGGATTCTGGTAAGGTAGAATGACTAATCATACTCCTTACCATATCCTTAAGCGTTCTATTACGTCTCTCAGCAACACCATTCGTGCTAGGTTTTCCTGGCATCGTGTATTGTGGGACAATTCCGCATTCCTCTAGGAATTTAGCAAAAGGCCCTGGACGTTGTTCACCTGATCCGTCATATCTGCCATAGTACTCGCCACCACGATCAGATTTGACAGCTTTAATTTTTTTTCCTTGTTGGTTCTCAACTTCAGCTTTGAAGACCTTAAAAACGTCCAATGATTAAGACTTCTCATGAATCAAATATAAATAGCCATAACGGGAATAGTCGTCTATGAACGTAATAAAATACTGTTGACCATTCCAGGAAGCCGTAGGGAATGGTCCGCAAATATCAGTATGAATTAGTTTTAAGACGTCAGAACTTCTATTGGCATTTAATTTTCTTATATTTGTTTGCTTCCCCTTAATGCACTCAACACAGACTTGAAAGTCTATTAAATCAAGGGGATCAAGAATTTCATCTGACACAAGTTTCTCAATTCTCTGTTTAGAAATATGACCCAGGCGCTTGTGCCATAACATAGCGAAATTCTCATTAGTTAATTTTCGTTTTGTACCACGAGAACTAGTATACAGGGATTCACTATATGAAGCGTGTCACGCCCCGAATTTAAAAACCGGTCTAAATTTTTTTTTTTTTTTTAAATCAGAGTTATCAGAAACTGGGCGTAACAGACCGCCACATGCATAGGGAAATTCTCTATCCAGACAGAATCTTCCCTATACATGCACGGCTAGGCAAGTACATAATACATTCAGAGTTCAAGTACAGATAACTTAACTAAGAACGTAACTAAACTGAACTAAATAAATACCATATCTGATCATATCCCAAAGGTCAGATCCACAGGGGAACAGCTCTATCGTGATCACCTCACCAGACCGTCCTGACATCTCACCACCCAACGGTCCTGAAAAACAGTCACCCGGGGGTGTGAGACACACATAAGTGTATCCCAGTGGGCACGACGAGCCGATAAATAGCTAATCGTACCTACTGGATACAATAATCTGCGGATAGTAACAGGTCATTGGAAAAAGGCTGAATAAACAATAGCAGGTCTACAGATAAGCAGAGTATACTGAGTAGAAGCTAAATCAGCAGACAATGAATCCACCGATATGCAGTGTGTACTGAAGGGTAAGATGCAAGTATACAAACTAAGCAGAGTACTATTACCAGGGATTAATCAACAGTGCAGATATACAGTCTAAGTAAGATCAAACATGGATCAATAGAACAGAGTATGCATATATAACACAATCATACTATGCATGATAAATCTATAACAGATATGAAAATGCAGGTAATCAAGCAAGCAGGAAATAAAAAGGTGCATCAAAGGCAGAACCACAAATATACCCAATCAAATGCCACTGTTGGCCACAAGGGCCTCAGGCTAAACTGCCATGGAGCATAAGACCTCAGGCAAAAGCCCCTTTTGGTCATTGGGGCCTCAGGCCTAAAGCCACTTTTGGACACCCTGGGGCCTCAGGCCTAAAGCCACTTTTGGACACCCAACAGCTATCATAACCCTACAGGGCTCACGGGTCGATCAGACCTCTCTACCGGTAAAGAACACCGTGACGGTGGCCAAACCGTCGGTGTGCGCGACTGAAAGCTGGCTCGACGGCGATCAAAATGCTGATGCTCAAACCATGGTCCACTGACCACATAGACGGCAAGAAGCCGAAGAAAGTCCCCACCGGGATACAAGTATAACATGCCACATGCTGAAGTAGTATCTCCTATTCTAAATATGCAGTGAAGAATAGAGACAGGTATAGAACTATGCTAGTGACCAATCAAGCATGGCATGTGTCCAGGAAATGCATATCAACTGCTGAAGAAATCATGATATAACTCAACATGATAAACAAGCAACTGCTGGAAAATAGGCATGATATGCAAGCAAGTAATAAGAGCAGGTATAGACTTCATAGCAATCATAATGCTAAATCTCAGTCCACAGTCGGTAGACCGGACAGACGGCGAGAAGCCGAGAAAATCCCCACTGGGATATCGATACTGATGCAAATCACAATGCTGAATCTAAATCCACGGTCAGTAGACCGGACAGTCGGCGAGAAGCCGAGAAAATCCCCATCGGGATATCAATACTAATGCAATCATGCCAGGAACTGAGACTAGAACTCCTATTATTTAGGAACAAGCACATATAGCTAGGCATAATCAGGACTGAAATCAAAAACAAGTGTCCGACTGGACTAAAGCAACCAGAGGGCCGAAAAGATAAAGCCCGGACCGAAGATAACCCATCTCAATGTAGACCGATCCCGAACTCCCGCTGATCATACTGGGACGCGGGTGCTGAACTGCTAGACCCTGAACATATAACTGGGATCAGTACCAGACTCACTCATGTCAATCCTGACAAATACTATAACGTCCTGTCGCTAACACGGGGAACATAGCCAATACTAGGCTTTTACCAGAATTTCCGGAGAATTACCGAAACTCTGAAACTGACCCGCCGACAGTCTATATATATCCAGTCACTGCCAAACCACACCTACAGACTCTAAACTTCATCACCTTGAAGTTCGACAGACAGGGGCAAAACTGTAATTTTCGGTTTCCAGATGTTGCCATTAATACTTGCACACTCCCGAAAAGCCTAATTCGGCTTCGGAGTCTCCCGACAAAATACCAAAGACATTGGACCAGCCAGGACAGTGTCGGGGATAACCAGAGGCAACAATTGACGACCAGAAATCTAAACCGAATGCGAAACTCGCGCCGTAAACCGTAAAGCCGGCGATTTTGTCGGTTTACGATACAATATCCGATTTCCGCTCAACCGAGGACTACGGATCTTAACCAAAATGCTCAGAAGATAGGTTAATACTGCCTAGAGACAGCCAGGGTGTTACTTTTGCAACTTGATCCCTGAACTCTTCTAAAGTTGCACAAATACATTAACTTGAACACTAAAACGACTCGATCTTCCAAACCAGGAAGCCAAAGACAGCGCCGTAAGTTTCAGCGTGTCCAAAACGACGAGAAGAAGCTCGTGCTCACGGGCTTGGGCTTGCACGAGGCCCATTTACAAAGTTGGCCCATAATCATTTAAACATATAATTGCACTTATGCCATTACTAAATAAATACTCAACTAAATTTAAATTACAAGTGAGCATCATGCTCTCGGTACCCTACTGAGTCGAGGGCTCACCTCGGGTGCGTCGGAAAACGGCCGGAAAGCTCGCCGGAGCAACTCCTCCAAAAGCCCAAGACTCGGTTTGCACCAAATCGAGGATCAAACCAACCCTGACCCAAAATAACATGAGCACGAGTTAGAAGAACATCCCAGAAGAGTTCTGGGCCAGGTCCGACCCACCGCCGGCTGTCAGAAGTGGCGGCGGCCGGAAAATCCTATTATTATTCTTAATTATTAACGAGATTGCATCAAACTTAATTCTAAAGGGTTCTGGCCTAAACCAAATTGATGGAAGGTCTTTATGGAGTATCTGGAGCTTACTCGAAATGTTGGCCTGAGCCCGGAGCCGTCGGCGGCGGCCGGAGAAAGAACTTGGCCGAGAATGGGTGCAACTTCAAGCATTAAAAAACACACGTAAACATCTCCATGCAAGTTGATTGGAAGTTCAAAACATGTCCATGGAACTCACCTGTGCCGGTTTCCCACCTCGCGGAACCTCCGGTTGGCCGGAATTAGAGTTCGCCGGAAAACGAGCTCTCTAATGGCGGATTCCGGCCGGTCGAGCGTTGGGCGAAGCGAGTTGGTCCAAAGTGTTCTGCGGACCTCTAAGGAGCTTCCTGCAATGTTGGCCGGCAACGAGGTCCAGCGGCGGCGCCGGAAAAAGCTCCTCCGACGAAGTGTGGAAAAGCCCGGTTCTAGGGCTTCGGGTTGCGGCACGGATCTCCACCCGATCAACCTCAAGCTTTGAGGATCACTTGCAGTCGACGAGGGAGAGAAAATCAACGGCCTTGATCAAGGTTTGAACGGCCGGATTCTTCCCGCAATGAAGCTCGGCCGGAAACCCACTTCCGGCAAGGAAATGCTCCCGCCGGCGACCGGAGGCACGGCGACGGCCTCGGCTTCACAGAGAAAACCCACTCAACCACAGAAACACCTTACACACACACACGGGCCAAAAGAATAAAGTCTTCTCCATAAACTTACCTCGCCGGAGAAATCAAGGAAGGAGAGGGACCTCGCGGTGGCGCGCGGCGGCGGCGACCGTCGGGGTAACCCAGGCTCGGTCGCGACCACTTCGAAGGTCTCTCCAGCTGAAGCTTGAGCCAACTATGGACTCCCTGGTGTGTGTCCAACTTCAACCCGAGAGGATCAATGCTCGCGTGGCTCTCTCTCTCGGCTGCTCCGGCGACGGGAAGGCGGCGGCGCTCGGGTGACGATTGGAGAGGATGTGTGATATGTGTCAGTTGCAGAGGGGAGATGAAACGAGGCTCGGGTGAGTGGGATTTCCGAAGAGACGCGGTTGCATGCATATAATGCATGTATTTAATGCATGTTGCACCAATTACATAAAGCCCCTTCCACAACACCCCATTTCAAGCCATGTCCCTCTCAACAATATATTCTCTCATCTAAGTCCTCCCTCCACAGCCAGCACGCTTTTCGGAGCGAAAACTTGCGGGCTTTTTCGCAAAATACAGTATTTTTTGCCGTATTTTATGCTTTTCGAGACGTTTCGCTCGTCGAAACGAAAAATGGATTTCGCCATTGCGTCCGGCACGTCGAAATCTATAAAGTAGCGATTTTTATTTTTCGACGCGATGTCCAGATAAATTTTCGTTTCATAAAAACTGTCCAATTTTACAGTTTTCACGCTTCTCGAGATTACAGAGTCGTCAGACGGGAATTTTGTCAGCGCCATTGCGTCCGGATCGATGAGGCCGATTAAAACGACTACCTGGATCACTATTTTCGGACTCCGAACAATGAAATAGTCCGCGTTGCATTTGCCGGGTTCCAAATTTTGAAGTTACTGTTCATCAACAGTAATTAACTTAAGTTACTGTGCGCATGCCACTGTTCCTATTAATCGCAAAATTTGCTCGCTTCTTCTCTGATTTTTGGAAGATCCGACCGTCGGATCGAAAAGTACTAAATATGAAAATCGTTCGATTCGACGAGACGATTACAACGGTCAAACCAGATCTGCAAGATCATGTCCGGATTAAAAGTTAGCCTTTTTGTCTCGTAATTTGTGCAACTAGCACACAGGCGATTGATCAAGTAGGTCAAATTAGGTCTTTTGGATCCAAACTCAGGCTGAAAATCACCTTTAATTTATTTATTAAAAATAAAATATTTCGGATTACTACAAAGCGATTGTATCCAACAAATATAGATTGTCATTCACAGATAAAGAACCAGTTCCAACAAGATTTAAATTTTGAAAAAGACTAAATTTATTATTTCCAAATGAACAAGAGTAATCAGATTTGTCCAAATTAGAAATAGAAATCAAATTTCGTCTAAACGACGGTGCAATAAATGTCTCTTCTAAATCCAAATAAAAACCAGTCTTTAATAACAACCTAAAAGTTTCTATGGTTTCAACCGCAACTGATTTGCCGTCGCCCACAAAGATGAATTTTTCAGCATCATTTGATTGCCGGCTCGTCAGACAGCCCTGCATAGACACACTTATATGAGTAGTAGAACCAAAATCTATCCACCAAGTGTGTCTAGGTATAGAAGTCAAATTAACTTAAAAAAAAACCAAAGTGAAAAGTTTACCTTTCTTAACACGCCAAACGGCGTATTTAGGACATTCTTTCTTCATATGTCCATCCTTCTTGCAAAAGGAACAGGTGAATTCCGAATTCTGTTTCTTTTGCCCTTTCTTTTGTGGTGTCCCAACCGCATCTTCCTTTTCCCTTTTTCTCTTTTTATCTTTAAAGGAGGTTGCCAAGTGAGCACTTTCTGGTTGATCTTCCTTTAGTCTTTCTTCTTCTTGCACACAATGAGAAATAAGCTCGTTAAGAGACCATTTATCCTTTTGAGTATTGTAACTTACCTTAAATTGGCTATATTATGCAGGAAGAGAAATGAGAACCAGATGCACGAGCAAGTCCTCAGACAGCTCTAACTTTAGTGCCTTTAATTTTGAAGCAACATGAGACATCTCCATGATGTACTCCCTTATGTTGCCCTTTCCTTTATAACTCATTGAAACAAGTTTAGATAATAATGTACTTATTTCAGCCTTTATGCTCTTGGCAAAACGCTTTTCCAGTTCCTTAAGGAACTTCTTGGCATCATCCTCATCAGATATAACCCCCTAAAAGTTTCTGGAATTGCACGTTTCATAATCATGAGACTCATGCGATTAGAACGTTCCCACTTCTCAAAGTCCCTTTTATTCTCAGCGGAACTTTTATCTGTAAGAGAAAGGGGTTGTTTTGTCCGTAGGGCAAAGTCCAGATCCATGCAATCGAGAACAATCATAACGTTCTCTTTCTAATCCTTCCTTGAAATTTGTGCCATTCAGCACTGGGATTGAATTGATATTTGCAGATATTGAAGAAGCAAAAATATTAGCTGAACAGAGAATAAAATAACAAATATTAAGCTCACAATTTTATCCATAACAAAACATAATAAATAAATTCAAATAATAGTGAGCCCCAAAATAAGATACCTAGAACAACATTGACATTCAGTCTTTGGACAGAATATCAATTGTAAGTGGTACTCTCAAATAGTAATCAAATATTAACAATTAATCCTGTCAAATAATAAATCTTTTTTTGGATAGACTTATTATTTACATGGTACACTTGATAATTGTCACATATTTATTACCATATTATATGTGAAGTTTGGCTAAATAGTTACCTTCCTTTGGACCGGTCACCATTCGCATAAACAACAAATACATAAATATAATTATTTCAAATAAACTAATCTACACAAAAGATGTTACTTTGGTAACACGTTATTTCAATTAGTCTATCTTTAAAAATTAGACATTCCAAAAATAGAAAAATACCAAAATTTGAATTTAATTTCAAAATTATGTTTTGCATAAAGAAATCCAAAAAAGAACTTTACTTTATGATCCGAAATCGTTAAACAATCGAAATTCAGAATCCAAAATATCACAAATCAAACTATAATGCGGGAAAAAAAAGATTCATGATAATTTTCTTTAAAAAAAAAATTTAATTTCTACCCTAGATAATCTTTATGGTAAAAAAAAAAAGATTCAAAATAAAAACGACATTTAATGATTTAAACATATGAGGCTCCGATACCACTTGTTAGATCCGTATGCAAATTAATGCGAAATAACCTAAGAAACACATGTAAATAATTAGATAATCGTTCATCTATTTGAAAATATTATAACCGTTTACTGGAATCCATGCCTGATGAAACACGTTCTCGGATCTTATCGTTTCTCAAACTTCGACAATAAAATCGTCTGGATTGAGTGCTTCCAAATCTAAATTCGTCGTCTAATTAATTTTGCTCTGAATGGAACAGGCCAAATTGACGGCATGAATCCAACTCAGACCACAACCCTTTTATATTCCTTATATACTAGTTTAATTAGAGTTCCATAAATCCTAATTAGACTTGTATTGAATTTCTACACATTAATAGTCCATACCCAATAGATATTTTCAGAGTCCATATTAGATCACTTAATGGTACTATTAAATTAGATTGCCAATAATGTAATTGTATATTTATATGTTAGTCCATATATAAAAAATTTAAATCAAACAGGAATTACTTAATAAAATAAAATTTTAAATATTAATTTTTAAATTATATTTATGTATTGAGCTAGTGCTTTTGAATCGTGAGATATAATAAATCGACATGGACAAATCCATGCACTAATGATGTGGTGCATGAGGTGCACGCTTAAATCTCTCACACTTGACCCTCTTTATTCCTTGAGCAATGCTACGTGTATTTTTTATTAAATTTTATTATTCGTTATTTTAAAATAATAAATAAAATTTATTTTATTTTAAAATAAATAAAATATAAGATATATAACTATTTCGAAATGTACAACATGTATTTTTCTTATTCCTTTCCTCACGCAGAGCCGCAGAGGAGAAAAAAAGAACTACAGGATGTCAGATCTCATAATGGAATTTGATAAGCTAATTAAAGCTTTTTTTTTATCTTTAACTATTAATGGGTTCAGAACTTTTTTTTTAAGAGCCATTAACTAAAAATCAAAAGTTAAGGAGAGTGTAAATATATTAAAATTAGGGGCAATTTTTTATATACCCTTAAAAATTTTTCTGTTTTTAAATTTACCCTTCTTAGAAGGCTAATATTAAAACTACCCTTCTTACGTTTCAATTTTTTTCTAAAATACCCCTAAAGTTAAACTCTGTTAGTGTACCGTTTGGAGCTGCCGTTATCTGTGTGAAATTACCATTTTGCCCTTTCAAATATATCCTTCTACCATAACCAATTTTTCTTATGTACCCTTAAAATTTTTAATAGTTTTGGTAGATAGGGACAAAATAGGTATATCTGATAGTTTTCAACTTCGATTATTATTTAACTCTAGTTTAACCCTAGTTAACTTAACAAAAGGAAACGGTAGGGGTATTTTTAATAACGGTGGAACGTATGAAGGGTATATTGGAAAGAAAAAAATAAGAGGGATAAATCAGATATTTCTTCAGATTTCAGGGGTACACAGGCAATTATCTCTTAAAATTAAAGTTGAGTGGGCCATTTCACAATGGGCTATAGTTAGGAGGGTTCATACATTTTTTTTTTTTTTTTTTTTTTTTTTTTTCTGAAAAAGAGAGAAAAAGGCAATTGTTAGGGTGTTGCTACATATTACATAGGCTATTAAGTACACAAATAAGATGAAGCTCCGAAGCTGCATGGGTCAAATTAATTTTATGTAAAGCTACTGTTTAAAAGCTCCAAACCTGCATGCGTTTATAGTATTTATTTGAAAATTCATTGAGTTCCAATTTTTGATATTCAAGTTTTCTATAATAGTTTGGTTGGGTTTAGTTTTTTATTTTTTTTTTCAAAAAAATAACTGAGAAATTGTAAAAAAAGAAAAAGGGTTACAACTATACTTTTAGCATTTTCGTTAAAAAATAAGCAATATATAAATATTAAAATTGTAAATATTTTATCATTCATCTTTACACTTTGTTGCATTAAATTTACACTTCAAAAAAAAAAATGAACACTATCAAATTTTGAATTATATTTATTTTGGGAGCTCCCGGGCAAGCGGGCACGGAGTGCCCACTAAGAGCCCATTTGGTTTGAAGATAATAAATATTAAAAGTTTTTTTTATTTCTAAAATAGTTTATTATTTCGAAATAATTAAAAATAAAAGTAAAATTATATTTGGTTTGTAATATTGTTATCTCATAAATAATTGAAATTGTATTTGGTAATTTTATGAAATAAGTAGAAAATACAAAAAAAAAATGGTTGAATTTAATATAAAATAAAATTTAATAAAAAAATTTTGTTATAAAAATAATGTAGTATAATATTTAATAAAACTAATTTATTATAAATTATGATTTAATATAAATAAATAATTATTAAACTATTTTTTTAAAAAAAATTACTTAAACTTAAATTTAATAAAAAATACTTATTATAATATTTAAGTATAAATAATGTCTTAATATAGTAAAATTAATAGTTTATAATAAAAATAATTTATTATAATATATAGTATATTATGTCTATATAATTTACCTTTAATTTAATTTATAATTTTAATAGAGCTTGAAATTAAATTTTGAAATAGAATTATAAAGCTATTCCAAATAAGGGTGAAATTATTTATCATAGACTTTTCAGAATAATAGGAAATAGTAATATTTGATCGGAATAAAATATTCTGACAAAAAAAATATCAGTTTGACAAAATAATAGAAATAACTTTTCGTATTCCTATTTTATCCGAAAGAAGAAAAGAATTAGTTTTTTTTTTTATTTTTTTATGAACAAGAGAGAGTAATAAAAGAATAAACAAAAGCTTACATGTTTTCATAAACAAGGAAAAGAAGAAAAGAATAAAATAAAGCTATTTTTTTCATGAATTAGGGAGAAGAAAAGAAAAAAAAAAGAAAAAAAAAAAAAAGAAATATTTTCATAAACAGAGGAAAGAAGAAAGTGATAAAAAAAATGAAAGGTAAATATTTTCTTGAGCTATAGATAAGAAAGAATAAGAATAAGCTAAATATTTTCATGAACACGGGAGAGAAGTAAAGAATAACAAAGCTGAATAAACTTAAGCAGTTAAAAAAAAAAAAAAGAAGAAAAGAATAAAAACAAATTAAGCACTTGGCATGTGCATGATGTATATATATATGCTATAATTAATATTCAATTCAATACTCTGCTTCCCTACAGGAGTACTTGCATAGAGAAAAAGAACATACAGCTGCGCACCTAAGAAATTGCACTCACGAAGCACCATGGCGGAGGGGATCGCATACGACTTGGTGAAGGGAGTGCTTGGCAAGCTGGGGGACGAAATCGGACTGCTGCGGAGCTTCAAGGACGATGTAAAGGATCTCGAAAGCAACTTATTGGCGATCCAAGCGGTGCTTCTCGACGCCGAGGAGAGAAGCAACGTTGAGAAGGAGAACCACGCTTTGCGCAACTGGCTGCGCAAACTGAAGGGTGCCGCTTACGACATCGTTGACCTGCTGGACGAGATCCGGACGCAAGCGCTCCCCCGGAAACAACAGCGCGAGGTGCAGAATCAAAACCAACTAGCCAAAACGGTATGTGCTCAATTCCCGTCCTGCCCTAATCCAAAACATTTGAAGTTTAAGTTCAAGATGGCACATAGAATGAAAGAGCTCAGAGAAGAGATCGATAAGATCAGAACAGAGATGCTTGAATTTAGTCTTGTCCAAGCTGGCACTAGTCGGCAGGCTGAGTTCAAGCGCCCTGAGACGACAATCTCGGTCATCGACGAAAAGGAAATAGTTGGGAGAGATGATGATAAAGAGGAAATTGTGAAGCTTCTGCTAGAGACGGGTGGCGATCACGACGTGTCGGTCATTTCGATCGTGGGATTGGGGGGTTTGGGGAAGACGACGCTCGCTCAGCTGGCCTTCAACGACGGGCGGGTTATGGACGAGCAGCGCTTTGATCTACGGGTGTGGGTCTGCGTGTCTACCGATTTTGACATGAAGACCATTGCAAAGGCGGTGACATATGTAGCTCAAAAGAAGTGTGTTGAACTTGATAACCCGGAGGCCGTTGCGAGGTACCTTGTCGAGATCTTTAGCCATCATAGATTTTTGCTGGTGCTGGATGATATATGGAACGAAGATCCGGGTAAGTGGAAAAAATTGAAGGTTATATTTAAGGACGGCAAGAAGGGAAGCAAAATCTTAGTAACCACACGAAGCGAAAGGGTGGTCAAGATAATGAAAACAACTGAACAACCACACCGCCTGAAAGGCTTATCTGATGACGATTGTTGGACATTGTTCAAAAGACGGGCATTCAGTGAAGGGGAAGAGAACGGCTATCCAAGTTTGGTCACAATCGGAAAGCAGATAGTAAAGAAGTGCGGTGGTGTGCCGTTAGCAGCACAAGCTTTAGGTGGTTTGATGGTCCTTAAGAACAGGACGGAAGTTACATGGTCCGCTATGAGAGATAGCGAAATATGGACGTTGGAAGATGACAGAGAGATTTTACCATCACTGAAATTGAGCTACATTCAGATGCCATCAGCTTTGAAACAGTGCTTTGCTTACTGCTCCATATTCCCCAAAGACTCTAAGATTGACAAGGATGACTTGATCCAGCAATGGATTGCTTTAGGCTTCATTTCATCGGACAAAAACACTTTGATGGAACATATTGGGAATGAGTACTTTAACGATCTATTGTGGATGTCTTTCCTTCAAGACGTGAAGAAACACTTGATATCTGAAAAGGTTGTCTACAGGATGCATGATTTAGTGCACGACCTCGCACAATCTGTAGCAAGAGAAGAAGTTGCTGTCATAGACTCAACAAGTATCCCAGAAGGTTGCCGCTATGCATTGATACACAGTCGTTCCATTCAACAGGTTCCAACCACTATAAAGCAGAGGTTGCGAGCTCTTCAATTTGCGGAATCTGCTCCGCTGACGATTTTTTATAGTGAGGCAAAATGCTTACGCCTGTTGGCTTTGCATGGTTTCGAAATTTCTATGCTGCCAAGATCAATCGGTAAGTTGAAGCTCTTAAGATACCTCAACCTTTCGTCAACCAATATACAAGAATTGCCTGAATCAATTACCGGCCTCTGCAATTTGCAAACCTTGAATCTTTCGTCCTGCTATGAGATCCATTCCTTACCCGAATTTCTAGGAAGGCTTGCAAATTTGCGTGTTTTGAATCTTTTTGAGTGCTCTCGTCTACTATCATTGCCTTCATCGTTATGTCAGCTCAAAAACCTACATAACTTAAACCTATCACGTTTATATGATTTGCAGGCATTACCTGAATCCATTGAGAACCTTGAGAACTTGCGTATTTTGAATCTTTCTGAGTGCTCTCGTCTACTATCATTGCCTTCATCGTTATGTCAGCTCAAAAACCTACGTGACTTAAACCTATCAAATTTCGGTGGTTTGCAGGCATTACCTGAATCCATTGAGAACCTTGAGAACTTGCGTATTTTGAATCTTTCTAAGTGCTTCTTTCGTCGACTATCATTGCCTTCATCGTTATGTCAGCTCAAAAACCTATATGACTTAAACCTATCATATTTAGTATATTTACAGGCATTACCTGAATCCATTGGGAACCTTGAGAACTTGCGTATTTTGAATCTTTCTTGGTGCTCTCATCTACTATCATTACCCTCATCGTTAAGTGATCTTCAGTATTTAGAGAAGCTAGACATTTGTTATTGTAGCCAATTATGTGAGCTGCCTAAAATGATCGAAAATCTGACCAAACTCACAGAATTGTTAAACAAGGATTGCTTGGAATTGAAGGGCATGCCCAGAGGGATCGGCAAGTTAGTTAGCTTGCAGAAATTGCCCGTTTTTGTCGTCGGCAAGCTAGGCAGCATCGAGCATTGTGCTAGCTTTTCTGAGCTAGAGCATCTTAATAACCTTGTCGGCGAGCTGGAGATCAAAGGTCTTGAAAATGTAACGAATCCAGCTGATGCCAAGGCTGCAAATTTGATAGAGAAGAAGAAGCTGCGGTCTTTGTGGTTGAGATGGAATGTTTTATGTGCGGCCGAAGACATGGACACCGTACAACCGGCGGAAGAGATGGATGTCGTGCTAGAGAATCTTCAACCACATCAAAATTTAGAGAAATTGGAAATAGAAGGCTATGCAGGCGGAAAGTTTCCTAGCTGGATGATGAATAGGATTGACTCGTGCCTTCCAAATCTTGTCAAAATCAAACTTGTGGATATGCCCAGATGCAGCTCACTCCCGCCGCTGGGGCTACTTCCTGTTCTTGAAGAATTAATTATACGAAATATGGCCGCGATAACAAATTTGGGCGTAGAATTTGATGGAGATAGCCATATTAATGAAAGTGCAAATAAGTTCCCTGCGCTGAGGAGACTTGACTTGTCCGACATGCCGGTGCTGCGAGAATGGGTGACCCAGCGGAGGAATAAGTTCCTTGCCCTGGTGGAACTTTCGTTGAAGCGCATGCCGGTGCTACGAGAATGGGTGACGGTGGATGACGAAGAAGGCATGCGAGAGCGAGTTCCTATTTTTTCGTGTCTCCATAAATTGTGGATAGAGGATTGCCCTCAATTGAGGCCGGAGCCTTGCCTCCCGGCATCGGTTGAGGATCTGACCATTTCCAGAACAAGCGAACAGAATCTATCATTAATTCTTGAACGTGCGACGATGGATAGTGAGACGCCACTTGATGATGGCGATGGCGCCGTATCACTACAACTACCGAATGAGGGACTGAGGCTGGGGCAACTAACAATAAGAGAATGTCCACAGGTAACTTGTTTGCCCGAGAGCTTGCGGAGTCTCACGTCCCTCGAGAGCCTGACAATAAAGGATTGTGAAGATCTTGAGAGAATTGAAGATTGGCTCGGGGAGCTCACCAAGCTGAAGGACTTGAACATCCGTAGGTGCAGCAGTCTTGAGAGAATTGAAGATTGGCTCGGGAAGCTCACCAAGCTGAAGGACTTGAACATTCATAGGTGCAGCAGTCTTCGGTACTTGCCTATCCACAAGATGACCACGCTAGAGGGATTATCTATTGGGGATTGCCCGCTGTTGTTCAATGCAGGCGAAGATGTCCGAGTTAATGAAAGGTAATTAATTAATTTGGAACTCTAACTACTCTTTAATTTCCTGGCTAGCACCTTAATATTCCTCTTTCTTTTTATTTTTATTCTTATTTTTATAATACGTATGGAAAAATTTTGATTAGTCCCGCCCCCACATGGTTTAGTACATTTTCTGTTTGTTATGAAATATTTTAATTTGCTATTTTATTTTTTTATATTTATTTTATCATAAAAATTTACTATCAATAGAATAGTGAAGTGCTAAAATATATGAGTTTGAGGTTAGTAAAATAATATATTTTACAAACCACTAAGTGGTATATATATATATATATATATATATATATATATATATATATATATATATATATATATATATATATATATATATATATATATATATATATATATATATATATATATATATATATATATATATATATATATATATATATATATATATATATATATATATATATATATATATATTATTTTACTATTTTATAGTTTATAAAATTTAGCACTTTAGTACACTATTCTACTTGACGGCAGGTTCTAACGATGACACAAAAAAAAAAAAAAAAAAAAAAAAAAAATCATAAAACTTTAAGATGAAACTATTAAAAACACAAGGCCGTAAAGTAAAAATGACTTAAATCATTAAGGGGTCTAATTGAAATTTTTTTTTTCTAGATAAACCTTGATAGTATATCTATAGAGATACATACTTACTACAATATAAATTACAAATCATTTACTATTCACAATCTCTAATCCCGATTTTGATTTCTATCTTACTACTTATATATTTGTGATATTTTGTTTAATTTATACTCTAAGTGGTAATAATTTTTAACATTAGTTTTACCATCATATTCTTCTTCTTTCATGTTTAGATATACTAAATTTTTACTAAACATAATATTTTATTTGTAAAAATAGTTCATAGATTATACGAGGGAATTATCTTTTCACAAATTTTATAATATTAACTACTTTACTAATTTGCACAATTGAAATAATGGCAGCTTACTGATGCACAATTTAAAAATCACATTTTAATGTCAATTATGTAAAAGTGTAATTACAATATTCGAAAATATGATTGGTTGCTTGAAAATATTTACAAGTGAATCTCTTGCACGCATATAGACTAATTAATAAAATTTTAATTTTTTATTAATTTGTTGTAATTTGAAATGCTAAGAAAATTGTATTTGAAAAATATATGGTATTTATGAGGTAACTTTTTCTGATCACATTGCTAATAGATTATTCTGAGTCAGGAGATATTTTACTTAGCGAGTTTTTATTTTTTCGTGTCTCACTCAATTGAGTCTATATGAATGCCCTCAATTCAGGCCTGAGCCTTGCCTGCCGACATCCGTTCAAAAGTTGGTCATTTTCAGAATGAGCAAAGAGTTTCTATCGTTAATTCTTAGACGCCCGACGAAGGATAGTGAGACGCCACCTGATGATGGCGATGCTGTATCACTCCAACAACCAAATATGGTACTGCGGCGTTTAATAATAGAAAAATGTCAACAGCTAACTTGTTTGCCCGAGGGCTTGCGGAGTCGCACGACCCTCGAGAGCCTGTCAATACAGGGTTGCGAAGATCTTGAGAGAATTGAAGATTGGCTCGGGGAGCTCACCAAGCTAGAGATTTTGCACATCACGGGTTGCCAGAGTCTCCGCTACTTGCCTGCCCACAAGATGACCACACTTCAGTGTTTAGATATTCGTTTTTGCCCGCTATTGTTCAATGCAGACGGACAATTTATCGACACCAATGTCGATCACATCAAAAATGTTCAAGTTAATTTCAGGTAATTAATTTGAAACTCTGACTAGGCATTAATTAGCTGGCTAGTACCTTAATATGATCTCCTTTAGCTAGCATATACATCTCTTTCTTTTTATTTTTATTTTTAATTTCTTTTTCGGATGCAAAAATTCAATTAGCCCCGCCCCCATGTGCATTTTCATTTGCTATGAAATATTTCACTTCGCTATTATATAGTTTTCTTTTTATTTTGGCGTAAGAATCTGCTACTAAAAAAATATTAAAGTACTAAAATTTATGAATTATAGAATAGTAAAATAATATATTTTATAAATCACAAAGTGACTATGTGAATAGTAAAATAATATATTTTATAGATCACAAAGTGACTGTGTGAAAAAATATATAATTTAGACCATCTTTTGATTCATGAAATATTATATTATTTTACTATCTCATGGTTTATAAATTTTAGCACTTTGATATTTACGAAAGATTCTTATTATAATTAATACTAAAAAAAAATCACAAAATTTTTAAATAAAACTAATTAAAACACAAGACAGTAAAGTAAAAATAAATTAAATCAGGGAAGGGGCAAATTGAAGTTTTTCCTCTTCGGATAAAACTCTGGTAGCACACCTATAGCAATACATACTTAATGCAACATGAGTTACAAACCATTTGCTATTTACAATCTCCAATCCCCACTTTCTCGAGCAATTAATTTTGATTTCTACTTTCCATTTACGTATTTGTGAAATTTTGTTTAACTTGTATTCAGAGTGATTATAATTTTAGGTTTATGCATGTTCTTATTCCTTCTTGTTTAGATATTCTAAATTGTTGTTGAAATAAATATTTTTCTTGTACAAGTAGTTTATAGATTACACGAGAGAATGATCTTTTCGTAAATTTTGCAACAATAGCAACTTTACTAATCATTTACTTTGCACAATTGGAACAACAACAACTTACTGTTGCACAATTTAAAAACCACATTATAATGTCAATTACGTAAAAGTACAGTAATTAAGATATTCGAAAATATGATTTGCTGTCTTGAAATATTTACAAGTGATCTCTTGCATGTATGTAGACTAATTAATAGAATTTCAACCTTTTCTTAATTTGTAGCGATTTGCAAGTCCGAAATTTTTTACTTGAAACATATATAGTATTACAAAGTAATATTTTTCGGTCACATTGCTGATATATATGCTATTCAAGTCATGGGATATTTTTTTTTACAAATTAAAAATATGTGCTTTATCATGCATTATTAGAAAGTCTGAACAAAATGTACAGCAAGTATTGTACGAACGTCAGATAAAAAATTTATCATCTTGTATTGTTATTGTGCAGTAGGTACAAATACAAAAAACGAGTGAGCAATTCATCACAAGAGGAGGAGAAGAAGAGTTGGACGGCATGTTGGGGGAAATTGGATTGGTCAGAGAGAAGAACATGAGTACTTGTTGTTTGGAGGTAAAAAGACAGTAGGTTTTATCTAAACAATATTGCACTTTGAAAGCGGGTATCTGAGATTTATAAATTTCGATATTAATTCGTAAACCTTATATATACTTCTTTTGATATAATAAATCATTTTAGAAAGATTTGTTAGACTCTGGTAGAATTTAGTCTCTCAAGCTACACCAAGTGCGAAATGTTCCATCAAATATAAATAAATTTTTTATCAACTTTTAAAATGTTTTATCACAAAAGTTAGGTATAGTTTTGAATTCTATAAGAAACATACTTAAATTTGGTGGAAAGTTAGATAGTAGAATTAAAATTTTTAAAGTTTGAATATTTATCTCAAAATATATTATAACTCAGGTAAGGATTATTCTCTCTTAGCTTATTTGGTGACCACTTTTCCCCCTTTGAAAAGAGCATCTTGTTTTTTTTTTTCTTACTTTTTTTTTTTTTTTTTTTGAAAAATAACAAACTTTGTCTATATGAATTGGTGGAGAGTTTTATTTTCGGACTTGTGGTCTTTTGTTTCAGGTTGGTGCTGTTTTTAACGAACAAAAATTATCGAGTGACGTTGACGTTGTCGGTTGATATATATTTATATTTTCATAATGTAAATTAAGTTATTGAATGTACTATTTTTATAATTTGGTTTGATTTTTTGTATTTCTTTGATGTTCTCCGCATATGTTATGAGTTTGAAAAAGATTGTTTGGTTTGAATAAACAAAATATTGCTACTTATTTAACAAAGATATTGGAAAGTATATTAATTTTAAGCAAATCTCATGCAGAGTTTATTATTAGCATGTATGCATTGTGTATGGTATGCCCTTCATTAAAACAGAGGTTCCTTTTTCCATGCAATTTGGACCTACTATGCATGTACCATAATTGAGAGGCTTTCCATGCATTTTTACTTTAAATTTACCTTTTCTTTCATTTGATTAGATCCTATTTTTCTTTCTTAATTTAAGATTTTTAAGTTTTTTAATTTTTCAAATCAAAATTGATTTATTAATAAAATCAATCTGACTCAACAGAAGTGAGTCTATTGTTCAGTTTGGCTTTTACGAGAAAATATGTTTTACCTGAAAATAAAGATTTATATTATTGTACTATTTAATTTGTTTAATTTAAATGATCCGATCGCTCTTTCGATATAAAATTTAAACTAATTATTTATTTTAATAAATTTATAGTTGCATGCATATATAAAATATAGTAATTAAATATGTGGAGATAAAAGTTTTATTTAAAATTTAAAATTAAAGAGTAATTAATTGGCCTCAAATCAAATAAATTAAAAAATTATGTAACAAAATATAAATTTTTAAAAATTAAATAATTAAATTAAAATAAGTAATTATTGATGTAAGCTATATAAATATTTATTCTGTTATTCAAAAAATCTGAAAAATTATAAGAGATATTTATTTCAAAATATGTTAAAATATTTTTTACCTAATAGTATTTTTCGAGAACCTAACATTTTCGAGAACCTAACATTTGGACCAAACGTTAAAATAAGGAAAATCGTATAAAATTAATCTAAATTTTATTTTATTAAAAATAATCGTAAAATTTTTAAATATTTTTATTTTGTTACCTATTCTTTCTTATTTGAGTTTTATGAAATTATTGTCCATACCCAGTGCATATGCACTATGCCTTTTTTTGTTTGAGAAAATACAATTAATAAACCGTAATTGATCCTTGATGTATTCTATATTTTTAATTTAACTATCGAAAATAATTTTCTATGAAAATTAAACATGTTGATGAGATAAAGATGTGTTATATGAATGCATAAGGTGCGGCCAATCGTTTTTCAAAGCCATTAAATTATTTAAATTAATTAAATTAAAAAAATAAAATAATTTTTTTAAAAAATTTAATAGCGAGAGTTCAAATGATTCAAAGTTTAATTATCTTTATATATTTAAAATTCAAAATTACTATAGTAAACTGCATTTAACTTGGTCAATATCTTAAATAATTAAAATCTAAATGAATAAATAAGATCTACATAATGGATTATGTACAAAAACACAAGATTAAAAAAATAAGTCTATTACTAAAGAAGGTAAGGTCTCAATAATCAACAGTAGAAAGAAAAAAAAAAAAGTTACTATTTGATTTGTAAATAAATATATATTTAAAGTAAGAAATATTGTAAGTGAAAAATAGGGTATGGTCTCAATAATCAACAGTAGAAAAAAAAAAAAAAAAAGTTACTATTTGATTTGTAAATAAATATATATTTAAAATAAGAAATATTGTAAGTGAAAAATATGGTATAAATTTTACATCCACTCATTCAATGATTTATAAAAATATTTTAAATTTTTAAATGCAAAAAAAAATTTAGGATTAGTGTATAAAATTTTTCCTTACTTTTCGAACAGAGAGCAAAATTAATTTGAAAATATTGCTTTTCCAAAATTAATATTTGTTTATATATAGGTTGTTAAATAAAATAGAATATTAATATTGCGGTATATAAGATGTACTTGTACACCCGGTTCACGCAATATATTCGTTGGTCAAATTGTAGGGTACGTTTTGCGAGTTTTGTTTTTGAGTTAAACAGTCGCTGACGTGGCTTTATCCAAATCATATCCACTTGCCCAACGAGAGGAAGCTTCGAGGGCTCCGCGTCCCCCGAAGAGCTTGTCCACGTTAAGCGCTCCATCGCCGTTGGATCCTCACTTCTCATTTCCCTATCCACTGTAGCGATCGGTCATGATTCTCCTCCAACAATTACCTAACGGAACGGGAGATGAAACGGATTTTTTCTCTTATCTCTTTTATTTTAAAAAAAATACTTTTTTACACACTAAATAAATATATATTTTATATTTCAGATAAATTTTACTAATTATTTTAAAATAATTAATAAAGTACACTCATTCTTGGATGATGGGGTGCGCATCATAAAACAGGAGAAAAATGTACTAAAACACCTTAACTTTGGCTTTTTGTGAAATAGACTTATAGGATTTTTAAAATTATTTAATACTTTTTTAACTTCTTTGTTAGCTATGTAAATTATTTAATTAATGAGATAAAAAATAAAATCTTAATAGCAATTTTTATTGAATTTTAATATTATTATTACATTTATAAAATTATTAATAAATTTAATAAATTTTAATTTAATCTAATAAAATCAAAAAGTTAAAAAAATATCGCCAAAAAATAAAAAAGATAAAATACAAAACCCACCATCCATTTTTCATGTATTTTATATATTAAATATTGAGCTAATTTTCAACTTAATTTTTATCACTTTTAATGACAAAATTTTGCAAATTGCTCTATATATCAATATTTATCTAATTTATTATAAATTTAAATAATAATAAATTGTGATAGAAACAAATCTCTTACTTTATAGATTTATTAAATAATTATGTTCACTATATATAATTATACTCTATGAAATATAGAAATGTTTTATTTTTAAACTTATTTTTATAAAATTGTATAACTAAATTTATCAATTATTTTGACTTATAAAACTTATTTAAGATAATAAAAAAATAATAAATAAAAATGAGAACAACTTTTTAATAAAAGATGCAAATAATACGAGTAACATTTTTCATAAAACTAAGGCGGTGTCTATATCTAATATTCTACAGTTTAGGGAGCCTCATGCAATTTCACCTTGTCCCTTCAATTTTGGTAATAAAACGGAAACAAATGCATCTCCCATTTCGCCTCTTTACATTTCTAATTCTTCGCGAGGCTTCTCCTCTCTCTCTCTATCTCTTTTCGTTCTCCATTAATCTCTTCACCTTCCTCTCCTCGATCTCGCTCAAAAGCTTCCATTTGGGGTGCCATGGCGGAGGTTGCGGCGAAGGGGAGCGTCCTCTCGCCCTATGGGCGCCGCTCCACGGGGGTCTCGTGGCGTAAAAGGAGCCCCCTTTGCGTTGGGTTCCCTCGTTGTTTTCCCTCTCTGGGGATCGACCCTTGGGAGGGGGTCTTCGTGTAATAGTGGTGGGTTTCATGGTGGGAGATTGGTCTTGGGGGATCGCAGGGGAAAACTCGTGAACAGGATCGCCGTTTCCTCCCCTGTACAGGTTCGTCGATGTCCCAAGATGCGATTTTTTGGGGATGTGTTGTTGGAAGAGGATTTAATTGATTTGGTCCCTTTCCTCCTCCAATTTCGGTTCCCAAATTTGAATCTTTTGTCGGTTCCATTTGCCCAATAAGAGTTTGATCCCCAAAATCTTAATTTGAATCGTTTGGGTGTTTTGATTAATTTGTTTGCGATAACTTTGAATTGCAAATATGAATCTGCGTATCATCGAATATGAATATGTTCGAGTTAATGGAAGGTAATTTTCTCTTGTAGCTATCATACGCATCTCTTTCTTTTTTGTTTTATTTAATCTTGTATCCACATTGGAAATTTTCTATTAGCTCTGCCCCAATATGTTTTGGCCCATTTTTCAGTTTCCCTACGAAATGTTTGCACTTAGCTACTATATGGTTTTGTTTTTATTTTATCGTAAAGATCTACCGCCAAATAAGGATATTAAAATGTTAAAATTTATAAATTATATAAAAAAAAGGACTTCCCCCTTGTGGTTCACAAAATATATTGCTTTACTATCCTGTGATTTAAAGTATAGGGTGGTAAAGTAAAAATGTGCTAAAACATGGAGGGGATATCAATAAACATTCATTGTTGATACCAATCCCCAATCCCCACCTTCTTGAGCAATTGATTTTGATTTCTATTCCCTCTATGTATGTATTTATGAGATTTTGTTTGTATTCTGAGTGATTATAATTTTTAAAAATGGTTTTACTTTGTGCTTCTTCCTTCCTGCCTAGATATGATAAATTGTAATTAAACAAATATTTTAAAGGTTAATAAATTACATGAGGGAATTATCTCTTCACAAATTTTGCAAAAATAGCAACTTCACTTATCATATGCTTTTCAAAATTGGAATAGTAGCAGCTTATTGTTGCACAATCTAAAAACTGTATTTTAATGTCATCTACGTAAAAGCAGTGCAGTTAAGATATTCAAAAATAGATTTGGTAGCCTTGAAATATTTACAAGTATTCTCATGCACGTGGACTAATTAATGGAATTTCAACCTTTTGTTGATTTGTAGCAATTTGGAAAGTCGAAAAATTGCTACTGAAAGACATAGTAGTACTTACAATGTCATTATTTTGATCATATTGCTGATATAATATTCGAGTCGATTGAATTTTTATCTTTAACAGACTGAAGTTGGATATCATGCATGATTAGAAGTCGGAATAATACATACAGCGCATGCTGCGCAAGCATGGGATTAAAAATTTACAATTTTGTGTTGTTGTGGCGCAGGAGATACAAACACATACGAGAAAGAAGTAAGAGCAGGTTATGGGAGGAGATCTTTGAGGAGAATAGTCCTGAGAAGCAGAGGTTCCCGGAGTCTATGGTCCTGTTAAAGAAAGACAACCTGACACATATACTTGTTATTTTGGAGGTAAGAATAAATCAGACCTCATCTGAACTATAATGCATTTGGAAAATCAGTTTATGAATTTCGATTTTAATACGTAATCTTATGTATACTCCTTTTGATATCAGAAATTTCCTTAGAAAATTTTGTCAAATTCTTTTAGAATTTAGTCACCTACGTTAAACAAATTGCATAATCTGCTCCATCGAGTTAAAAGATATGTTTATTAGACTTGAAAATATTCTATCCAAAAAGTTAAGTATATTTTCGAATTCTATGTGGAACATACTCAAACTATATCGTAAAGTTAGGTAGTAACTCAAAATCTTTAAAGTTAAGGTATTTCCTTCTTCTCTCTCTTCTGTTTTTAACATCACCTATTATAATGGTGCAGAGTTTCATTTACGGGCTCATGGACTTATTTCAGGTTGGCGGAGAGTTTCATTTATCCTGTGCTGTTTGTTTGATTGGTGTTTGCGTTCTTGAGATATTACTAAGTTCCTGTATGTGTTATTTCTATAATTTGGACTGGTTCTTTGTATTTTCTAAAGTGTTATCTGTGCATGTTATGAACTTCAAAAAGTTTGTTAGGTTTATATAAACAAAATGTTGCATGTTGCTACTCTTTTTAATAGGGTGTACTCTAAACAAGTCTCATGCAGAGTTTTTTTTTTTTTTTTTGAGAGAAAAATATCATATTATTCGTTTCGTTTATTTTTAAAATAAATTTAGTTGAAAATACAAACTAATTAGGCTTCGAACTCGGATTACAAACATCTACCATCAAATTTTGTATCACTTGTATTAAGAACGGTTATGTCATTCAGAGTTTATTATTAGTTTTTGTATGCGGAGCCTATTATTATTAGAGTGTGTTTGTTGAGGGGGCATAGAATAGGTATGTGTCAGATCTTGAAGTGGGTTTTTAATAAAAGTATAAACCCGAATTCCAATCCATTTGGTTTTGAAAATTCATAATACAAAATGATCTTGATAATAAAAATTACAATCTCAATCCGAATCCGAAAGTTATCATTTTTTTACCCAAATTTTAAAAATATATTATACTTAAATCTAAATTTTTTAAGTGTGAATTCAAGTTTTCATATATTATCTAATGTGAAATCGATTCGGGTTTGAGTTTAGGTTGGGTTTGGATGGGGTAAAGATAAAAATTATATCCGAATCGAATCTTTCTGGTTTTATTTGTTATATTTTTAATAGAAATCAAATTGGTGTAGTATTGATTAAATTTATTTTATTGTAATTCAGATTCGGATTCATGTAATATCTCGAATATCCGTGCCCATTAACAGCATAAAAGTTGAGGGCCTATTTTAAAGTCCACAGTTGACAGGATTTCAATATGGAAAATGCTATGTGTACACTCCTTTCGGGGTGTACATCATACATCCCACCCATCTAAGGGTGGGGGTGTGATGATGGGTCATTTGATGTGACCAGTAAAAAGTATCGCCACCATTAAAATGATGGAGGTGTATGATGTACACCCCTTCGGGGTGTACAGGTAGCATTGCTCTTTCAATATATATTACTTTAATTTTTTATTTTTTATTTTTTATTATTAGAACTGAACGTGATATGTATATTAAAGTATCAGAAATTTTATTACTTGGTTTTATTCAAGATTGTTAGTTTTTAATTCACCAAATCAAACCAAATCTATTTACTAATAAAATTAAACCGAATCAACTGAAGATTTTATATAAAAATGTATGAAATTAGTTCTCGATTGTCCATTTTTTTCATTCAAGATATCGGAAAAGTAAAAAATAATTAATAATTATTTTACCAAAAATATTTTTCCAGAACCTAGTATTTGGGATGAACCGTGAAGATAAGTTAAAAATGTATGAAATTATCCTAAATTTTATTTTATTAAAAAGTAACTATAAAATTTTTGAAAATTTTGATTGGAGTATCAGATCATTCTAATTCGAAAATTACGAACTTGTCGTTCGCACCCACAGTAACGCACATAAGATCATTCTAATTCGAAAATTACGAACTTGTCGTTCGCACCCACAGTAACGCGCATAATAATTAATTGATCCTTGATGTATTTTATATTTTTAATTTAACCATCTACTAGCTTTTGAGTTCGGAGATACCACAATTTATTATGCTTTGAAAATTAAACATGATGTATGAAGGTGCAGGGTAAAGATATATGATTAATGCATAAGGTTCAGCCAATAACTTTTTAAAGCAATTAAATTATTCAAATTGAACAAATTTATAAAAATAATAAATTAGAACTTTTAAAAAATAAATAGTTAAATTTTAAATGATCCAAAATTTAATTAGCTTTATATATTTTTAAAAAATAAAGAAGAGCCAATATTTATCACCATAAAATTTTCGAGTAAAATCTGAAATTATTGAGTGAACAATATTTTTTCTGTAAATTTAGTGTATCTGCTATCTATTTATTATTAAATATTAATTGATCTAGTTTTATTTGTTAAAAATTAATTAAAATTATCAAGTGTGATGGAACTACCGTTTAATTTGATAAAATCTTATTATTATTATTATTATTATTATTATTATTATTAATTTCAAAAAAAAAATTAAAGTTGAAGGGGCAATTTCAGAACAGCCTAGAGGTGAGAGGGTCTCAATACTTTTTTACCAAAAAAAAGTCAAAATGCATGATGTAAAATTGAATGAAATTTACTTGAACTTTAGGCCGTTTGGAAGCCATTACATAAATCTGTTAAAATTTTGATTTTGATATTAAACTTTTCAATTTATTTGATTTAATTTATTTTATGACTTTAAAAAAAAAATTCTGCACCTGGTAAATTTTTCTTTATAAAAACTTTTTATTAATTTATTATTAAATTATAAAAATCTCTGGTCTTGATTATCTCACTGTATTAAAATTTGTATTAATTATCCTTCTACACATTACTATTATTTCGAAAGGTTTAACTTTTTAGAAAAATTATTGCATTCAACAACAAAACTTAATAAAAATATAACATTGTAGATAAAAGATAATGTTACTTCTAGTTAATGCAATAGAATAATATAAATTTAATAAAATTATTTGATAAGCTATCAATTTTGATAGTACTAGCAAAAAAAAGATTTTTCCTAGATTTTTTTTAGCTATTTTTTTTTATTTTCAAATTAAATATATGTTGTGATTTGTAAGAATGTGATATACCAACCAGTTTAAATGAAGTTTTGCTGCCTAATTTGTAAACTTTTTTAATTTTTGGATCTATTTGAAATAGTGGTAAAGTATAGAGTAGTAGTTGATGTAGTGCAAGGATGCTTTTTATAATTTATCCTTGATTTATTTTCAGCATCACATTGTGCTCTCACTCACTCTCTGGATTTTTTTAACAATCGTTTATTTAAGATCTCGTTTGGTAATATATGACTTAAAGAATAGATAGTAAAATTAATTTAAAATTTTAAAATATTAGGTAATTAATATCAAATGTTCCAAAATTCAGATTAATGTATACTTTTTTACCAAAAAAAAAAAAAAAAGAAAAAAAGCACACACTTACACACAACAACAATAGCAAAAAATATGACCACTACAAAGAGGGATCTTTCTTCCTCACAAAGAACCGGGCATCCTCCACGCCTAGATCCAAATTTAGTTTATTAAGAAAAATAAAATTTTGGCTCTTAATAGATTTAAGCTCTCACGGTACCAAACTAAACTTCAAATTTGTAATATCCGATATTAACTATTAAATTTTTTATCAAATGTTATTTAGAAATAAATATATTTTTTTGTTTTCTGCTAGGATTATACAAATTATATTTTATCGACTCACTAATAAATAAAATATTTTTTATTATATTTTATCTGCCGTGCAATATATATTTTTATAATTTTAAATAGAATTTTCTACTAGAAACATCATCTCCACCCCCAAAATAAAAAATAAAAAAAAGTTGGAAAATAAATGGGCCCAACGGTCAAATATTTAAATAAAAATGGCACATTACGTTTCTCAAATCTCCTTGCCAGTTCTTCTTAAACCCCTCCGAGTCCCCAACGCAACGCCATTAACGAAAACGTCGTTAAAAAACCATAGAAACCATAAAAGAGGGTGGGACTAAGAGCGATCACCATGGCGAGCACCTCATCCTCCCATGCGCTCCACGACCCCTCCGCCCCCCCTGGCGACGGCGACGGCGACGGCGACGCTTCTGGTGCGGCACTGTAACGACCCGGCCCACTAGCAATAATAACTTGTTGGGCCGCCCAAATCACAGCCCAAAATGCTTAAGCCCAGTTATTATTACTAGTGTCCAAGTCTCATATAAACCCAATCACAAATCCATCCACATCCGATGTGGGACTATTGGGGGCGTCACAGACTCCCCCCGTTTAGGTCTGACGTCCTCGTCAGCCCAAACACACACACACAAGCCCAAGATCACCAGGCGATGTGAGACTCGTCTCGCTAGTCCTGTCATCTAGACCCAGACTCAGCCGAGACTCGCCGCACACTTCCGGCTGGTTATTGGCTCTGATACCATCTAATCTGTCACGCCCCAAGTTTAAAAATCAGGTCTGAAATTTTTTTTTTTGAAATAAATCAGAGTTTGCAAAACGGGCGTAACAGACCGCCACATATATAGAAAATCCCCTATCCACAGGGATAGGGTCTCTCCTATACATGCACGGCTAGGCAAAACCAATCATCAATCAGAGATCAATCAACATCTAAACTAAACAATGACTAATCAACAGGAAAAATCCAAATAATCGAAAAGCTGAAATAACATAAACCACAATCATCAGGGGGACAGCTCTATCGTAACAGCCTCACTGGATCGTCCCGACATCTCACCACCCGAAAGACCTGCAACAGTCACCCGAGGGTGTGAGACACACCGGAGTGTATCCCAGTGGGCACGACGAGCCGAGAAGTAGCTAATCGTACCTACTGGGTACTAAAATCTGCGGATAGTAAGAATCATAGGGTAAAGCTGAACAATAAAACAGATCTACTGATAATCACTAGAATCCACAAATAAGCTAACTAGGCAGGTAATCAATCATAAGGAACTGCAGATAAGAAATACTGAAAATCAGGGTATCACAAGGATAATCGATCATAATAACTGTAGATCATACATGCTGGGAATCAGGATAATGTCTATCAGGAACATGTATAAAGAACTGCAAGCGATCAAAGTATATCTACGGATAATAATGCTGGAAATCAACATATCTGAACAACAATGGTACGAAGTAGGCATCATGCATCAAAGTCAGAACCCAAGTACCCAATCAATGCCAGTATTGGTCGCGAAGACCTCAGGCACATACCACCTGGCTGGCACCTAGCTGGCTGACATAACCCCGCACCCACAGG
This sequence comes from Tillandsia leiboldiana, assembly GCA_029204045.2. NCBI lineage: Eukaryota > Viridiplantae > Streptophyta > Magnoliopsida > Poales > Bromeliaceae > Tillandsia > Tillandsia leiboldiana. The sequence goes on from CM055061.1 coordinate 50,627,239, forward strand.
TGCCTAGCCGTGCATGTATAGGAGAGACCCTATCCCTGTGGATAGGGGATTTCCTATATGTGTGGCGGTCTGTTACGCCCGTTTTGCAAACTGGTGCTGAGGAACTGGGCCCCTTTTTTGCAGTGTAAATTGCACAGTTAATGGGCCAGAAATATTACTTTTCAATCCGAGCCTGATCTCGAAAATCCGAGATCACCAGCACGACCGTCTCGTCGAATCGAGTGAAAACCATATTAAGCATGTTCAGATCCGACGGTCGGATCTTCCAGAAATCGACGAAGAAGCGGGCGGGACCCGCGACTTAAGTGCACAGTGCTTGGGACTGTTGATGAACAGTAAACCCTAAATTCTAATACCCCTAAGTGCGAACGCTTGCCAAATTGCTGTCTGGAAACCGAACATAGCACTTCAAGTAGTCGTTTCGAACGGTTTCGACGTTCTGAACGCAATGGCGCTGACGAAAATTCTGTTTGACGACCCTAGAGTCTTGAAAAGCGTGAAAACTGTATTTTGACACAGTTTTTATGGACCGAAAATTTATCCGGACACAGTTTCGAAAAACAGAGATCACTACCTGATAGGATTCGTCGAGCCGGACGTCCTGGCGAAGTCCGTTTTTCGATCTGACGCTCGGATTTTCTCGAAAAGCGAAAAGTGTGGCAGAAAGTGCAACTTTTACACATAAACCCCTATATATGATGCCTCGTAATGCGTGCCATCCTTTGGGGAAGGAGTAGAGTGTGAGAGAAAGTTGCTGTGAAGGACTGGGAGGTAAGTGTTTGGACTTGGAGGGACTTATTTGCAAGTTGGCATCAACCTATATATATAGGCATCTACCCGAGCTAGGGTTCCACAAACCCTACGCCCTTAACCCTTGCCCTAGCCGCACCTACCAACAGAATCCCTTCCTCTCTGCGCACTCCTCGCAAGCCCCGCACCGGCCGCCGCCTCCCATCGCCGGAGAAGAAGGCGGAGCTTCCTTCTCCTTCTCGGTTGCAAGACAGAGGCCAGCACCCAGAGACCCGGGGAGGCCCTAGCTGCAACCGAGGACTTCCCTCGTGACGGAGAAGCGGAGCCGTGGTGAGCTGGTGCCTGCTGCCGCCGTGCGCCGCCGTGGGAGAGACCTTTCTTCTACAGCTTTCCGGCGAGGTAAGTGGATGCTAAAGTTTGGCTTAAACTCTCCCATGAACTCTTACGGTCGGCATCTGACCTCCTGAGGATTACCCTCGTGCATCCCCGAAGCCCCCTGGTGCCCGGTTAACCGGCCGGGGAACTTGCTGCCGGAATTATCGTTTTAAGCCGACCGCGTGCGCCGCCGTCATCCGGCCGTCAAGCGCACGATCAAAACCGTTGGATCGGCTCCTCTCATCGAATGCAAGCCATCTCCAAAGTTTTGGATTGATCGGATAAGGATCGGGGCGACGCGAGCCTGCCCTAGAAACGGGCCTTTCTTCACTTCGGCCGATCTCGGCCGTCCGGCGCCGCCGTTGCCTCCCACCGCCGGCCATCACCACCAGTAGACTCCTGGCATCAACAGGGACCTTTTGGTCCAAGTTGCTCCGGCCCGGAACTAGTTGGCCGGAATCCGCCATTAGCAAGCTTTGAAGCCTCGCCGGAGCTCCGCCGCGCGCCTCGCCGGCGCCTCCTGACCGCCGGGAAACAGTCCAGGTAGGTCTATTCCATTATTCTATGATCATTGGTGGTGTTGCATGGCTTTCTTAGCGTGGGGTTTTTGCTCTGTTCAGTTGCACCCGAGAGCTCACCCGACTTGACCGCCGGCGATCCCCGGCGCTCCGGGACTCCGGTAACCACCCAGGTATGGTCCCAGGTACCCTCTGATGCTTCCTATTAACTTACCTTAGCTCTAGAACATAGCATGGCTTTCTTAGCGTGGCTTTCTTAGCGTGGGGTTTTTAGTGGCGACTACCCGGTCATTAGACCGTGAGATTGAGCATAGCATGATGACTACCACGCACGCTGCACTTCACGTACATCAGCGGAGTCATGACCGCAGCGATGTTCTTTACCGGTAAAGTGGTCTTGAGATGGACCCGTGAGCCCCCAGCTAGGCACCAGTGGGTGCGGGGTTATGTCAGCCAGCTAGGTGCCAGCCAGGTGGTATGTGCCTGAGGTCTTCGCGACCAATACTGGCATTGATTGGGTACTTGGGTTCTGACTTTGATGCATGATGCCTACTTCGTACCATTGTTGTTCAGTTATGTTGATTTCCAGCACTATTATCTGTAGACATACTTTTATCGCTTGCAGTTCTTTATACATGTTCCTGATAGACATTATCCTGATTCCCAGCATGTATGATCTACAGTTATTATGATCGATTATCCTTGTGATACCCTGATTTTCAGTATTTCTTATCTGCAGTTCCTTATGATTGATTACCTGCCTAGTTAGCTTATTTGTGGATTCTAGTGATTATCAGTAGATCTGTTTTATTGTTCAGCTTTACCCTATGATTCTTACTATCCGCAGATTTTAGTACCCAGTAGGTACGATTAGCTACTTCTCGGCTCGTCGTGCCCACTGGGATACACTCCGGTGTGTCTCACACCCTCGGGTGACTGTTGCAGGTCTTTCGGGTGGTGAGATGTCGGGACGATCCAGTGAGGCTGTTACGATAGAGCTGTCCCCCTGATGATTGTGGTTTATGTTATTTCAGCTTTTCGATTATTTGGATTTTTCCTGTTGATTAGTCATTGTTTAGTTTAGATGTTGATTGATCTCTGATTGATGATTGGATTTGCCTAGCCGTGCATGTATAGGAGAGACCCTATCCCTGTGGATAGGGGATTTTCTATATATGTGGCGGTCTGTTACGCCCGTTTTGCAAACTCTGATTTATTTCAAAAAAAAAAATTTCAGACCTGATTTTTAAACTCGGGGCGTGACAGATTAGATGGTTGCGATACCGCACGAGATGCTCTCTCGCCTCTTCTCCCACTACGGCGCTTCCTCTGTGCGCCTCTGCGCCGGTGGAAGGTACCATTTACCTCCGAACCCTCGATTATTGATTTCATTGCTTTGATTTGTACCAAGATGCGACGTATGCTCATGGTGATTGTTGTTGTTGTTGTTTTGTTAATTTGTATTGTATCAAAATGTGTCGTGCGTTGATGGTGATGATGGAGCAAACGTAGGCTTCTTCTTCTTCTTCTTCTTGATTACTTTTATTTGGTTTGTATCAAAGATGTGCGATATTTTGATTGCGGTAATGATGCTGCGTAGGATTCTTTGTTCTAAACTTCATTTATTTGATTTGTTTCAAGATTTTTCATATAATTATTTGATTTTTATTTTTATTTTTTCACTTGTATCAAAATGTGCCGCATTCTGTTGGTGCTAATGGTGCTATTTAAGCTGCTGCCTCTTCTTCTTTTTCTTCTTGGTCTAATTGATTTATTGATTTTGTTTTGCATCAATATTTGCAATTGTTGATGGTGATAGTGATGCTATATCTTGGGATTCTTTGTTCTTGATTTCATTTGCTTGAGATGTGCCATATTCTGTTGGTGATAATTGTGCTAGCTAGGCTTCATTCATTTAATTTGTAGAGGAGATGTGCTTATGTAGTTATATGTTCTTATGGAATTCTGTAGCTCAATGCGTTCTTCATTTTCCGGAGCATTGATGGTGATAATGATACGAAATTCTAGAACTTTTTATTTTTCTGACAGTTACGTGTTTGTTTTTTTTTTTTTTTTTTTTTTTTTTTTTTTTTTCATTGATGGTGATAACGGTGTTACCTAGCACTATCACCTCTGTAGATCAACCTAAGTAGCAACTTTGTTACTCGTTCTTGTTATTCATGTCTCTGTAGATCTGCCCATCACTACTGTTTGGAATTGCCTTTTCACCTTTTTCTCTTTTTCAGGTTGAGGAATTGTGCATTTGTAGATTTTAAGGATGAAATGTTAGCTAACAACCGCAGTCACAATTGAACAGGTATGTATAGTAAGTATACTGCACAGTTAAGATGCAATATTTCAACTACTCATTGCTTACTTTTTTGGGAACGCCTATAGTAGCCACGAGAAGCACAATGTCTAGGGTTTGAACCCTGGACCTCAAAGTCTCCCATGAAAATATATGCACCAGCTGGGCTGTGAGATGCATGTATTCACATTTGATTATTACCGATTCAAAATCTGAAATATATGGATTTTTGAAAAACTGGGGTGTTAGGGCAATTTTATTCGCTATTAAGCTTCCAATAAATACAACTTTTAGCTGTTTCTTCCATGTAATATTTTTTTTTTATTTTGGGCTCTTGTTGGCTGATGTGATTTTCAGGTTGAGATTTATATAGGGGTATTTGATAAACTAGGATTCCTTTTAATTATTACGTTATGGTCATTTAGTTCACTGTTAAGCTTGACATATCTGATGAATACCATTTATAGCTGTTTCTTTTGTCTAATAATTTTGTTCTTTGTTTTCTTTGGCTCTTTCTTGTTGGCTGAGGTGATTCTCAGATTGAGGTTTCTTGGTAAAGTTTTAACTGTTGAGAGAGCAAGCCAAGGAAATTTGAAGAGCTCAAATCAACATCAACACCATCAAGATCAATTGGTGAAAGGCTTGTCTCATCCACCAATCTCTCTTCTAAAAGACTCTAGTAAAAACTTGACACATGAGGGTGAACCAATTGCTCCAAGGCTTGGTGTGGACTACCCATTTCCTCCTCATCTTGAGTATGTCGTCATTTCGTCAATCATGGAAAGTCATTTATCATGCTTAATATTGAAGAAAGGTAATTGATTCTACTACTCTCTGTTTGATTGGCCTGCAGTTGATAAAGGAGTAGCACATGAAGCTGTAGGGCTGAAACCTGCCATGTTGGTTCGAAAAGAGGTTTCGAAAATAAAAGGAAAAACCCAGTGCTACAGGTTTGCCACATATCCTTCGAACAACTAGCCTTCCCACTTATTAATAAAATATTTAAATTCACGATTTATATTATTAAATATTATTTAAAGTATCTGAAATTTGTAGAGGGACGTACATTTTCAAGCAAAAGGGCTAGAAAACTATATCAGAATAATTCAATATTGTAATATTTTATTAATTTTTTTAATATATGGAATCTCTGTAATAATAAAGGTATAAATTTTTCGAATTTGGAGAGCAAAGTTTTTTCCTGCTTACTATTATATAAATGATCGATACATGCAACGCTTACAAAATGCATATAGCAGACAGCTGAGCACGTAAAGTCTTTACAGCTGTGGAGGCCGGTGATCCGCGCGCTGCTCTACGAGCGGACGGACGTGATCATCCCGCCCTATCACGGTGGCAGACTTCACAACCCGCATCTCTTGGGCTGATCATATGAAAAAATACACTGAAATTAGATTATGAAAAGAAGTTTTTAGTGATTAAACACCATAAATTTTAAAAATCGACATTAACGGATAACTTTGATAATTTAAATCATAACATATATCATTTAAGAGAGCAACATATATCTATGCTGCCCGCCAAATGAAAAGATTTTACCATCCTCTAAATTACAGAAAACTACAAATAGAAGCATTTAAGCAACGGGAATTCTAACACCAAAAGTAATTAGTCTTGCTATAATATCTAGCAAAAAAAAGAACAACAAATTCATCAAAATTTAGAGGGCAACAATCCATACTCCTCTACTCGAAACGATAAGTAAATGTATCAAGCCTTTGCTTGAAGAAAGCAAGAGATGATCACGCAGTGGCGGTGGCAGCAGAAGCCGCAGCGAGACGCTTCCGGGCCTCCTCGATAATGCTGAGCTTAATGCCCTTCCCTTTGGGTAGGGTCACCCACGGCTTGGTACCCTTGCCAATGGTGAACACGTTGCAAAGGCGAGTGGCGAACTCGTGGCCGGTGGCGTCCTGGATGTGGATGGTCTCAAAGCTGCCCTTGTGCTTTTCCCTGTTCTTGATGACACCGACCCGGCCAGTGTTCCTACCGCCAGTGACCATAACGACATTCCCGACGTCAAACTTGATGAAGTCTACAATCTTGTTGGTCTCAAGGTCAAGCTTGATGGTGTCGTTTGCCTTGATGAGCGGATCGGGATAGCGGATGGTGCGCCCATCATATGTATTGAGGTTGGGAATACCCTTCTGCCCAAATTGCACAGACCGGACCTTGCAGAGCTTGAACTGCACAGAATCACTTAGTGAGATATGATTTGTTTCGAGTCCACGAAAGATCCGAGCACCTAATTTTTTAAAAAATTAAGGTTAGTCCTGAATAGGGTAAACTGCATAGGGGTCCTCAAGCTAGTTACTTTTGAATCCCTAACGTTTGCACAAGAGGTGCTCAATATTACACTTACAATTAAAGACCTCCATCAAATTGGACAGAACTATCTATTTAATAGATTCATATACCAGGTAACAACTTTTCCCTTCCCATATGGTGATTACATAGACGTTTCCTTTGAGCTTTAACCAAAGGAAAAGGGAGAAAAATTGTAACAATTGAGTGACGGAAATCAAATTGAAATATGGTACCTCAGTAAAATTTATTCTCAGAAGCAATATAAAGGGAGAAAAAGCTTTTCTGAATAAATTATTGGGTAAAAAATTGAGTGAGCAAGAGTATAATAAAAAGATGTAAAAGGTTTCTGCTCAACTATACCAATGCAAAAAACAAAGCTGCAAACCGATACATGTAAACTGTGTGTTGCGCCATAATGAATGCAAGAATGTTCAACAAACCTTGGCCTCTTCATCCTTGATCGAGTGGAGGCGGAAGCGACCTTTGGTGTCATAGAGAAGCCGGAAGTTCTCATTGGTCTTAGGGATTGATACAACATCTGCATGTTGAAGAGAAAAAAACAATGTATACAAGTACTAATTTCAATTGGCGAGGAAAAAAAAGTGGTGGTGAAAGACTTCCTAACGTAGGGGATGAATAGGCATACCCATGAATCCTGCCGGATAGGTCTTGTCAGTTCGGACCTTCGCATCAACCATAACATGGCGTTGCATCAAGATTGAAATAACTTCGCGATAAGTGAGGGCATACTTCAACTTGTTCCTAAGGATAAGGATTAAGGGCAAGCATTCCCTTGCTTTGTGTGGACCAGAAGAAGGTTTTGGAGCCTAATCAGATAAACCAATAAGAAGAAAGAGTAAAAAGGAGACGAATAATAGAGGAAACAAAAGGAAAACTTTATGAACTTACAAATGCACCACCAAGCTTATCAAGCATCCAATGCTTCGGGGCATTGAGCCTCTTCAAATGCTTCTTCAATCCCCTCGCCTAAATTGCACCACAAGGTAAAGGTATAGGTTAAGACAACAGAAAGAGAGTGATAGACAAATCAATTATCATTCGCAGTATGCAATACAGATCTAAGTTAATTAGCCATCCATTAATACCAGCCGGAGGTAGAAGATATCCTAAATTGCTAATTTTTACCATTCCAACGCAAATAAGGAAAAAGAAGTTTCAAATCATTTGCAAGATAGTTAGGGTTCTCATATTCTTGTATGAGCGGCCACTAATCAAAATAGAGGTTTAAATAACAACAGAAAAAAGCAAAAAGGTCGACGAAAGGAAAGCAAGCCCTAAGTAGATAGGCCAAACTGAGTAAGGCCCCATACACTCGTAGCCACCTGCTATTACAGCACAAATGTTTGTGCCTCTGCTCTCGCTACTTTTCATGATATAAATACCATCTTGTGAACCAAATCAAAATTGGATAAGGACTAAATAACCAACCACCAATGCTTTATTAAAAATAAAAAACAAAATCATATCAGCAAAACCATGCTGTATACAACAGTCAAAGCAAGAAGCACATATAAATTGCGCATAGTTCATATAAATTGCGCATAATTCGAAGAGATTATGGAGAGAACAAGAAATAGATGAATAGGATCATGGTAAATAGCTCTTTACGCACTTAAAGCCATCGACTTTGTCGATGCAAAATGTGCTCTCTCTACTACCATAAAAATTCACAATGGCATTTGAAAAGACCATTGCAATATATTACTGGTATAAAGGTAGTTTCATCACATAAACAACATGAAGATGCTCCAATCTCAAAACACAACTATCTTATGAGTATGTAGAACTTGATACGAAACATAACACCCAAAAAAAAATAATTGAAGATGCTGCGACATTTAACAACTAAAACCTATGTAAATAAAAAATCAGCACAAACATCAACAAACATCAACAGATAAGGACAAGTTCCTCATGAACAAACATCAGCAAAGACAAATTTGAACAACTAATTTAAAATCACGCTCCATAACAGTTAATTGTAAACATCAACAAAGTCGAATTTGAACTTTGAACAAATAATTTAAAATCACCCAAAAAGTTCACCTATCAAGCACTCATTCCGATAAATTCACCACCCACAAAATCTAATTCCTAGAATAAATTCCAACCCTTGGCTTTTATGATAAACAGCAAGAGCCTAACCCCTGTAACCAAATCAATCACTTATAACAACCACAACATAGAATAAAAAACGAAGCAAAATAAGAAGCTTTTAACAACAAATCGCATCAAATATTCAAGTTTGGAGAGGAGCGAGGGGATTGGGAAGAACCATTTTGCCCTAATAAGGGTCCTTCGCCTCCAACACGAAGAACCAGAGATCTTGCGGCTTCTGAACAATGGACGTAAAAAGGTGCAAACCCTAGTTAGGGTTTTGGGGCGTGTGTTTGCGAGAGAGGGTTCGCGGGGGTTGGGGTTCGGTCTTTCAAGGAGAAACCGAAGATGGCGGCGTAGTAGGGCGGAGCCAAATTTGTTTCCAAATTTTAATTTTAATTTTTAAAATTAATGTTTTTTATTTTTAAGTCCAAAATCATCAGAATTAGCTCAAATCTGTTTCTTTAAATCTGATTTTGATTTTATATTTAAATTTAAATTTTTTATTTTAATGTTAGATTTAAATTTAAAATTTAAAATTTAAAATTTAAGACAAAATTTAATTTTTTAAATTTGAAATTTTGAATTTAAAATTTTAAAATTTTTAAAATTAAATTATAAGTTTTAATTTTTCAAATTTTTCAAATTCAAATTTTGAATTTTATATTTTGATTTTGAATTTTAAATTTTAAGTTTTAAGTTTTAAATTTTAAATTTTAAATTTTAAATTGAAAATTTAAATTTAGAATTAAAAAATCAAATTTTACATTTTAAATTTCAAATTAAAATTTTAATTATAAATTTTAAAATTTTTTGCAAATTAAAAATTAAAAAATTAATATTTTAAATTTTAAAATTATATTCAAATTTTAAATTATTTTAAAATAGAATCCAGCAAAATATTTATTAATTATAAACAGTAAAAATATTTTGCCAAACAACATTACAAAATCATTTCAAAAACTTTATTTTTCATTAAACTTAGCCGAATAATTTATAATTTTTAATCAAAATTAATTTTTAAAAAAACTAATTCTACATAAATTATTTTTTCAAAATTTAAATCAAACTGAATCTAAGGCAAGAGAAATGTCTTTCAGAGAATGTAGGAGTAGTGATTAGTGAAAGGGGGACATCTAAAATATTTAAGGGGGATAAATACCTTATTCCTTGTTCTAACCCCGAAACAAACAGGCGCTTAGGGTGAAAACAACTGTTCCCAACAACTGTTCCCACCCTTTCACCTGCTGTTTTCTTTTTTTTTCCTTTTTTTTCTTTTTTTTTTAAATTAAAAAATTTTAAATTATAAGATATTTAAATTTATAAAATTTAAAATTTATTTTTTTTATTTTATAAATTTAAAAATTTTTAACTTATTTTTTAATAAATCTATATATATATATATATATATATATATATATATATATATATATATATATATATATATATATATATTATTTTTTAAAAATATTTATTAATTTTAAAATTTTAAATTTATGCAAATTTTTTTATAATATTTTTTAAATTTATACTAATTTTAAAATTAAAATTTTTGCTTCTATTTTTTGTAATTTCTTGAGACAATTAAAATTAAAATTTTTAACATTTATAAATTTATAAATTTTAAATTTTATAGCTTTTAAAATTTTTAATTTTAATTTTTAATAAATTTATAAAAATTTAAATTTTATTATTTATACAATATAAGTAAAATTTTATAATAATTTTTATAAAATATATAAGTAAAATATAAATTTTTATAAAAATTTTTATAATATTTTTTTAATATATAAGTAAAATATACATTTTTATAAATTTTTAATAAATATTTTAAATTAAATATTTAAAATCATATCAGTAAAATTTTTATCTTAAATTAAAATTTTAGTCCTCTCTATTTTTCTTATTATTTTTTAATTTATCAAACATAATTTTTTTTATTCCCGGTACACTCTTATATTCAATCAAATACAAATTTACTTTAATTCTTGTTTAAATCTGAACTTATATCTATTCCAAAAATAATCAATTTTCGTTTATATCCGAAGCAAACGCAGTCTTATGAACTGATAGAATTTTTCGATGTAGCCTATAGAGCATGTCAACTAGTAGCATTTTTTAAAGGATATATATAAGTATACATTACTTTAGAAATGTATATCTTACACTCCATTCTATTCTGGGATGGGTAAATTTCACTCGTCACTCGATATGACGAGTGAAATAATACCCATTTTAAAATAAAATAATGTGTAAAATATACATCCTAAAAAAGTGTACACCTAGCATCAAGTCTTACCGAGCATGTGAACGGTCCGGCTGGAAAAAGAAAAGCGGAAAAAAAAAGGAAAAAGCAAAAAAAAAAGGAGCAGCAGGTACACAATATGAGCTGTAATTCCTATATAATAATACTAGAGGTCGATCTACCAGTGATGTACAGACAATAGTGGTGGCCCCTGCATTTCAGCAGATTTTTTATTTTTCTTTTAAATTATTTGTTATTATACTAATATCATATAATGTAAATAATAAATTATATTTTGATTATTGGGCATTTAATATTGAATTTTAAAGTCTTATATAAGAAATGATTAGGAAACATTTTGAATTCCATGCAAGATAATTACACTATAGGTGTGTTTGCTTCTCGGATTGTTCGGTTAGAAGTATAAAGAATTTTGTCAGAATTAGTATATTTAATTCTATAATATAATATTATAAATGATACAAAATTATTTTAAAATTTTTATCGAGCGGGAATGAGTATTTTACATTATTAATGATAAGTTATCTTATATATTATATAAAATTATATTTTTATTTTTACAGCACTTCAAATACTTTTAATATGTTTATTTTTAAATTTTAAATTATCAAAAAAGTTTAATTTACTGAAAGTTTATTAAGTTATAATTTTTTATATTTTTTTCTTTTTTTAATTCAAATTATTTAAATTTGGTTAAAAAAAGAGAAAAGCCACTGAAATTTTTTTTAATGAATTAGGGAGAAGAAAAGAATAAAAAAAAAAAAGCAAAGTATTTTTATGTATAATGGAAAGGAGAAAATGATAAAAATAAAAACTAAATATTTTGATGAGATACTCCTGCCTTTATATTCAAACATTAAAAAAAAATTATAATTGAATATATAAAAGACTATAAAAAATAGTAATAATAATTTGAATTAAATATTTTGAATTAGTAGTTTGGACTCAACTAATTATCATATTTAATTGATTTATTAATTTATTATAGTAATAAGATGTTGTGGGGGAATTAAATTTGTCATGACTCAATTCTTTTTTTCTTTTTTACTTTGGGTAAAAAATCTTTACATACGAAATTGTATTCTACAAAACTGTTTAAAACTAACTACAACATTTCTAAAGTTGTTTAAAAAACCTAATTTTTAAACCGGTCACCACACAATGCAAGGAAGGATTTTCAAATTTTGAATTTCTAGGAGCAATATTTTTTTGAAGAGAAGTGCTACGTGTACACCCCCAAATGGGGTGTACATCCTACACCCACCCATCCTAGGATGGGTATTCATCCACTCATCACTCGATGTGACGAGTGAAATTCACCCACCCCTAGGATGGGGTGGGTGTAAGATGTACACCCCATTTGGGGTGTACATCTAGCATTTTTCTTTTTTGAATTGTTTGAACCTTACTTTTTGATGAGACAATACCCTATCTAGTCTTATTAAAAAAATATATATTTTCAATCTAGTTTTTATCTAAAATTCATAATATAACCTCATTTTAATAGATTAGCAAAAAAAAAAATATCTTAATAATATTTATATAAATTTATATATTAAGTAAAAAAAAAAAAAATTTCTCTCTCTCCTTCTCCACTTTTCAAGGCATCACATTTTATATTTTTATAATTTTTGCATAAATTTACTTTACGTTTCAGATAAAAAATATTACTGTAAGTAATATTATTATGAAAAATTAATTTACACTGTAAATTATCTGTATAAAAAAAATATATTATGAAAATTATTTTTAAATAATAAATAAAATAATATAAGTAAACTTAATATTACTTATTTGATTTAGATGGAAACATTTTGGACTATTATTTTATTATTTTTATTTATAAGAAGTATATAATTATATCATCTTTATATTACATATTTTTTTAGTTATATCAACTGTCATGTTCTCAATATATAAGTATAATAAAAATAATTATTATAATTATTATAAAATTAATTTTATTATATTTATTAATAATATTATTATTAAATAATTTTTTCTCTTTTATTTCTCTCCTAATTAGCAATAAAATATTAATTTTTACTATTTTTTTTTCTAAACATTCTAAATTTGGAATATTTTTAAAAGTAAAGTTAGATGGATTTTTTTTTTTTTCAAATAAAATTACGTTAGGCATTACTTCACTTTTGATCTTAAATTTACATACATACATATGAGAAGTGCTAGGTGTACACCCCCAAATAGGGTGTACATCCTACACCCACCTATCCTAGGATGGATATTTATTCACTCGTCACTCGATGTGACGAGTGAAATTCACCCACCCCTAGGATAGGGTGGGTGTAAGATGTACACCCCATTTGGGGTGTACATCTAGCATTTTCTTTTTTATTTTTAAGGTCCTTTATTTTATGTGATTTGGTATTCTTCTTTTCTCATAAATACATCGATTTCATATATAGCAGTTTTAGATATGAGCAACGCTATATGTACACCCCCAAAGGGGGTGTACATCTTACATCCACCCATCTAAAGGTGGGGAGGTCACTTCACAAATTGTGAAGTGACCCCTCACCACACCCCACCCATTGGATGGATGGGGTGTGCGATGTACACCCCCAAATGGGGTGTACAAGTAGTATTTTCCTTTAGATATATTGGAATATGCTAATTTTTAAAAAAATTCGGTCAAAAGTTATACCATAAGCATTTGATTTTGCGATAAAAATTAATTTTAAAATTTTTATATTTAATAACGTTAAATATAATGTACTAAATAAAATATTTATTTTATAATAATTTTTTAATATTTTTTATTTATTAAAAATTTATTTTATAAATAAAATATTTTATTGTTTCTTATAAATTATCTATAAAAAAAATATTTTTCGTCGTGTAAAACGATTTCTTAACTAGTAGGATGAAATAAGGGCGATGAAATTATGGTAGCATTTTGAAAAGTACGATTATAGAGCATATCTGTGTGTGAACGGTGGTGGCCAAAGGAGCGATCCTCATGGCACCTTTAAAATATTTGGCCGAATTTAAATAAAAAATAAATTTTTTAAAAAATTAAATATAAAATATAAAATTTAAATTTAAAAATAAATATTGTTATTTTTAAAGAAAAATATTTGACATGATGGGATTTAATTAAATAATTAGGGTTAATTGTATACGATTTTTTGCAAACTTATCAAATAGTAGATATATTTTTATAAAGTTCAACTTTTCATATTAATTATTTTAAAAATCTAACGTTATTCATATATATCCCTACCATCTATCTATGTTAGAAAATTTTAATTAATTATAGGTTAAATACTTAATTTTGATTAGTTTGTGAGATAAATTTATTTTTTTATCCTTTTAGATATTTATGTATTATTTTTTAGAAAGACATTTTTAAAAGACAAAACTGTCATTTCATATATAATCGGTTAAAAAATAAACAGTGAACTAACGATAATAAACCGGATGGATATATATGAATAACTTAGAATTTTTGAAGGGATAAATATGAAAAGTTAAACTTTATAGAGATATATCTGCTATTCAATATATTTACAGGAACCGTATGCAATTAATCCTTATTATTATTATTATTATTATTATTATTATTATTATTATTGAGGTAATTTGGTAAGCTAATTAAAGCATGTGAATGGTCTTGGAAGTATCTGGTACACTTTGTGAGCTGTACTCCTACATCATGAAGGAAAGTAGTGGTGGACCCTGCAGCCCTGCTTTGCAGCAGAATATTTTTTTTAAATTATTTGTTATTCTGTTTAATATTATATAATATGTGGATAATAAATTATATTTTGATTATGGAAAATGCTATGTGTACACCCGTAAGGGGTGTACATCTCACACCCCCACCCATCTAAGAGTGGGGGTGTGATGATGGATCACTTGATGTGACCCGTAAAAAATATCGCCACCATTAAAATGGTGGAGATGTATGATGTACACCCTTTCGGGGTGTACACGTAGCATTACTCTTTGATTATTGTACATCCAATATTGAATTTTAACGACTCGCTCTATAAAAAATGCTTAAAAAATATTTTGGATAGCAAGAAAGTTAATTACCCTATATGGGTGTGCGGGTGAATTAAACTGATTATTTTGATAAAATTATAAATTTATCCTTCCAATTCCTAAATTTATCCTTCCAATTCCTAACCCGGCTTAATATGTTACTTTTAAAATTTTAATTTAAAATTTTAAACTAAGTTGAAATCTTAAAATTTTAAAATTATATAATATATAAAGTATAATTTATAAAATATCATATCTGACTTTGTTTACTATATATACTGTTTTGCTATTTTTTTTTTGTGTTGATTTGCTTATACTGTTGCTGCTGTTTTTAGTGCAGCAGTAACTTTTGAATTTTTTTTTTAAAATTCTTCTTCTCTATATATGTCAATTATTCTGCTTTTTCCTCTACCTTCCATTTATTTTAATCTTTTATTTACACTTAAAATTACTTTTCAATAATTTTAATAGTCATTATGCTTTTAGTTACACTTTAATTAGTTTTTCAAGTTAAAGGACATTTTATTTACTTTCTTACATAATTAGCAATGATTTTAAAAATTTTAAAATTATGGTTAACTATCAACAAAATTTTAAGGTGGCAAGACACGTCAAATTTCAATTACACGACAATTGCGATCATTTATCTCTCTCAGCTATCGATAAATAAGCTATTGAGGTAATATAAACTATTTGATACACTTTTCTTTTTGTTTTGATTGCATTTAAATGAAAAAAAAAATTATTGTTGATAACCGATTATATTTATTTAATATCTGAGTCAATAGTAAAAAAAAAAAAAACAAAAAAAAAACAAAAAACAAAAAACAAAACTGCAACTTTTACTGTTACTGATGTGTCTTCTTATTCTTCTTACGTTTTGTAATACTCCTTTATATATATTTTTATTAATTTATTGTGGTGTTGCTGGACATGAATTGCCATTGCTTCTATTTAAATACTGCAGCTAAGTTAATTTAATTTGATTGTTTATTTAAGGGGTGTTTATAAAAATGTACAATAATAAAAAAGAAGTTCAGTGTAATGACAAGCGAGATGCAGTAAAGTAGTATTTATAAAATTAATTATTTAATCTCTAATTAAACTCTAGTTTGCAAAAGGTTTGAGTTTCAGTAATAATTAATTTTGTTTAATTAAAGTTTAATTTATTAACAGTGCTTTTACTGTTTTTTTTTTATTTGTTTTTGCAGAATCATCCCACTACAATGCATATGGGTGTCTTAACTAATTTACCTTATAATGATACTTTTCCTCTTGTGTTTTATGTATATATATATATAATTTTTTTAATTTTTTATAAATTATCTATAAGAAAAGGTTTTTTTTATGAATTTTATTTTTCAAAATATTATAAAGCATGTAAACTGTTGCAAGAAAGGAAATAAATTAGTATCTAAATTTATTGAATACATAATTGAAGGATTAGATCACATCAAAAAAATTTTGTTTGGGAGCTGCATTGCCTATTAATTGCAAGCATGAGTCAATGGAAGCTTGCTATATATATTCTATACAAATTTTGAACGTAATTGTTGTACAGTAAATTAATTTTAATTAATTGAAAGGTATGGTCATAATTTTGTTTGGTAGAGAGTCACATTGTCAGTTAATTATCCATTAAGTCATGAGCCAATAAAAATTTACCATATATTCTATAAAAATTTTAAATACAGTAAATTAATTTTAATAATTTAAAAGTTAGGTCACATCAAAAAATTTGTTTGGGAGCGAGTCGTGTCGCCTATTAATTACTCATTAAGCATGAGCCAATATAATAGAGTTTGCTATATATTTTATAAAAATTTTGAACACATTATTTATTATACAGTAAACTAATTTTAATAATTAAAAAATTTGATCACAAGAAATGAAATATTGTTGGGGAGAGAGAACAGATAAATTAGATTTTTTTAAAAACAAATTAGTAACTGATTGTCCAAAAAAATTGCAAAAGCAGTAATACAAAAATTAAGAGTAGTGAAGGCAAAACTATAATAAATTTTTGCAACTCAAATTTACCGTCGAAAAAAATAATAGTAGTGAAAAACTAAGTACAACGACGACTAAAACCTTAAGGCCCCGTTTGATTCGGGAATTAATTTCTGAGGTATAAATTTTTTTATACCTGGAATAGCTTGCTATTCCGGGATAAAGAAGTACAAAAGTTAAATTGCGTTTGGTTAAAAAGTTGGTATTTTCTGGAATAGCTAAAATAGTGTTTGGTTGAAATTATGGAATAGTGGAGGATAATGGAAAAAGAAGATAGAATTTTTTTCAAAATACCAACTTTGCCCTTATCTTTTTTTATAGGAAAATTAATTTTAAAATTATATTTAATTTGAAGCAATTTAATTATAAGTAATAAATTATATCTTACCGAAAAAAATAATAATTTTTATTTTATAGTATATTTTAGTAAATGCAAAATTCAAGTTGTAGATAGCTTTAGATTGGAAATGAAAGTGTAAATTTTAAAAATTATAAATTTTAAATTATAAATTTTAATTTTAATTATAAATTATAAATTATAAATTATAAATTTTAATTTTAATTTAAAACTTTAATTTTAAATTTTAATTTTAAATTTTAAATTTTAATTTTAAAATTTAATTTTAAATTTTAATTTTCAAATTTTATTTTAAATTTTGAATTTTAAAAATTTAATTGTAAATTTTAAATTTAAATTTTAAAATTTAAAATTTATATTTGAAATTTTTTAATTTGAAATTTTAAATTTAAAATTTCACATTCAAATTTTAAAATTTTAAAATTCAAATTCAAATTTGAAATTTAAAATTTAAAATTTAAAATTTCACATTCAAATTTTAAAATTTTAAAATTCAAAATCAATTTTGAAATTTAAAATTCAAAATTTAAAATTTCACATTAAAATTTCAAAATTTTAAAATTCAAAATCAATTTTGAAATTTAAAATTTAAAATGTAAAATTTCACATTAAAATTCCCATCCACTGCCCCCGGGATAAACCCCTATTCCGGGGGGGGTGGGGGGATAAATCTTAACGGGTTATCCTAGGATAACCCGTTAAGAAGGGGATAAAATAAAATTTTATCCCCTGTCTTTTTTGTAGGTTGTTTGGCAAGAATAGGGGGATAAAGGGGGTTATTCTCCCTTTATCCCCCAACCAAACGCTGCCTAAAGGATTAATTTTATACAGTTCTTGTAAGAATTTGAAAATTTTATTGTAAATTAATAGAAGAGAAGGAATAAAAGTCAAGTTGAATTTTGAATCATAAGTGATCCCCCTTTTCTGCAGTATAAATTGTACAGTTACAGGGCTGAAATGTCGCTTTTCAATCCGAGCCAAATCTCGAAAAGCCGAGATCACCAGTGCGACCGTCTCGTCGAACCGAGTGAAAACCATATTTAGCAAGTTCGGATCCGACGGTCGGATTGTCCAGAAATCGACGAAGAAGTGGACGGGACCCGCGACTTAAGTGCACAGTGCATTGGTACTGTACATGAACAGTAAACCCCGAATTCAAATACCCCTACGCGCTAACGTTCGCCAAATCGCCGTCTGGAAACCGATCATAGCACTTCAAGTAGTCAATTTGAACGGTTTCGTCATTCTGGACGCAACGGCGCTGACGGAATTTCCGTTTGACGACCCTAAAGCCTCGAAAAGCGCGATAACTGTATTCGGAAACTGTATATTATGGACCGAGAATTTATCCGGGTGTTTTCTCGAAAAACAGAAATCACTACTTTATAGATTTCGACGTGCTGGACGTCGTGGCGAAGTCCATTTTTCGTTTCGACGACCAGAACGCCTAGAAAAGCGTGAAATACGAATAAAAATGCTATATTTTGCACAAAACCCCCTATATTCTATGCTTTGATTTGCGCGCTGCTTTGGGGAGAAGGACCTGTGTGTGAGAGGAAACATGCTGCGAGGGACTCGATTCGAAATTTGCAGAGAAAGAGGGGTGTACTAGCATTTTGTTACAACTGCTATATACACATATATATATGTTGGAGAAGGGACTTTTGGGAAAACCCTAAACCTAGCCACCCTCTGCCTCCCTCTCCTCTTGTAACTGACGAGCCTCCACCATCTTCATCGGAAGTCGCTCACTGGCCGCCGCTGCCCTCGTCGCCGGAGAAGAAAAGGAAACAACAACTCCTCCATCTCGGTTGGGAAGGAGAAGAAGTTCTCCCAGAGGCCCTGGGTTGCTCCAAATAGCATCTGGGGAAGCCTCTGTGTGGTTGACACCGAACCCGGGGTGAACCGACGCCTCGCCGCCGCGAGCAACCTTCTTCTTCCTCCTTGTTTTCCGGCGAGGTAAGTTATGGAATTTATTTCCTTTAAATGGCGCAAGAGTGTGACTAGTGTGTTCCTGATGTCGAGGTGACCCCCCCTGTGTAGTCCGAGCCGCCGCCGTGCCCTGGTTTGCCGGCGGGAACGACTTCTTGCCGGAGTGTGATTTCCGGCCGGATCCACGGCCGCGCTTCATCCAGCCGTTGAAACTCAGATCAGAGACGATGGATCTCTTCCCCTCGACGTCTGCTGCATCTCCACGAAGTTGGAGGACCATCGGAGGAAGATCGGGGCCAATCGGAGTTGCCCTAGAAACCGGGTTTTCTTCACGGTTGCCGATCGTCGCCGTCCGGCGCCGCCGCTGCCTCCCGCCGCCGGCCATCGCCACCTGAAGCTTCCTGGCACCGAGAGGGACCTTTTGGTCCAAGTTGTACCCGCTCGGAGCCACCCGGCCGGAATCCGCCATTAACGGCCATTGGAGCTCCGCCGCCGCGCCTTGCCGACGATCCCCGTCACCGGAAAACCACCCAGGTAGGCCTACTTCATCATTTAGAAGTCGATGGAGGCTTTGCATGGAGGTTTTAACGTTCGGACCTTGATCTCTGTAGTTGCACCCGAGGTTGCATCCGAGCTTCACCTCCGGCCATGCCCGGCGTCTCGGGCTCCGGCCAACCTCACAGGTAAGCTCTAAATATTAAATATAAGATCCCCATGATTTTATTTTGGGTCTGGGGCACCCCTGTAGCTTGGTTCCATTGTTGCACCCCCAGATAATTGATGCTCCCCTCTGTAACAGGACTGAGCCTGGTTTGCTCCAAGATCACCCAAACCGAGCCTTGGGTAGTTTGTGTTGGTGCACCACCTTGCTCCGGCTACTGTTCCGGCCGATCTCAGGCAAGCCTAAGGTGAGCCCTCATCTCTACTAAGTTCCCTGAACATGATGCTCCATTTATTGTTCAAGTTGATCAAGGATAGGTTAAGATATTGCATAGTTGTATTTGAGCCAAGGATGTGTTATGGGCCAACTTTGTTCTCGGGATCCGTGTCAGTCCAAACTTGTGAGCACGAGCTTCGTCTCGTCGTAACGAACGCGTTGAAAGTTACAGATCAACTTTTGGACTCCCGGATTTCAAGAACGAGTCGAAACAAGCCGTCAACATAGTGTTTTTATGCAATTTAAGAACTATTATGGATCAAATTGTAAATTGGACTTGATGGCTGTCCTTAGACAATGTTTTCGCACCTACTAGGCATCTTGTTGGGATTCCGAGGGTTCTCGGTGATCGGGAATCGGTTTTTGTTCGGTAAATCGAAGATATTATCCCGTATAAGCACTCCGTTACTGTCGTGTCGTCGGGATGGGTATGTGTGAGTCTATTACTGATTATAGCTTCTGATTCAGGGCCCAGTTGTTCAGCACCAGCCTCCCAGTAGCTGTGCGGGAGTTCGAGGATCTACCTACATTAAGGTGGGTTATTTTCGGTCCGGGCTTTATCTATTCGGCCCTCTGGTTGCTTTAGTCCAGTCGGACACCTGTTTTTGTTTAGTCCTGATGATTTGATCTATATGCCATATGATCTTCCGGATAGACTTGCATGATCTGAGTATGCGTATTGATTCCTGTCGATTGTTATACTGATTTATATTCAGATATTACTTGGATCTCTTTCCGGTTCAGCAGCTCATATATTTTAGTACAGTAGATCCCTGTGGTCTGATCATGCCTGTTGTCACTTGCGTATCGGTCATTATCGTATGGCATTATATCCAGAGATACTTGCTTTGATATTCCAGTTATGCATGATAGACCCATGATTGATTGATATATACAGACATCTTGATTCCTAGTATTGTGCATGGTTGATATGCTATTATTCGGGTATATACTCCTTGTATTCCGGATTACATGATTAGTCCTGATGATTGCACCTATACATCGCATGATTTTCGAGATAGACACTGATCCCTTAGACACACTATATTTATACACATCTGCTTGTCAGCTTTCATATCCTGATATATAGATGTCATGATCGATTATTCCTGCTAGTTCCATGTCATTTGTCATACTGCTTTATTCAGATATGCATGATTTGATTATACTCGTTGAGTCCTATCATTGAGATGGTTCTTGATATATTGTTGATATGCATGATTGATTGATCCTGATTGAGAGATATAGACAGATGATTCCCTGTTGGGATCTCGGCATGTTGCCGACTACTCGGTCACTAGACCGTGAGATTGAGCATTATGATTTGCCATGCACTGCTGTACTTCACGAACATGGCCGGGGTCGCTCCCCGTGGAGCTTGTTCTTTGCCGGTAAAGTGGTCTTGAGATAAGACCCGTGAGCCTTTGCACCAGGACTGCTTGGCGTCTGTAAGTGCAGGTTATGTCAGCCGAAAGGGTGCCGAACAGTGGCTTTGCCTGAGGTCCTATGAGACCAATATTGGCGCATGATTGGTACTTGGATTTCTACCTTTGACGCATTACTGTTACTTGTACTGTTGCTCAGTTATTTCCAGTATTATTATCTGCAGACATGCTTTCATCACTTGCAGCTCCTTATACATGATTCTTGTAGTTATCTGTTGATTTCCAGCATGTATGATCTACAGCTTTCATGATGGATTATTGCTGTTATATCTTGACTTCCAGTATACGTACCTGCCAGTTGCTTCACGTATCTACTGTTCGATTTTTAGTAGACCTACTATTTGATCACTCAGTTGTCTGCTTGACTTTGATTTCTAGCATTATCTATCTGCAGTTCTTATGTTTGATTATTATAGCCATACTCTGATTTCCAGCACCATTTATCTGCAGCTCTCTTATGCTTGATGATTATAGTTATATCCAGTTCCAGCACTATTTCTCAGCCTATTCAGTTATCTGTGGATTTTTGTTGATTAACGGTAGATCTTATCTGTTTATTCAGCTTTACCCTGTGATTTATACTATCCGCAGATTATTGTACCCAGTAGGTACGATTAGCTATTTCTCGGCTCGTCGTGCCCACTGGGATACACTCCGGTGTATCTCACACCCCTGGGTGACTGTTTTTCAGGTCCGTTGGGTGGTGAGATATCGGGACGTTTTGGTGAGCCGATCACGATAGAGCTGTCCCCCCTGTTGATAGATATTGATGATTGAGATCTTCAAGGATGTACAGATGACTTTTGTTTATGTTATTTCAGTTTCTAGCTTATTTGGATATGTCAGATTGATATTAGCATGATTATTTGGATTATCCCTGTTGATTCGTCATTGTTTAGTTTAGATGTTGATTGCTCTCTGATTGATGATTGGATTAGCTTAGCCGTGCATGTATAGGAGAGACCCTACCCTTTTGGATAGGGGATTTTCTATATGTGTGGCGGTCTGTTACGCCCGTTTTGCAAACTCTGATTTATCAGAAAAAAAAAAAAAAATTTCAGACCTGATTTTTAAAACTCGGGGCGTGACAGATTAGATGGTATCAGAGCAATAGGTACACGGTACCTAGAAAAATTGATTAGGATCTGGTTAGGATGAACCCTAGGATGACTTATGACGTGAGAGCGCGGGGTATTTGTCTAGCGGTTAGGAGCTCAGGTGTATTTTCACACTTATGAGACGTTTTCCCTAACTTGTTGTTGTGACTACGAGCGGTGTTCGCACGCGCTCTGGGCTTAGTGGTCATAGTGGGTGCAGTGTTAGATGCGGTTGTGGTACGAGCCATGGGTTTGATATATCAGTGGAGCCTGAGGGCTCGGATTTTTGACAGCTGTTAGAGGATCAGTTCACCGCATTTTTGCTGGGTTAGTCCAGCAGATGGCTCAGCATCATATGGTTGCTATTGTTGCACTGGCCCCACCACTAGTCCAGGTATTTGGAGAAGTCAGTGATCCTCCAGTTGTCCCCGCGTCACTTGATATAGTATTTTTGTCGCAGCCATAGTTATCAAAACTATGTTGTGGCTGCTATTACTGGAGATTTCCCGATTATAGCCATCGGGATGCCTATGAGGTTAGTAATTATGTTGCTTTGGACGGAATGATTCTGACGATGCTTGGTAAATATTAGTCCTTATTGAGTTGTGTCCCAACCCTAACTTGGGATGGATCCAGATTTAGACCCCACCCTTGGGTACGAGTTTAGTGGAGTCTTAGTTACTCCTATGAGTATGCAATAAGTTTAGATATTGTGATTACTACGATGGGGAGATATGACTGGAAAGTCTAATATACAGCGTGATGATAATAGCTTGGGGATTGGATTATTATCCTAGATGAAACCGATTTGTAGTTGATTCGCACGTTGTGTGTGAGCTGATTATGGGGTCGTGATCGCCCCTGATGATATTTGAGCTACGATTGGCATCGCTAGTGCTGTGTTAGCAAGGGGTGATTCATTTAAGATAATCGGTAGATTCTTGTGAGTAGCCAGAGTCGCACTCATGACCACGAGATGGTTGAGAC
The DNA here is from genome assembly GCA_029204045.2 of Tillandsia leiboldiana. Lineage (NCBI taxonomy): Eukaryota > Viridiplantae > Streptophyta > Magnoliopsida > Poales > Bromeliaceae > Tillandsia > Tillandsia leiboldiana. The sequence goes on from CM055061.1 coordinate 50,650,673, forward strand.
AGCTGATATAGGTTTATAGTATCGGCATAGAGATTTGTGTCGGGAGGTATGAGCTATACCTTCTGTTGACTCCGGTGGGAGTCGTGTCCCCAACTTGATGTTGGCGACAGATCTATAGTATTTCACCTTTCTTTTGATAAGCACGTTAGCTGCAGACAACGTACTGTCGAAAGAGCTGAGGAAATACCCCACCCTCTAAAGGGGAATATCATGATTGGGTCTATTTGTCTGCTTACTTAAATTTTAGTTCTAAGGTTGTCTTAGGACGACGAGGTTGTAGATACAGTATTGATATTCCAGACCATATCGGACCTTAGGTAGGTCTCAGATAGTCGTATACATAGTGGACAGATGATATTTGTCATTAATGTGGATAATCGTCCTAACTTGTGGCCACTAGCCACGTTGATCTCGCCCGATCTTGCAACTGATTCGATAGTAGAAATAAATGGGTTAAGCTGTAATGTGGACAACATGTCCAAACCGGATATATTAAGCATTACGAAAGGTGACTATGAGTTGCCATGCATTATGATGCTAAGAGACTGATCGTCTGAGGTTTAGTTCTGAAAGCTGGTGGTGAAATGAATGCCACGTGAGAATATGAATTGAAAGCGGGGAATTTCCCGAACCGCTTGAATGCTCCGAAGAAATTATCGGAAAGGTGATCTCTAGAGTGTAGAGCCTGTTCCTGCTCATTATTTACTAAAATGAGTGAACCTCGATTGAATAGTTGACCGGTTATGTTGAAAGGTTAGCTTGTATGCACAGATGGAAATTTTGATAGACCTGAACGTATAATGATCTTGGATGTCATCTCTCACGTGACCGTCAGTTCGTAAGAACGTTAAGACGCTTTAACGATATGGTTAAAGAATTGAAAGATCATAATTAGGGTACGTCGACCCTTTATATCGCATACCCTGTGTGGTATCCTTATGAACCAGAATTTTTAGCAGTTTGGATGAAACAGAATTGCGAACCCGAGTGTTATTGCAAACCGCACAGTACAAGGTGCATTGACATTAGGGACCGTGTATGTCCGGTCAACGAACAAGTTATCGGGCCAATGTGTTAGCGGATGCTTTGAGCCGAAAGCACGTGTCCCCAGAGCTGCTAATGATCACGGAACAGGACCGCTTGATCTCTGAGTTCCAGCGTCTAGACTTGGAAATTGTTCCTTCGGGGTCGACCGCTCGACTTTTAGCGATGGTAGTGCGGCCTACCCTGCTTGATCGCATAAAGGAGGGACAGCAGTCGGACCCCTCCTTCCAGAAGATTCGAGAGCTGATATTAATGGGACACCTCTGAAAGTCCTGGCTCGAGATGAAAAGAAGCTGAGAAGTAGACCGATTCCCTATGTCAAGGTACAATGGGAGAACCATGAAAAGCACGAAGCCACGTGGGAACGTGAATCAGCCATGTTGGAGCGCTTTCCCCATGTATTTGACTCTTAGTTGTATTAAGTTTCGGGGACGAAACTTCTTTTTAGGTGGTAGAGATGTAAGAATTTGAAAATTTTATTGTAAATTAATAGAAGAGAAGGAATAAAAGTCAAGTTGAATTTTGAATCATAAGTGATCCCCCTTTTCTGCAGTATAAATTGTACAGTTACAGGGCTGAAATGTCGCTTTTCAATCCGAGCCAAATCTCGAAAATCCGAGATCACCAGTGCGACCGTCTCGTCGAACCGAGTGAAAACCATATTTAGCAAGTTCGGATCCGACGGTCGGATCGTCCAGAAATCGACGAAGAAGCGGACGGGACCCGCGACTTAAGTGCACAGTACATTGGTACTGTACATGAACAGTAAAGCCCGAATTCAAATACCCCTACGCGCTAACGTTCGCCAAATCGCCGTCTGGAAACCGATCATAGCACTTCAAGTAGTCAATTTGAACGGTTTCGTCATTCTGGACGCAACGGCGCTGACGGAATTTCCGTTTGACGACCCTAAAGCCTCGAAAAGCGTGATAACTGTATTCGGAAACTGTATATTATGGACCGAGAATTTATCCGGGTGTTTTCTCGAAAAACAGAAATCACTACTTTATAGATTTCGACGTGCTGGACGTCGTGGCGAAGTCCATTTTTCGTTTCGACGACCAGAATGCCTAGAAAAGCGTGAAATATGAATAAAAATGCTATATTTTGCACAAAACCCCCTATATTCTATGCTTTGATTTGCGCGCTGCTTTGGGGAGAAGGACCTGTGTGTGAGAGGAAACATGCTGCGAGGGACTCGATTCGAAATTTGCAGAGAAAGAGGGGTGTACTAGCATTTTGTTACAACTGCTATATACACATATATATATGTTGGAGAAGGGACTTTTGGGAAAACCCTAAACCTAGCCACCCTCTGCCTCCCTCTCCTCTTGTAACTGACGAGCCTCCACCATCTTCATCGGAAGTCGCTCACTGGCCGCCGCTGCCCTCGTCGCCGGAGAAGAAAAGGAAACAACAACTCCTCCATCTCGGTTGGGAAGGAGAAGAAGTTCTCCCAGAGGCCCTGGGTTGCTCCAAATAGCATCTAGGGAAGCCTCTGTGTGGTTGACACCGAACCCGGGGTGAACCGACGCCTCGCCGCCGCGAGCAACCTTCTTCTTCCTCCTTGTTTTCCGGCGAGGTAAGTTATGGAATTTATTTCCTTTAAATGGCGCAAGAGTGTGACTAGTGTGTTCCTGATGTCGAGGTGACCCCCCCTGTGTAGTCCGAGCCGCCGCCGTGCCCTGGTTTGCCGGCGGGAACGACTTCTTGCCGGAGTGTGATTTCCGGCCAGATCCACGGCCGCGCTTCATCCAGCCGTTGAAACTCAGATCAGAGACGATGGATCTCTTCCCCTCGACGTCTGCTGCATCTCCACGAAGTTGGAGGACCATCGGAGGAAGATCGGGGCCAATCGGAGTTGCCCTAGAAACCGGGTTTTCTTCACGGTTGCCGATCGTCGCCGTCCGGCGCCGCCGCTGCCTCCCGCCGCCGGCCATCGCCACCTGAAGCTTCCTGGCACTGAGAGGGACATTTTGGTCCAAGTTGTACCCGCTCGGAGCCACCCGGCCGGAATCCGCCATTAACGGCCATTGGAGCTCCGCCGCCGCGCCTTGCCGGCGATCCCCGTCACCGGAAAACCACCCAGGTAGGCCTACTTCATCATTTAGAAGTCGATGGAGGCTTTGCATGGAGGTTTTAACGTTCGGACCTTGATCTCTGTAGTTGCACCCGAGGTTGCATCCGAGCTTCACCTCCGGCCATGCCCGGCGTCTCGGGCTCCGGCCAACCTCACAGGTAAGCTCTAAATATTAAATATAAGATCCCCATGATTTTATTTTGGGTCTGGGGCACCCCTGTAGCTTGGTTCCATTGTTGCACCCGAAGCTATCCTTTGCGGGCTTGTCTCCGGCCGCCGCCGCCTCCGGCCGCCGGGGCTCGACCCCACATGGACCAAACGACCTCTGGGACCCCCAGATAATTGATGCTCCCCTCTATAACAGGACTGAGCCTGGTTTGCTCCAAGATCACCCAAACCGAGCCTTGGGTAGTTTGTGTTGGTGCACCACCTTGCTCCGGCTACTGTTCCGGCCGATCTCAGGCAAGCCTAAGGTGAGCCCTCATCTCTACTAAGTTCCCTGAACATGATGCTCCATTTATTGTTCAATTTGATCAAGGATAGGTTAAGATATTGCATAGTTGTATTTGAGCCAAGGATGTGTTATGGGCCAACTTTGTTCTCGGGATCCGTGTCAGTCCAAACTTGTGAGCACGAGCTTCGTCTCGTCGTAACGAACGCGCTGAAAGTTACAGATCAACTTTTGGACTCCCGGATTTCAAGAACGAGTCGAAACAAGCCGTCAACATAGTGTTTTTATGCAATTTAAGAACTATTATGGATCAAATTGTAAATTGGACTTGATGGCTGTCCTTAGACAATGTTTTCGCACCTACTAGGCATCTTGTTGGGATTCCGAGGGTTCTCGGTGATCGGGAATCGGTTTTTGTTCGGTAAATCGAAGATATTATCCCGTATAAGCACTCCGTTACTGTCGTGTCGTCGGGATGGGTATGTGTGAGTCTATTACTGATTATAGCTTCTGATTCAGGGCCCAGTTGTTCAGCACCAGCCTCCCAGTAGCTGTGCGGGAGTTCGAGGATCTGCCTACATTCCGGTGGGTTATCTTCGGTCCGGGCTTTATCTATTCGGCCCTCTGGTTGCTTTAGTCCAGTCGGACACCTGTTTTTGTTTAGTCCTGATGATTTGATCTATATGCCATATGATCTTCCGGATAGACTTGCATGATCTGAGTATGCGTATTGATTCCTGTCGATTGTTATACTGATTTATATTCAGATATTACTTGGATCTCTTTCCGGTTCAGCAGCTCATATATTTTAGTACAGTAGATCCCTGTGGTCTGATCATGCCTGTTGTCACTTGCGTATCGGTCATTATCGTATGGCATTATATCCAGAGATACTTGCTTTGATATTCTAGTTATGCATGATAGACCCATGATTGATTGATATATACAGACATCTTGATTCCTAGTATTGTGCAAGGTTGATATGCTATTATTCGGGTATATACTCCTTGTATTCCGGATTACATGATTAGTCCTGATGATTGCACCTATACATCGCATGATTTTCGAGATAGACACTGATCCCTTAGACACACTATATTTATACACATCTGCTTGTCAGCTTTCATATCCTGATATATAGATGTCATGATCGATTATTCCTGCTAGTTCCATGTCATTTGTCATACTGCTTTATTCAGATATGCATGATTTGATTATACTCGTTGAGTCCTATCATTGAGATGGTTCTTGATATATTGTTGATATGCATGATTGATTGATCCTGATTGAGAGATATAGACAGATGATTCCCTGTTGGGATCTCGGCATGTTGCCGGCTACTCGGTCACTAGACCGTGAGATTGAGCATTATGATTTGCCATGCACTGCTGTACTTCACGAACATGGCCGGGGTCGCTCCCCGTGGAGCTTGTTCTTTGCCGGTAAAGTGGTCTTGAGATAAGACCCGTGAGCCTTTGCACCAGGACTGCTTGGCGTCTGTAAGTGCAGGTTATGTCAGCCGAAAGGGTGCCGAACAGTGGCTTTGCCTGAGGTCCTATGAGACCAATATTGGCGCATGATTGGTACTTGGATTTCTACCTTTGACGCATTACTGTTACTTGTACTGTTGCTCAGTTATTTCTAGTATTATTATCTGCAGACATGCTTTCATCACTTGCAGCTCCTTATACATGATTCTTGTAGTTATCTGTTGATTTCCAGCATGTATGATCTACAGCTTTCATGATGGATTATTGCTGTTATATCTTGACTTCCAGTATACGTACCTGCCAGTTGCTTCACGTATCTACTGTTCGATTTTTAGTAGACCTGCTATTTGATCACTCAGTTGTCTGCTTGACTTTGATTTCTAGCATTATCTATCTGCAGTTCTTATGTTTGATTATTATAGCCATACTCTGATTTCCAGCACCATTTATCTGCAGCTCTCTTATGCTTGATGATTATAGTTATATCCAGTTCCAGCACTATTTCTCACCCTATTCAGTTATCTGTTGATTTTTGTTGATTAACGGTAGATCTTATCTGTTTATTCAGCTTTACCCTGTGATTTATACTATCCGCAGATTATTGTACCCAGTAGGTACGATTAGCTATTTCTCGGCTCGTCGTGCCCACTGGGATACACTCCGGTGTATCTCACACCCCTGGGTGACTGTTTTTCAGGTCCGTTGGGTGGTGAGATATCGGGACGTTTTGGTGAGCCGATCACGATAGAGCTGTCCCCCCTGTTGATAGATATTGATGATTGAGATCTTCAAGGATGTACAGATGACTTTTGTTTATGTTATTTCAGTTTCTAGCTTATTTGGATATGTCAGATTGATATTAGCATGATTATTTGGATTATCCCTGTTGATTAGTCATTGTTTAGTTTAGATGTTGATTGCTCTCTGATTGATGATT